>CAUOFW020007279.1:511002-643020 GCA_963454935.2 Ilex paraguariensis | reverse complement strand
AAAAAAAAAAAAAAAAGAACTTAAGTGAGGGAAAAAAGGCATCAATCTCCAATAGAAGGGAATGTATGAAGGAGGTCGACACATAATCAAGCAAAACGCCGCCTCTGACATCATCTCTGCTAATCGTACTGCGATTCCACCCAATCAGCGTTCAATTCTCATTGACCTCCTACACGCACTCTGTCTGTCTCTCTCCCTTCCTCTTCCCATAGTTACACAGGTTCATGTCCATACAGACAAGCCATCGTTCCCCTGGATCTGACCCACATTCCAGCTTCCCAAACAAACTACAACTCCATCTCAAAAACCACCCTCCTCTCTCCCTCTCTCTTTCTCTCTCTCTCCAATAATATGGCCCGAAATGTCCGTACGACCTTTCTTTACGTGTTGGTCTTAATCGCCTTCTTGGCCTCTATCTCTCACCGTCTTTTTCGCGATTTCATCTCCGGCGAGGAGTTCCGTCCACCCTCCGTCCCTCTCAAAGGCCCACAACCCAACCTAGCCAATCACGCTATCCATGAAAACCTCACTCACCAGACCATCCCTCACCTCACTGGTCACGACGTGTTTTCCTCCTTATCCTCATCATCGTCGTCAATCTCCACCGTCTCAATTTTATTGCCGGGTTGGGAAGTCCTCGTTATTCTGTCGCCGGAGACTACGCTGCCGTCAGATATAAATGAATTTACTTGTCTCTTTCCAAACAACGTATATTCTCCGGCGAAACCAGCTGGAGAATTATATTTTCCTAATAGAACGATTTTCACGTGTGAATTACCGAAGAGAGTCCGGCGTCGATTGCCTTTTCGCCAGCCAATTTTGACCAAATCGAAGGAGAGTCCGCTCGAGATTAAATCCCCGGCACCGGAGTTGCTGCGGTGGAATCATGTCGTGTACGACTCTCTTACCACCGAAGACGACGTCGTTGTCTTCGTAAAAGGCCTAAACAATCGCCAAGGCAGTGATCGAGACCCAAAAGGGTTCAAGTGCGTTTTTGGTGATGACGAAATTAACGGCGTGAGAACAGCTGTCACGAGCTCAGTGCAAGAAGTGTTCCGGTGTCAACGCCCGGATTTGACGGCCCTTTCTCCTTCTGGCGAGAAGAGAATCAAAGTCTCAATCGAAAATTCCGACGTAAACCTGGTACTCCCTTCGCTTGCATACTACACACCCGCGCGCAAGGTAGCCGTGAAGGATGAAAAATCGCTGCTGTGCGCATGTACCATGGTGTACAACGTGGCCAAGTTCTTGAAAGAATGGGTTATCTATCATTCAAAAATCGGGGTTGATAAGTTCATATTGTATGATAATGACAGCGATGATGATTTGAAGGAAGTTGTTGAAGAGCTTGTCCAAGAGGGTTATGATTTGAATACATGGCTTTGGTTTTGGCCTAAAACACAAGAGGCTGGTTTTTCTCATTGTGCTTTGTATGCTAAGAACTCTTGTACATGGATGACATTCATCGATGTCGATGAGTTCATATACTCTCCTTCATGGTCCAATTATTCGTCAAAACCCTCTAAATCCATGTTGCAATCTTATTTGCAAATGCCCAAAAGTTACTCAAACAATCGTAACGGAGGAGAATTGTCGTTGTCGTCATCATCATCTTCATTGTTGGTGCCTTCATCGAAGCCACTTATTGGGCAATTTATAATTGGCTGTCATGAATTCGGGCCATCGAATCAGTTGTCTAATCCAATATCGGGAGTGATGCAAGGGTACAATTGTCGGAGGAAAATGGAGAACCGGCATAAGTCTATAGTGTTGTTGGAGGCCGTCCATGACTCGTTGCTTAACGTGATCCACCATTTTCGATTGAAGGAAGGTTACAGGACGAGGAAAATTAGCATTCAAGAGATGGTGGTGAATCACTATAAGTTCCAGGCGTGGCCCGAGTTTAAGGCCAAGTTTAGGAGACGGGTGTCGGCTTATGTTGTGGATTGGACACTAAGGACTAATCTCAATTCGAATGACAGGACTCCTGGCTTAGGGTATACACCCCTTGAGCCACAGGGGTGGCCTCAGAAATTTTGTCAAGTATATGATAATGGGTTGAAAGAGTTGGCACAGAGATGGTTCGGGGGCTAGTCACCATCCGGGTACTGCATGGTTTTGCAGAGATGATCCAGGGAGACGTCAAGGAACTTGAGTAGAGGTTCAAACTCTTCAGTTAACTGATTCCAACTTTCTAGGATGGTTTCGCCACAAGGTAATGCTAGACTGATAAAAAAATGGAGATATTGGCTCAACTTCATGTAGGGGCAAGCTGCAAATGGAGTGTAAGGGTGGTACACAAAGCATATAGGAAAGGAATATAGACCGGCCTAAAGAATAGAATAGTTTTTAATCTTACTCCTCCTTTTAATCTGATTCTTCTACTAATTCTGTTGTATGTTAGGACTTAGGAACTTTTTATTTCTCTATTCTTTGATTCTTTGTAGCAGAATCATAGGACCTTCATATTTAAGAGAACAGGTTGGTAAATGCTGGTTATTATATATGACTTGTTCATCAATGGCTGAGCTCCCCCTGGTGCAGAATGTCTGTGTTGTGATGTGGCTTAACATTCCCGGATCAAACACTTATATTTTACGTCTTTACATCTGTTCAATGTTTTTTTAGTGAGGTTGATTTGGATTGAATCTCTTGAAAAGAAGTGGGCAGCTACCCTTTTTTATTTTTGAAAAATTTCTAACCGTTTTCATATTACATTCTCAATATTGTATTTGTCATGGTTGAATATTCATGAATCATAGCCACCAGCATATATAGATCATGCAACTAGCCGATCACTCTTTGCCAACCACCAAATAAATCATCCATGTCAACCGATACACATATTCTTTTATGTACATGTACCTAAAGCCTTGGTGTTCATTCAACATGGCTTGGCTTTGTTCAAGGTCTTCATATTTCTAACTTCGTCCCAAATTATCAGTTAATTTAATGTTATTTTTCTGGGTTTCCGTCTGATTATCCACGTTGATTAATTTAATTTCTCTTGGAATTGTGAAGTCCAGATGACCTAAAAAGACCTTTTTTTTTTAAGATTACTAAAAAGACTTGGAAGACAAATTTTGCAACTTTAAGACGTGAAAATAACAAAGATTATCACCTCCATCAGTACTCTCTCTCTCTCTCTTAACCCCTTGTAGTGTCACCTTTAGATATGTGTGTGTGTGTGTTCGTTATTGGGAACAATTTAATGAGAAATGCAATTCCAATTATGAGTAAGGAATGAGAAATCAGTTCTAGGTTTTAAGAATAAAAATGTCATCTTTTCTGACCATGGAAGAAATATGAGTCTCTGACCACTTTGCAAAGAGTTCCTTATGCCAATATTGAAATATCAAAAGAAGACGGTGTTTTTGTCTGTCAATGAGTGTGAATGTAAGGACATGGAATTGCATGGTTTCGCATTTTTGACTGACATAGCAAAAAGATTACCCAACATGTTTCGGTTTTATTGTTAAGTGGTTCATCACATATCTTGTTAATTCTAATTCCAAAGTTACAAACACATTCGTTGGTTTTAAGCCTAAAAATTCTAGTACATTAATCTGTATAAAAATCTTCCTGAACCTAACAAGAAACACAGTTCAAGAGTCACTCTAGTCAAGGAGAGAACCAAGCATTTGAATTCTCTCTTATTCCAAGAAGCTGCAGTTAAGAAAAAGATGGCATTCCTATTCTAAGAGCTGCAATGCTAAATCTGGCTGCTAACTAGGTAAGCTTGGAGCCTGGAATCTGGCATTCAAATCAGGTGGGCCTGGAAGAGAGCATAGTCTATGACGCTGTGAGAATACCTGCCTGCCAAGATGACTTCCCAGAAAGGCCTAATTCAGTTGGTGTATGTGAATTGGAGCCTCCAATCCATCTAGGACAAGTACGTTGCCGGATTGCAATCCACCTGAACTTTTGGACATAGATCATTAATCGATACAATTTATGGGTGCGGTGGGTTTATGGATTTTGTGTCACTTTAGGAAACCATGCCAAGCAACTGAGAAGACTCTGGTGGCTCTTCCATTTCAAATAGATAATTGGACACGGATCCTGTTGGCATGTATTGTCTTGCCTCCCCTGTTTCTCATAGAAGTTGATATCCAGATACACCAGTAATACCATTTCTAACAGCATAAAACGCATATTAATTTCTGTTGAGTATGCAAGGAAATTCCAGGTTTTACCCCAGAAACAAAACTCCTCAGTACAGCCAACTCATTTTGGGAAGTCACTCTGCTAACAGCTTCAACCGTGTCTTCTCTGTCTTGTAAAGACGATCTGCAAGCAACGACAGAATTTACGCCAAAACTAGATGGAGTTGATGGTCTGCTTGGGTGGCCATCACATGTCAACTCAGTCAAAGACTTGCGCTTCTCAGAAGCAAAAGACTCTGGCTGCATTGATATTTCGTTTCTCCCGCCCATCCAGGACCAAACTTCTGTCGGCAAGCAGAACACACTCAATTTTCTTTGAAGCAATTTTCCAAATGACAGGCCCGAAGATTCACATCAAATCGAGCTAGGCTTCTTGTATAACCAGGTTCCGAGTTTATACATATCTGAATTGGGAAGAGGGAGAATACCCAAATATGTTTTGGCGGGACTTTAGGCGGCTCTACAGCCCCGGGTTGACACGTGGAATAATGAAACCGATAGGATGTCCAAAGGGTGCCGAGAAGGTGAGCCGAGGTGTGGTGACACGGAGCAGTCAAGTACGATAACTGATATCGTATTTAATGTGATGTGACCTCTCATTTATGACGGAATGAGTGATAGTGACAAGACAAATAAATACGCGTCTGCCAGCATCTGTCCTCTGGGAGTCTAAGCCTACTGTTATGATAGCTAAGCATTAATGACTGATGCGCCGAGACGACGCGATCGGCTCTCCCAAGGAACTGTTCCCCCCCGAGGGGATTTGGGTACTCAGGGAGTGGCATAAATGCTCGGCACATGGCCGAGCATTTATTCCATTTTCCTAGCATTCAATAGGAGGAGACGTGAATATAAAACACTCATTGCACGAGGAATAGTGTGTTAGATGTAAAATGTCCAAATAGAACTGGAGATCTTTGGCAATCATTACTAATTCAAGTATAAATACTCCTCAGAAAAATGGACAAATGTACGCAAATTGGAACCATAAAAATAGTCCATTGAGCAAAACCCTTCGATTTGATACTGACTTAAATTTCGGAGGGGATAAGTCATACACACGCCTGACCCTGTTGTTTCAAGTTCGCCAGCTTAGAGATCGCTGCCTCATACTGTTGCAGGAATTATCCCGTGCATGTTTATACCTCATGTGACCAAACTGTTAAGCCAAACAGACACACCCGCAACTATGCAGTTGGTATGGTATATTCATATCATATTTGATGAGGGCGAAATCTGAGTCATGGGCCTTCATGAGCCCACTACAAAGTGATCCAAATATGAGTCCCGCAATTGGGCCACATCTTTTGGTGTAGAGGGCTGAGCCGAAGGGGGAAAGCCCAACACCAGCAAAGGGCTCACTATACACATAACCCCAATCCGGCCCAGTTGATGAGTAGCCCCACAAAGGAAACCTGGCCCAAATACTCTCCTTGAATCATTCTCGTTGCACCACGTAACCTAGAGGCTCAAGGACCACTCCTGACACCTACGACAGCTGCAGAGCAGAGAAAAGATGGAGGGTATAATCGCCAGAGATCGTAGGAACAGTGGCACCGGATGAACAGTGCCTTCGGATGACAAAGGAAGTCGCAGGCTGCAGAAGGGAGGACCCACGAAATCAGCATAGAATGAGGAGAGGCAGCAGTAAACCCTAAGAGGATCATTGTATAAATAAAGAACTGTTACCCAACAGAAGAAGGATCATCTTCTTTTTCTCTTTCTTCATACTAACACCCTCAGACCAAGAACCCAGTAGCTAGAACAGAGCACTGTACCCTTGCATGAACCAAGTATTCTCGCCACCATTGTATCCATAAAAGACTCAGCAATATACAGCCTCAAGAAGCAGGAGACTCCCTTCACAGTGGACATAACCTTAGTCCTTCAACTAAGGAGAACCACTCACATTTCGTGTTCTTTTAACCACAACTGACTGGCCACTTAATCAACCGACCTTCTAATAACTTCTCAATCTTCTCCATTGGGCTTGGACCACAAATTTCGAGCATCATCAATAATATATGGAACAACAAGAACTAACATTCTTATTGAAACTAGAATTCATAGGAAAAAAAATAGATTTATGGATGTAATAAAAATATACAGTATTTACAGACAAAAGTATTTGATTATTGGGAAAAAATTAATATACTTCTAATGCCGAATTTGGATCAACTAGGATGAGCTTTTACCTAAATCCATGAGTTTTTTTAAACTTATACTCAAAGGAGAGTTGTTTTCAAACTAATTCTTAAACCCAACTATTTGTAAAAGATGTCATTGTAAATGACATTTTTAAGTAAAATACGTAATTGTAAATGACGATTTGAGTGCTTTAGAGCATATATGGAAATTGAATACTTTAGAGCATACATGGAAATTGAGTACTTTAGAGCATATATGGAAATTGAGTACTTTAGGCATATAGAGACATTGAGTACTTTAGAGCATATATGGAAGCACATTTTTAATGCTTTTGGGTGAAAAAAAAAAGGTATATACATACCGAGTGAGATAAATCATTTATTCAATGGAGTTAAGCTTGATGTGTTCATTTTGCTCTTTCATTCTGTCTATTTCTTTGTGATGAATCCATTTCCACACTAAAGTGGAAATAAGCTTATGTGTAATGAGTCGAGCTTTTACCCAAAACTAGGCGGTTTTGAGAACCTACAGCCAAATCTAGATGGTTTTAGGAACTTATACCCAAAATCGAGCGGTGTTGAAAGTATTTCCCAAACCCATGTACTTTTAAAAACGTCAATTGAAATGATGTCTTTATAGATAAAACGTCAGTTGGAATAACATTTTTAAGATGATCTAAACCTCTGCTCACAATGTAAAATGTCAGTTGAACCAACGATTCCATAAATTGTTTGAGATTTGGTATAAGATTTAAGTTTCATAAAATTTTCATAAATGTCCAAGGAACGCCATTTTGCAACATCATTTCTTTCTCTCTTACTCTCAATATATGCATTGTAGTTATGTCTTTCAGTATCAAGCAACACCATGATTAAAAACCCTGATATTGTTGAATGTTTCATAGACGTTGACTAAATATACAGAAGGGACGTGAGGTGACGTGTGTAGTCATAATGACAAAACACTGATGCATTTGTCCTTTTAGAAGTGTGAATCAAGGTCTAGTACCTTCAATGAATGAGAGGTCTCAGTGTGTAGTCACATTGACAGGTAACAGTGTATAGTCACACTGACTGAACTATTATTTCAATGTATGACCATCAACTCAAATAAAAAGGTGAGTGCACAGTACTGCATAGATGACAAATGTGTTGATCCGACAAAATAAATGACTACACATTGCTACATTAAACACAATGACCAAAACCTTACTATGTAACGATCTTTCATTGAAACCACTATAAAAACATAATAAGGATGGTTGATATTGCATGTATTGAACATTATGTCTACATAAATACCGTCTATCATTGATAACAGCCGTAGACATCAACGAGTTTGATTGTTACAAGAATGAAATGATGATTGCAAGAATAAGAGATTTTCTAATCCAAAAGAGTATTATACCGGACTCCAACGAGAGTGGATTTTTCGTGCTAATGAATCATACTCACTATGCACAGATCTAAGAGAACTTAACATATCGGTGTCATATAGACTTTCACTTACCATACAACAAAGGAATAGAGTGGACTACGAAACAGTAATTAAATGTGTACGAAAAGAAAATAATAGGATAATGGTGTGTGAGTGTCAATATTATATTATCTAATTACCAACTGACGGCCACTACATTTGGAAGAGAGTTGAAAACTATTGAACAATCTACTGGATTGTCTAATAAACAATATCTATCAGATAAGCATATGTCTGATGAAGATTAATAAATGTTGATGGAACACTTCTGAGAATCAACAGGAAAATGACACGCGTCATCGGCATGAGAAATGTGGAAGCCCTATGAATTGACACGTGTCCTCGGCGTCCATCCCCTCGAATTGCTCAAATTGAGACACGTGTCCTCGGTGCAAAATATCCTCGGATCCATCTGCGAGGGACACATGTCCTCGGCACCGAAGGTCCCTCGGCGCCATTTGCAAGTGACACATGTTCTCGACACCAAAGGTCCCTCAATGCCATCTACGAGTGACACGTGTCATAGGCATTCGTCACCTTGAGGCTTTTTTATTGCGACACGTGTCCTCGAAGTAACAGACCCCCTGAGGTCTATTTCTAAACACGTCATCCCGGCTCCAGGGCCCCATGGCAGGGGTGGCAGAATGACGGGTATCGTTACTTGAAGTTAAACTTGATCAATAATCATTGATTTGTTTTCCCAAAGCAGTCAAAATGACAGAGGGTACAGACTCATGACCAATGACAACGTTGCATGTGGCACAAAGCACATAATCAGGGGCCAATAAACGAAGATGTCCCTCCTCATGCGTAACCATTGCAAAGAAACATTAAATAACCATTTAGAAGGATGAGACATATTTAATGTTCAAAAAGTCTAGAAGGGAGAACATTAAGTACTCGGGAGCCTGATCATTTACTGCCTAGACCCCTTCCACGCAAAATGGAAGGTGCTCTGTTCAAGAACTAAATGCCGCCCACTGCATTCCAAATGGGCCAATGTGGGACTCTTTTTTCAAAAAGTCCACCTACCAGCAATGATTACCTCCATGGAGGTATAAGTAGCTCTCTAAAATTCAAAGCAAAGGTACGCAACTCTCATTCAAGCAATAGAACAGTGGTTTTCCTCTCCTCTCTCACGTACTAACCTGATCATCAGAGTAATCACGCTGAAAAACGCTCTGGCGCCCTTCTAACCTTCTTTTTTGATTGGTAGAATCTATTTTGACAGACCGGAATTGTGCGGACTCTGGAAAAGTTACTCATCACTACTCCTTACACTATTTCTCATCACCGTTTAGCTCGGGATCACCAAATTTTTAGGCAATACTTGTGTTCACCAAATGAGATATCTGTCCCTTTATTTTATTGTGCGAAAATCACCGCGCACAAATGTAATCAGTGTCCAACTATTTGTGCGTATGACTTTTATGTGTATGTCCTAATTAGTGTGAAGCAATCTCATAACTTTATTAGTCTATTCAATATTTTGTCATATCACAACTTTTTCATTGTCACGTCCTCTCATTGTCAAATTAATTCATTGTCAAATCATGTCCCAACTATGTAGTGTAATGTCATTTCACTGTTATTTTAAATTGTCAAACTGAGCCTATATACACTAGCATTCACAATTGTGTAAGGCGCACATCAAATACACAATACAACCAAACCAATGATGGTTTTTCTTCAAGCAGTGAGCAAAATAGTTCATCTTCGGCTAACAAACGTAAACGCTTAATTGACAAATCAATATCGCTGAACAGAGTTTCTTCTATTAGATCATATACAAATCCACAAAATTCAAACAATCATGACAAGATCATAACAAGGCTTGAAAGTGAAAGTGATCAAATACAACATCGACTTGATCATTTGTATGTAATCGAGTATGCAAAAATTGAGCATTTTGATATTGAATATGCCAAAATTACAATTTTAGCGAATCTGTTACTTGTTTCCGATCCTGAACTTTTTGATTTTTTGATTTGAATGATGATGCTTTATCCCATCAAGTTTATGTGTACTCGATAATCCTCAATATTATTTTGAACATCAATCACATTATTTACACCATTTTGCCCCATCAATTACACTGAAAAGTGTCATGAAATAAATGCTCAGTTTTCTAGTTATGTAAGTTAAATTTTTTTACATACAATCCGCTGTGTTTTAATAGACATTATTGTCGACATCAATAACAAAAACTTATATTTGAAGGTTAAATTAAAATTAATTAAATATAAACGTTTATTTTGAAATAATTAAAATATAATTTTTGTTTCTTATTTTATTTATTTTGAAAAAAATTACTTGATGATATAAAAAAAAGACATGGAATACAAAAAACGTTAGTTCAAATGACGTTTTACATTTTACAGAATTACATAAACGTTATTTAGACCAACATTTTCTATAAAACGTCATTTGGACCAAAGTTTTCTGTAAAATGTAATTTGCTATAACATTTTATATCTCCACTAGTCTTCTCATTGCAACACAATAATTCAACTAAAAAGGTCACTTAGACTGACGTTTTTATAATAAAAATATTATTCTAAATAACATTGTATCATAAAAAACATCAATTAGAACGACGTTTTTAAAATTAACTGGGTTTGAGTATAAGTTTGAAATAACTCATGATTTTGGGTACAAGCTCCAACTAGGACAGAAATAAACATGCATGTGGAAGATGTCAGACCCATCACACACAATGGGACTACCTTTCTAATACCCAACTCCCCATGAACTTTAGTTAAACCAGCCACCCCTTTCCTCTTCCCGGCTTTGCCCAATAATATAGACAAAAAGAGAAAGGAAACATAATTTAAGTAACCTAAGAATTAAGAGGTGTCATGAATTTCTCAAAATGCATACCGCCATAAACTTCACACACACCTCCATCAAGGTAAGACAATGCAGGTGATTCTTGGCCAAAAAGGAAAAAAGATGGGATTGCGTGTACCAAAGGTACCAAGCCTGTTCCCATAGCTATGTTTATTGTGCCTTGTCGAGGTTATAGGGATCTAAATCACTGACTCATAATTGGCTACCCTAAATATATCCTGACGAAAGAGTCCTTATTTTTCAATACATTTTGGTAAAAGATTCATTTTTAGGTTGCATTCTTTGACAAAATAATACCTTTTTTCCTCGAGAAGTAAAGAATCATCGGCGGAAAAAAAAAGTGTTATTAATCTCGATGGATAATTTAAGTGGTAATTGAAACGAGTTGTAAATTAATGTAGATGTCTTAAATTTGAATATTTATAACCTCTTGGGAGCAGGCTATGAAATTTTATCCCTCATGAATATCCTAGTCTCGACGTAGATGACCTTTGATAGGACTGGAGAGAAAATTAGACGAAGTGCACATAAACTGGTCCGACCACCCCTAATGATTGAATAAAAAAAAGGTGCTATTAGTTGGTGTCAACAGATACCAATTTTTTTGGAAGTGCACGTAATTGAAATCAATCTGTGAAGTTTGGAGTTGATGAAAGGGTATGCAATCTGTGTGCCAAAATGTCTATGATAAAGAGGCTACACAATTTACTTGTTTTTTTTTTTTGGGGGCTAAACCCACCAAAAACTTTTTAGAACCGATTTGATTGTTTATAGATATTTGGCATGATTATTGTTAAACCTAGGTACGATATAACGTGCCGTCTAGGTTGTATCAAGGGTGAATAATCATTACTAGCTGCAAATATTGACGCCTCCATCATGTACCAGAAGTTACGAAGATCACCTAATGCTGTCACATGGGGTGTGTTTAGATAACTGATAAGCATCGGATAGGATATCAAATTTGTATTCATGTTCATTCATGCTTAATTCACCACTCATTTGCATTAGTGTGGATATAATGATACATTCAGACTTACCCAATGTTTGGTAAGTAATTTTTCATTTTTGTGGGGCCTACGGATATGAGTAGTTTAAAAAGTATTGTTTATGTTATTTTGACCATTCTATCCTTTAATCTTTTTTGGCAAAAAAATGCACCAACTTACATCCAACTTTGCCCATATGCATCTCTTCGCCAATTTCCTCTCCCCCTCTCTCTCTCTCTCTCTCATGGCTATTGAAGAACAACCAGAGGGATGAACAACCTTAGATGAATTTCAGCACACACACATATCTGAGATAGTGTAACTTTTTTTGCAAATTAGGGAAAAACAAAATTCTTTTGTAATGGGTAAGGGTATAAATCTGAGGCTGAAATCCTTTTACATCCACACGTACCCTCTTCTTACAATCCACATTGGTTGAGTGGCCTTGTATGCATCTAATATCCCTCAACACCAAAACGAAAACCATCGCCCGGGGGGGGTGGGGTGGGAAAGAGAAAGAGAAAGAGAGAGAGATAGGGAAGTTTTGCATAGACGGAGCAAGCACAGGACGGAATAATACCCACCACCAAAATAGAAACACCACCACCACCACCACAATAGAAACGCCTACCACCACCATAGAAACGCCTATCACCACCATCACCACAATGACTCAAATCTCAAAGACAGAAAGGGGAGTTAGGGTTTCAATATCACCCACCATCACATCAGATATGAGAGACAAAGAGGAGCGTTAATTTCATAACAGAGGTTAGGGTTTCAAAATCATCCACCATAGTGGTTGGTGCGGGGTGACTATGAACGGTGTAGGTTAGGGGTGGTGCGAGTGAAGATCTCTTCTTTGTTCAGTCTAAAGAGAGAGAGACAAAGACAGGGAGCGAGAGAGAGTTATGTGGTTCGCTTCTTCGTCACCTTCACAAAGTGAGAGAGAGAGCTCTCAACCCAAGGTGGAGGAGAGGAGTAAATATGTCATTACCCCTTCATAACCTGTCGACTGGGATTGGAACCCATGGTGGAGGTGAGTTAATTTTAACCCATGTAGGAGGGTTAAAATACACTGTAGCATCCGGGAGAAGGATAGACCTGAGATTTATATCCCAACTCAATTTTGGCTTCCCGAACAAAGGGTTTGTGAGACTCACTGCCTTATTAACCTATCTTATGGATGTTAACTCACCTTAACTCACTGCCCAAACACAACCATGAGATTTTGTGGCTGGGATGGCTAGACCCTCACAAAATCCGAACTTAAGAACTTGGAATAATAACTTGTAAATCTTCACGTCTAAACTACCTCTTTTCTCTTGTAGTTTGACGGTTGTAAGTGTCCATAAGGGCACAAGCTCAGAAGCCAAAGTGAAAATTACAACACAAATTTTAATGACACGTAAACGTTGAGCCGGTGCTAACGAAATGTTGATCATTCTTTCTTTTTGTTACAAGTACACTTACGATGAGTAGGATAGGATAGAGTTCAAGATGTGGAAACCACATACATGGCCATTTTGTTCAGTTGGCAAGTGGGTGAGTGAAAGGGACTGGTACGAGTAATTTTATCCTATTAGCAATTCAATTCCCAATTGGCTTAAAAGAATGGTGGCGCCACCTGTTTTTGAACATTACAAAAAAGAAGAAAACTGCGGCTTGAGTTTACAGTTTCAAAAACAAATTGCTGCTTTCTAGAGTCGTAACACGCCAACTTAATATTAACCAATTCAGTATCTGATCTGTGTATCCCTTGGCGTGGCAAGAGCAAATAACCGAAGCCTTTTAAGAACGTGTAACTCTGGAAGTTTGATTGGTACAAGCAAGGGACAACCGAAACCAGACACTAACAATCATGCCCATTGAAGAAACTAGGCAGAGTGGTTTAAAAAGACAGCAAAAAAGATACTAGTAAAAGCAGTAAGACCATACTTGTACTTAACTCAGACCTCAAATAAACATCTTTGAACATGCAACCAAGTGAACATAAAAGAATGCCATACTCTATGTAAAAGTTGTTAACCCCAAATCCATTTAGCAATATTTAGAACGCAAATTATACCAATAATGAATAGACTGAATTGCCATTAAATATCAGAATCATCAAACTCTCTAAAATTGAATAAATAACCTCTCGATAACAATTTAAATTATTATTAAAAAACTTTCATTCACTAATTAACTTGATTCTCCACCAAATTTTACTCTAAATTCAACTTGCAACTGAGAGGACAAATAGGGGTGAGCCGGGAAAAGCTCAGTAAATAATTTAAAACATAATATATGAAGTCAAAAGGCAGGACGATAATTTATCAACTAACCGATAATCAATCGATCACCCATAAATTAATACGATAATTTACAAAGTACAAAAATATTGAACATATCAATGAACTTGAATGCTCGAATAATTAAATCAATCATGGTTGAATAGTCGACCAATCCTGAACAACAAGCTAGGGATCACTCGGTGCATTTTAATACGGTTATGTTCACCCCTCAAGGCCATGAACACAATCCACAATCAAAACCACGCCACCGAGTGGACCTCAAGCTCGAGTCAAAAAATCTCAAGTATTTCACCAATACCAAAATCACAACAATTAACGATAAATCAAATGAAATATCAACAATTGAATAAGATATTATTTCAGAACTCGAAACCAAAACGATACTACAATTGGAATACAAATAGGACGATATCAATAAAGTACGATTTGCAAAGAGATTAAAATAATGCATACTATCTATAAATCACTTACCCGATCCTTACACGATACAGTTTACTCGAGACATCACGCTTCCAACAACACGATATAGTAGAATTTTTTTCTAAATAGATCAATAACCACATAATTGTTCACCTTCTAGCTTTCACTTCTTTTTTGATCCCAAAGACGTTTGGCTCATCTTCGTACATCGTCTATTACTCATAAGACACGTATAAACTCTCTCTCTCTCTCTCTCTCTCTCTCTCTCTCTCTCTCTCTATTTTAAAAGTTTAGAATGGTCTTGAACATCAAACACCACAGGTTTTGTTTTATACCACCTTTCTTATAGCCTATATTTTCTTTTCTTTTCTTTTTTTTCCATCAAAGTTTACTCATCACTTTGGCTCACTCTATGGTATACACGTTGGTATCCTAGAGGCAAGAGTCATACAATTGTTCTATTTAGCCGCCAACATCACCTTTCTCCTTTTTGTTTATTATTTTACTATTTTTTTTCTTTACTAGATACATTTTGGTCTCAATAAATTTTATAATGTCCAATTCTTTCATAATTAAATCCTAGTATATAATTTGACCTCAAATTAACGTTCGTATAATTTTCAACAATATCATATGATCCAATTTTTTTTTTAAATTGGTTAATCACTTTCGAGTCGATAATCGATTTTCACAATCTACCCACCTTAAAAAAATTTCGTCTCCAAAATTCCTTATGCTAATAACTTCAATTGCACACTATTATTTTTTTATTTTTTGTACAACCTCCATAATTTAAATATATATAACATGTTCAAAATTAAGGGGACCTTTCTGTAATTTCTCCAAAAGCTACATTCTCCAAACGTCCAGAACTAGCACCACCACTTTTTTTTTTTCAAATTACTTACTTTTTAATTCAAAGATCTAATACCATCAATCTCAACGAAAAACACAGTGAGATTTTGAGATTGTCCTAGGTTTAATTGCTTAGGATGACGACATGTGGGTAGTGGAGGAAATTAATTAGTGATGAACATAAATTATCATACCAGAGATTTAATCTGTGGTGACTTGTCTATATGTTTGTGGATTAATTTTGATTTTCTTTGAGATGACTTTAAGGGATGATTTGTGCACGAGCTACTTGGATCGAGGTCACACCAATACAGTTAGTACTTTACTAGAGTATGTTGTGTAGTAGTAGCACAGTGGAACATGCAAGTGAAAATCAAGTGAACGGGATAAAAAGATGTGTGCTTATGATGACGAATAATGGGGAGAGCGTTGAGGTAAATATAATTTTTGAATAAGTATTCTGATATTGGTATTCACACTTATCCATTTATGAGTACAACATGTAGGTGGGAATTTATTAGGGGACACAATTCTTATAAGGTTGGTGGATTGTGACGACTGTAATTCAAGAGTCGAGTCGAGTCTCATGAATTATGTTAGGCAGAATAAGGCCTCGAACACGTTTTAAGGTAATGACTGTGGTGAGGAAATTTAAAATTTTTGTTGGCAATGGTAGACTATTTGAATCATGCAAATCGAAAGGATTAGAATAATTGAGGTTAGTGTGCGAATTTGATCGGCTAGGGGTTCGAGGGTCGGTGTGTGTAATTCAAATTGGTGAGTGTGGGTCTCGAAGGACATAATTGGTATTTTTAAGATCATTAAATTAATGTGTTTGAAATAAATAAGAAAAAATATATAAATTTTTCAAAGTTGTTGGAGGTAAGCGTGATTATATAGAACTTTTGGTTAGTCATGCTCGATATATCGTGGAATAAAATATATAGTATTTCATTATAACAAGTGAACTTAAACTTTATTAGTAATAAAAGTTTATTGGGTTTAATGTGCAACACAAATATACTTTTAAAAATTCTAAAATTAGGCTTTAGGGCAAGAGTGTGATTAATGAATATGAAGGATTTCAACTGAATTAGTGTCATCTTTTGTACGGATCAGTTGGTAGTCTTCATAAGTTTTATATTTTAGGTTAATTGGACGAGAAGTCCTTAAAGTATGAGGTTTATTTCATTTTAATTTTTAATATTTTAATTATATCATTTTAATCCCTGAAGTATTGAATATGTTTTTATATAATTTCTCAATAGACATCGTCCAAATTGTTAATAATTTTTTATCATAAATTTGTCATATGATACTTACATATGAACAAAAAAATAATTTGAATAATTATTGACCAAATTTTTACTTAAATTTGGGTTAAATAACTATCCAAATTACACAGTTTTGATAATGAATTATCTTGATTTTGATAAAAAAAACTATTCATATTACACATTTTTGTTTAAGAGGCATTAAAATTAATTTTTTTTTTTTTCATATTTAGCTATTATGTGTCAAGTTTATAATAAAAAAAATCGTTAGTAATTTGGACGTTGTCTGATTGAGAGACCATATAGAAACATATTCAATATTTCTTGGACTTCTAATGATGCATTTAAAACATTAGGGACCAAAATGAGATAAACTTCGTACTTTAAAAACTTTTAATACAATTTACCCTATATTTTATAACATACATGGGAAAGAAAAGTCAAGCATAATAAAAAAGAAAGGATAGATGTCAACCTTGTAAGTGATAAACCATGAGGTGTAAGGAGGGTTTGCATTATGGTTTTATTCTACCAACGTGTAACTAACCTAAGGGGGCTGGGAATGAGTCAGCCATTAAACAAAAGGGAAGAAATAAAACAAAGCAGAAAATAAAATGGGCAAGGAGTGTATGGTGTTGTGGGGGTTTGTGAAGAAGAAATGGTGGGAAAAGTAGGGAGCCTAGAGTTGAATAAACTTAACGAGTCTTGATGTTTGATCTCTTTCGACATCAACTGATGATTTTGGTAAGTTCAGGACATCAAATTACATGAATTTATATTTGTACAAGTTACATGAATTGATTTTCTTGAGTTGTTGAACTCTTTATTTAGCAATTAGCTACCATTAGCTTGACATTAGACTGGACCTACATGCCAAGATGAGTACATAAGAAATTGTTTTGTGCAAGTGCTTGATGCAAAGTTCATTTGGTGAAGTTTGTGTTTGACCAGCTTAGTGGTTGCTGAAACTTATGGCTTATAACCCTTTTAAATTCATATTTTAAATGGTAGAGATATATGTTCGTAGGAGTGGAATGAAAGCTAAATCAGGTGGTGTACAGCTAGAACGGGTTAAAGAAGGTGTACATTCGTAAACCCCGGTTGTCTTAGACAGCTTTAATAACCTTTAGATAAATAGGCATAATTTTCTTTAGAAAATTTGGATTCATGCACGGTTTGAAGCATTGGAAAGTATACTTAAAAAACTTAATGAATATGAGGGTTGGGACACCAGAATCAGAATGTTTTAACACAGTTTGTTTTTGCTTCAATGTGACTGAAAATTAGGGACATATTTAGAAAGGCGGAGTTGATGCCCAACGGGTAAATAATCGTAATGCTTCCTTTGGGATACCGTCAAGAGTACATGAACTGTTCTTAGAAATCTTTACAAGGTTAATTCCTAATTAACTTGATGTAAGTTGAGTTTGAGATTCCAAAAATATTTGGGTAACACAGAACCGACAAGTCCCAAGAAAAACATGGAAAATACTCGTCTTATCCCTACTTGTACTAGTTTGGCATAGTTATGCAATATTTGACCTAATTAAATTTAAAAACCATGTTTAGGTAGTTAAAATGAGGTTATTACGAAAATTTCACAAAAGAATTTCCTTGTTCTATTTTTGCCAGATCCAAGTTAATACGTGGATCGAGGTAGGGTTTCTTAATTTTGAAATAGGCGATGTTTTCAAACTTGTTTCTAAATTATTCCATATGTTATTTATTATGTTTTAGTATGTTTTGAATATATAATTGGGTGTTTTAAATATTGACTTGGAACCAGACTTGAATTAGGATTTCTAAGTGCAATTTGCACTTATTTTTATAAATGATCATATTGCTTGAATTGCTTGTATTGAATGAAACTCCATGGATGAAATGTAAGTGTGCAATGGTCGAGTAGCGAAGGGTTTACATTTCAGTTTGACGATGTAGAGGACACTCATTGAATTTGTAAATACCTGAGTGTACCGGTTGGTCTTTGGACTTCGATACTAAATTTTTACTAGAGAGTGTATCTTCCTTGGGGTGAAAGTCCTCCAAAAGGTTAGATCATATGTTCGTATGGACCTTGAATGGTCTATTAGGATGATCGCTCACTAGTGCAGCACTTTATTAATATTATAATCGTATTATTATTTTCAACTTAAATGTTTTTGTTCAAAGTTTTCTGCTCTATTACTTATGCATGAACTGAACTGTTTTAATATTGCCCAATCATGTTAAATTATGTTATTTTTCAAACTCGTTTGTTTGAAAATTTTGTTACTCTACTGAACTTTTGATGTTCACCCTATATTATTTCCTCTTTTTCAGATTAGCAGGTAGCGAGGAAGTTCGCGAATGTTCGATGTTTTCTTTAATGAAGATTTGAAAATGTGTTATGTTATAAGGGTTGAATTGAAAGAATATTATATCTGAGATGTGTAAGTTATAATAGTCTTAAAGTACATGTTTAAAATACATATAAAATTAGTATCAGAGTTTATTTGTTGTTTAAATACCATATCATTTAGTGATTATAAATGTTATTGGCGCTCTGAATATTATTATGAAAATGGTTCGTGGTGTTACAACAGTGCATCTCATCTCATCTCATCTATACCTTCCTATCCTTGCCTAAAATTCTTTCGGCCAAGATATAATAGAAATTGTTTCTTTCTGGTACAAACAGTATATGATATATTACTTCCCCCAGGGAAAACTAAAAAAGGATAAGTACAAACAAAGAATAAAGAAGATATATTTTGTACGTCGTTTCCTTTTCTTTCTACAATGCTCGGAGAAGTCAAACGTACATCATCTACAACCCATCCATCTATCCCACAAAAAAGATAAAACGCACATGTTTTGATCAAATCCACAGGAATCCACATTTAATTAGGCTGCATCCAAAAGTGTATATATACGTCAGAACAAAGACTGGCCAAAGCCACAAGCAAATTGGCCGTTAAAGTTACTGTTGCTCGTTTACATCTTCTTCTTCTTCTCTAGATCTTCCTCATTCTTGTTGGTAACTTTCTGCATCAGAACAACTTCGTTTTATTAGCCCGTTTACATCTTCTTCTTCTTCTCTAGTTCTTCCTCATTCTTGTTGGTAACTTTCTGCTTCAGAACAACTTCGTTTCATTAGCCTTATAAACCACACACGGATTTCTTACAATTTCATTGGCTTTGCATATTAAAGCGATGTGCATTGCAGCTTTTGTTTGGCAAGCGCACCCTCTCTACCCATTGATTCTCTTGCTTAACAGAGATGAATATCACAACAGGTAAGTACACTTACGAATCTCCATTTTCTTCATGCTTCTTTTGAAATCAAAATATTGGTAATATTGGTTTTCTCCTCTTCTATTTGTTGAAGGCCTACAAAACAAGTAGCATGGTGGGAAGGTGGTGAGATATTGGGAGGGAAAGATGAGGTTGCGGGGGGAACATGGTTGGCTTGTTCAAGAGAAGGTAGAGTGGCCTTTCTAACAAATGTGTTGGAGCTTCACACCCTCCCTGAGGCAAAGAGCAGAGGAGATCTCTCTGTCCGTTTCTTAAAGGTAATTTTGATCAAATTGAATATATTATGTATAATTCATTGGCCAGGCAGGAGGATTTATCCTTTTTTGATATATAAATTGTGTACGAGCTTCCTTGTAATTTTGAAGAGCTTCGTTAGTTGATTATGTCATGATGATGATTTCACTTGATGAATATACAGTTGGGTTTTTCCTGTAGCATTTCAAGCTGGCTTACTTTGCTTCTCTCTTTCTGTATGATCAGAGCAAAAAGAGCCCCAGGGAATTTGCCGAGGACATGGTGAAAGAGGCACATCAGTATAACGGCTTTAACCTGATAATGGTTGATCTTCCCTCCAAAACCATGATTTACATGTCCAACAGGCCAAAAGGGGAATCTATTATAGTTCAGGACGTTCATCCTGGTATTCACGTGCTCTCAAATGCAAAGCTGGACTCTCCTTGGCCTAAGGTTAGATCAGATAAATACTCCTTACAGGCAACATGATTTCATATGCATATTCTAGTTGCTTGTTTACTACATGCAAAAACTATCATGGAGTGTTTAATGATGTTACAAGAAGGATATTGATTCTTTCCAAGTTACAGTTGTTTTGATAAACATTACATCCAACATTGGAACAGCTAAAAATTTCTCTTCGAAACTCCTGCTTCAGGCTCAGCGCTTGGGACTGAATTTCAAGAAACTACTTGACATATATGGTGAAGGGGATATCCCTATGAAAGAGATGGTTGAAAAACTAATGCGAGACAGAATTAAAGCTGATGAGAGGAAGTTACCTCATATATGTTCCCTTGACTGGGAGTCTGGTCTAAGCTCCATATTTGTTGAAGTAGACACTCCAATGGTAAACCTGTACCTTATGCGTCTTTTATGCCAACGGTAACTTATGAAACATCAAACATTTAGGCTGTTTCTCTCTTTCTACTGTACAGGGACGATATGGCACTAGAAGCACAGCTGCTCTGACCACAAGAGCAACAGGGGAAGTCAGCTTTTATGAGATCTATCTTGAAGGGGACATGTGGAAAGAGCAAACTTTGAGTTACAATATCAAGAAGCCGAATTAGAAGACAGTATATCAACAAATTGTTCTTGTATTACAAAATACTAGTCCCAAATAATATTTATACGTATAGTTGTTTATCAACTTTCTCTCGCAATTAAGTCTTAAAATAAGAGGACATCATGCCGGTATTCTTACAACACACACAAACACACGTATAAATTGATTTGTTATACCAAACATATCATTCAGTGCAACAGAAGTTGTTCCAAGATTTTATGAAGACAAACCGTAGACACAGGATGGCCTACTTTTTCAGTATTTGATAAATAACTAACTAAAAAGAAATAAAAGAAAGTTACAAAGTTACACTGAGAATATACAGTCCAAAGCTCAGCTATATAAACTCAAAGAGGTGAGATGGGTGGATGGGGATTGTATCCTTAATGTTTATTGAGAAAAAAAAAAGGAAAGGAGGAAGAGGAGAAAGGATAGATAGGTGAGCATCAGCAGAAATTGATAGTCCCCACTTATAGTAGTGAGCCATGGCCTTGTTTTGACACTTGTAGGCAACCCCTTATGTACACTAGAATGACCAAAATTCACCCATTAACAAAAATCCAGTTAAGTCATCAAGTCATAGGGCAGACCTCTATAATCATATTGCAAATGTAGCCACAAATGATTGTCTGAGTAATGCAAGCTCTTGAAACATGACAGGTTTCCCTAATAACTACATGATTAACCATTTGTATAAAACAAAACAACAGCTTGAAGACAAAAAAAAAATGGGTTATACAGAATGTTGAAAATCTTAGCATCCTTACCTCATTTCAACTCTCTCTCTAGTTGCGGCAACTCGACCTTGTTTGTTTAACCAGGTTGAATACCTTCTTACACTTTGCCAGCCTTCCAGAAACCATGTATGCTTTAATCAAGTCCAGATATATGTCAAATGTCGGAGAAAAGGCTGTCCTTGATGTATCATTCAAAGCTACAAAAAGATTATCACGCGATATGCAGGAAGATCTAAAAGACACTTCGAAGTCTCCATTTCCCATATCAGAGCCAATGCCTCCCCACTGTTTTATTATCTCGAAATCAGAGTAGTGGACATGATCACAGTTTGATCACCCCCATGTTTTGTGAACCTATGCAGATTTTCATGATAGCCTAATAGTTTTTCTGTGTTAGATTCAGATCCTCTGTTTTTCTCGGCAAGACTTCATCTTAAAAATTCAATTTTTACTTGCATCGTTTGAGTCAGGCCGATAATTGAACTGATTTACTTCGACTCAAATAGAACTCAACTGAAATTTAGGTTGTGTTATAAACGAGGCGAGTTTGAATAATTTTTTAGACTCGTTTAAAAAAATAGCCTAAAAAACTTGGAACAAGCGCAAAAAAACTTGACCGGTTTATATATAAAATAATCAAACTATTTGATCTCAATTTGAGTTCGACTCAATTAATTTTTTAATAAACTGAGTTTGAACAATTTTTTAAATTTATTTAGAAAAATGAGCTCAATAGGCTCTGTTGAGCTTGACATGGTCAGTTGAACTCACAAAATTTGACTCGATTATCAACCCTATCAAAGTATGATGCATTTTGTGTATTTTGTTTCCCAATTTATCAATTGCATCATATTAGTCCATGCCTCCTTAATGCTTGCAATTTGAATTTAAAATGGTCCTCAAACTTAACAGTGTCAAGATTTCTCATAGATTTTTGTCATGTGTGGTTCATGCATCTTATAGTGGAGGACATATTCGGGAAGAAAGTTCATATGCGAGCCCTAATCGTATAAAATTTGAGTCCTAACGGGCTCGTAATACATACATTAAAGACCACCGGTGTAATTAACCCTTCAAATTAATGTAACTATTACCCGTTTAAAGAATAAAACCGTTGAATAATTTTTTTTACTATATTATTGTTTCACACATTCGACATAAAAACCTTATTTGGTCTTTAGTTGCATATTGGAGTAGAAATAATGCCGATATGTTAAAAAGTGAAACAATAATAATAATAGGTACATTTAATTTGGAGAACTAATAATTGTGATCATTAAATTTGATTGGAAACTTCATTCAAGTTATTTCAATTAAATCTCATTAACAATTGCTTAAAGTAAATTTATTAAGGAATCTATACTATATTATAAAATAATCAATTTCTAGCCTTCACTCCCACTATTCTAATTTTTAATAATATTGAATTATTAAATTCTATTCCTTCAATCATACTCTACTAAATGCCTCAAATAATACTCTTAAATAACTACCCATAAATTCTTTATAACTATCATTTAATTTTTTTTTAAAATATCAAATTTACAATTTAATAATTTTTATAATATTTTTGCTAATATATAAAATAGTGGGAGAGAGAATAAAGAGTAAAGAAGGGGATGGAGAAGAGACGAGAATGACCCGTGCATGATACGTGATTGGACTAGCAGCTAGTAAATTATATTAAAATTATCCGTAACCATGACTAACTCTTATCGTCTGTTTAGTAGGGAGAATGAAAAGTAGAAAGAATGAAAAGTAAGATGAATATATTTTTTATTCTTCAAGAATGGTAAGTAGGAATGATACACTTTCTTTCCTTTTGTGTTTGGTTGAATGAATGAAAAATAAAAATAACTATTTTTTTTTGTGCTAGCTAAGATTAGGGGTGACAATAGAATCAAATTGTGTCATGTCAAATTCGTGTCGAGTCATTACAAGTTTGTGTCGAATATTAGTCAAACATAACTTAACTCCTTTAACTAATTGTGTCGTGTTGAGTTGTGAGTTGATCTATTTATTTTCGTATAGAGTTCGAGTCATGTCATCGTGTTAAATCAAAAATTTTCACCCTTAGTTAAGATGAAAAAAATATTTTTTTAAATTTAAATTTTTATTTTTTTTAAAAAAAAAATTAATTTTTAAAATTTTTTAAAATATATATACATATTTTATTATTGTATTTTTATATGAAATTAATATATACATAAGATATATAGACAAATTAGATACATCTCAAAACAAATAATTCACTTTACATCCACTTTCCTTCCGATTTTAGAGGGATAGATTTTGGTGAGTTAGAAGTAAAGTTAATTCATTCACTTTTTTATACTTCCTACTTTCTTTCTTTACCAAATATGATATTTTATTTATCCCTCCAACTTTTCACCCTTTCACTTTTTTATCGTACTAAACGGAGCATTATAATAAATGCAATCACATAAAAACAAAACAAAATTATTCTGAATTCGGGTTGAAATGGAATGAGAACAAACAAGAGCATTCCAAACAACCGGTACAAAACAAACACACGCTTGAGTCATTGAGAGAGCGAATAGCGGGTGAACACATGGGTCGGTGACGTGGCATGAAATTTTACATCCCGCCCAAATCCAAAAGCCCGGATTTTATTTTGAAAGCGATTGAATTACAATTTCTCTGTTATTATTCCCCTCCCACTCTCCCCTTTCCCTGAGAGTCTCTGCTCAGAGCTGCCCTTCTCTGTCTCTCTCTCTCTCTCGATCCAATCCTAACCCAAAGTCATAAAAGCCGCAGAACGGTAGGTTTTTGCTGATTTTGATCTGATTCTAGCATTTTTTTTTTTTTGTAGGTTTTTGCCGATTTTGATCTGAATTCTCACTTTATTTTTCTACTGATTCAAATCTATGTTTTAGGATTCGCTATGAAAGGAGGTAAATCGAAGGCCGAAGTGAAGGACAGCAAGTAAGTAATATTTTTTGTATTTCTTATACTGAATCCACACCTGTTACAAAACCCTTACCTGCTGCGAAAATTTTGAAATCATGACGTCTCAGATCTTGATTTGTGTGTTCGTGTGTGCACTTTGTGAATATAATCTTTTATTATTTTGGTAGGCTTGCTGTTAAGAAAGGAAAAACAAAGAAGCAAGCGAAGGACCCTAACAAGCCTAAGAGGCCTCCCAGTGCTTTCTTCGTTTTCATGTATGCCGTTGTTATGGTGTATTTTCATTGGTTACTTATCTTGCTCCTACAAATAGTATTGTTTGTCTAGACACCTTTTATTTTTCCTTTGTGTTGATAAATTTGATTTTTTGTTATTTTCTTTATTGAAGGGAAGAGTTCAGGAAACAGTTCAAAGAGAAACATCCCAACAACAAATCAGTTGCTGCTGTGAGTTGTTCCCCTTCATATTTATTTGTTGACAATGTTGTGATACTTTTTCCCTTACCAGCAATATATGTGTTATTTTGTTTTTTGCTAATCTCAATTGTACAAAAAAAAATAGGTTGGCAAAGCTGCTGGAGGTAAATGGAAGTCTTTGTCAGATGCTGTAAGCAATCACTGAATCAGATTAAGATTTACTTAGTATTTCATTTGAGGTTGAAAAATATATTTGTACTGTTAAGTTTTGGTAAAATCTATCAGCCAATTTGCTAATTGATTTTTTTTTTTTATAATTTAGGAGAAAGCTCCCTATGAAGCTAAAGCAGAGAAGCGAAAGAAGGAATATGAAAAAAGCATGCAAGCCTACAACAAGAAATTGGTAATTGGCTTATCCTATTTTTTGATAACCAATGCCATTTTTATCCATTTTGGCATTTAGTCATGAAAGTGCCCTTTACGTGTAATTAGGCTGAAGGTAGAAATATAGCTGATGATGATGATGAGTCTGACAAATCAAAGTCTGAGGTCAATGATGACGAAGAAAAGGAGGGCAGTGCGGAGGTTTGTCGGAATTGTTTTCTTTGATACATTTGATGAGTAACACCCTTTTATTTATTTTTCTATTACATTGATGAGTATTTCATTACTGTTATTGTAGGAGGACGAAGCAGATGAGTAAACCTTGACATGGAAGATGAAAAACTCTTGTGGGCTGTTTTAGTATTTGATGTATGTTGTTAATCTCTTGCCATTGTTGGCAGAATTAGACACCTTTTCCTTGTTAGTTTTGGTGATGACAGGCAGATAGTTCGCAGAGTGGGAATTTGATTTATGTTGGCCTCTATCTTCTGTAGACAATTAGTACGTTACTTTGTTAGTTCCCAAGAAATCCTTTGTTCTGCCTCCGTATATAGTCTTTAGTTTCCTTTTTGTACTTTTGCTAATGTTTTTCACTGCAGTTTAAGTTCGATTAGTGTTGGAGGCATCCATGGTTTTAGATGTTTTTGGATGTCTGCGTTAGTGACTAATTGGTTACTTGGACTTCTGTGGTGCAGCTTGTGTTTCAACAAATCAACAAGAAAATCTAGAATATATAAGGCAATCTGATGATCTGTTTAAGATGAATGAGCTAATTGATTGTGCCTTTGTGGCTACATAAATACAGAAAGAGCCTAAGATCAGGCAAGATCAATTTGGAAATTGGATGTTGCCAGATGGGACTTTGTTACTGCTGCAATCTTCCTTCCGCAATGGGCCGTGCTGATTTGGACTGGTTTTCTGTTGCTATTTGGGATGCTATATTTAAGACCTTGAATTGACTGTTATGGTTGAAACTTACAGAATGGATGAACATATGAAATGTAGACAAGCAAGATATTACAAACCTTGTAATGATATGCATAATCTTCTTTGACAGAAACTTATGTACCAATATGAACCATGTTTAGTACATTAAAATTATTTATCCAAGGAGTTTAATGCACAATCATACCAAAAAATGATGTGTGCTTAACTATAGATTTAGAACATCTATCGAAAGATGTACTCCATTTAAACCTTCATTTCAACAAGGAATTTGTTTTTTATTTGAAAAAGTTTATGAAATGAGCAAGCAGAAGATAGAACATAAGATCAGCGGTTTTATCAGGACTTGGAATTTAGAAAACTTAAACAAATTCAAATTGGCCTTGTATATTTCATATTCCCAACTGATTCCCAAGTTTCTCAAGCATTCATAAAAATTTATGAATTTATTCTAGGTAGAGGTAATAATCGAGCTGAATTCGAGCCTAAACCTTTGACTATTTACACATAAACGAGTTTAAAAAAATGTTCAAGCTTGGCTCATTTAACGGCCCTAATTCTAGATAATTTGGAACACACCTATTCAGGTCTAATTTAGGATAATTTAAGGGAAAAATTAAGGCCTATGCACTCGATTCAAGGAATGGGTAGTCTGTGTACCCAACAATAGGGTCAGATGTGTAAAAAGTGCTTCTGTCATACTGGTTGAGGAAAGCATTGAGTTCAAATCTTTTAGGCAAATCTGGGTTTGCCAAGAATAAGCGTCCAAATGCAACAAGATCAGCACCACCACTGCCAACAACTTTATTACCTTCTTCTCTATTGTATCCACCAGCAACAATGACAGTCCCTTTGAAAGCCTTTCTCATGGGCAGCAGACTATTTGTGGTCTCCTGCTTATCAAACTGTGTCACCATTCTTGGCTCAATCACATGACAATAGAGAACTCCGTATTTGTTCAATGACTCAGCCATGTAAATTCCAAGAGCGTCCGGGTTTGAGTCGCCAGACTCATTGTAATTGGCATAAGGAGAGAGTCTAATTCCAACCCTATCAGCTCCAATCTCATTTGCAACTGCTTCAACCACTTCTAGTGGGAAACGACAACGGTTCTCTAAGCTTCCTCCATATTCATCTCTTCTGTCGTTCACTTGATCTTTCATAAACTGATCGAGCAGGTACCCATTTGCTCCGTGAATCTCTACTCCATCGAATCCTGTATCATCAGCATTCATGGGCTCTTATCTCTATTTGCATGCAAATTTTTTTTGAACAGTCATGTGCATGCAAGTGACGACAAACATTATGGTCAGGTCTACACAAGAATTGTCCATTTTATGAATTCGTAACATATTTTGTTGAATGAGAAGGATTGAAAAACAAAGATCTGTGCAACTGACCTGCAATATATTAAATAGTCCATATGAAGTGCAATTGGATGCCAAGAGAGTGCATTTGATCAAGGGCAAGGAATCAAAACTATACATTTTACCAATGGCGGAGTTAGAATTTTATCTTAGAGGGTAGAGATATGAACGAAAAAATTAACCAATTGGTATAAAAATCAAATCTGACCTCCAGTAATGAGGAATTGAGAATTGAATTGAATGTCATTTTCATATGACAATCAAAATAAGAATCAATACAACATCAACAAAATATGGACAAACTAATGTTCCATTCGGTAGGAATGATGGAAAATAAGAGGGATACACTTTCTATCCTTTAAAAATAAAAAGTAGGAATGATATATTTTCCTTTCTTTGTATTTGGTTGGATAGATGGAAAATAAAAATCACCAATTTTTTTTTAATTTTTTTTTTTATGTTGGCTAAGATTAGAGGTGACAATCGAGTCGTGTCGTGTCAGATTTGTGTTAAGTCATAAAAGTATGAGCTTTTTATATTTTTTGTTCGCGTGTCAAGTCATTTTCAAGTTCGTGTCATAAAATTCTTGTCGAATTCGAGTCGTATCATCGTGTTAAGTCGAAAATTTTTATCCCTAATGAATATAAAAAAAAATAATTTTTTAAGTTAAAATTTTTATTTTTTTATTTTTATTTTTATTTATTTTTTATTTTTAAAATTTTTCAAATATATATATATTATAATTATATTTTTATATGAAATTAATGTATACATAACATATAGACAAATAAAATATATCTCAACAAAAATAATTAACTTTCCATCCATTTTCCTTTCCATTTTGGAGGGATTGATTTTGGTGAGTTAAAAGGAAAGTTAATTCATCCACTTTTCCATCCTTACCAAACATGATATTTAATTTATCGCTCTAACTTTCTATCATTTCATTTTTCTATCATACCAAACATAGCGTAAGGGTGCTTTTTTTTTTCATGATACATTTCTCCTCCATCACATGATTCACATGTTAAAGGTTATTGGGAGTGTCCATGAGCCGGATTGCTTACGAGTCTCGTTATTCGACTCTAAAAAAATAGGCTTGAAACTCAATAGATCTGATAGTTGACCCCCCTGAACCCAAGCCTAATAGCCTACCCGTTAAAACTTGGCCCAAAAACTCGCTCGCCCAACCTAGTCTAAATATGAAAATAAGTCCCCTAATACTAAAAGTCAAAGTTTTAGAAATTTAAATATTATAAATAATAAATTATTTTTTTTCATGTATTAAACGCTTTAAATGATAGAGTTTTACAAATAATAGATAGGAGGATAGGTGACACCTTGGTTACTCATTCTTTTTCATGTATTACTCATTCTATTGTGATGCAATTCCTCTTCTATTTATAAATAAAATTATTAATTATTTATTTTCTGTTCATTTTGATTCTACTTTTAATTTAAAAATATAATTTATAAAAATATTCATTATTTTTAAATAAATTTATATATAAAAACCCGTCCAGTAGGCTCTCCCAACAGGCCGTCCGCAAGCCCGCTCAGTGGGCCTGCTAGTGAGTATAGGTAGCCTACTCATCCCTGAAGTCCAATCCGATCCAGTCCACTAGATAACTCACTCGGATAAGAGTTTGAACCTATTCTACTTGTGCCTAGTTTGAACAAAATACACGGGCCGAGCCCACCCCTAAAGGTGATCATGCTGTCATTGTTACAAATATTAAAATCTTCTATATTTGATCAATTTTATAGCAGGAAATGTTCTGATACTTCAAAGAAAATGAAGCATGGTCATCATTATTGACAGGATATACATATAAACTCACATCCCATATCTGTTTTTAGTGCCATGACCTCTGGGAATCTTAATCATGCCCCAGAAACACATTAAAATCGAAATATTTGTTAAGATTCACCTGCTTCAATAGCATTTTTAGCAGCAATTTTGAAGTCATTGATAACTTGAGAGATTTGTTCAACTGTCAACCGTTGTGGAGGTGAGAAATCTGCTCCTCCAGAGCCACCGATATCGAACTCGCTTTGAATTGGCTTGTCAGTACAGGAGATTGGAGGTTGACCATTAGGCTGAAAACCTGTAAACAGGGTATTATATGGCTTAGTTACTTCTTATTTACGTGTGATATGATGTTCAAATTTTGGGCAAGATTACAAATAATATAAATGAAGGGGGCAGTCGAGGGAATTTACTGTAATTTGAAACTCTCCCTGCATGCCAAAGTTGGCAGAAGAATATACCCCCTTTCTTATGAACAGCATCCACAATTGGCTTCCACGCTTCTACCTGTTCTCTTGTCCAAATTCCAGGAGTATTTGGATAACTTCAAACAAGGAAAACAGTGGCATAACTGAAAATATTATATCTTTTTCCAGGGACGTGCATGGATGTGCACTGCAAATCAATCTAAGAAAGCGAGTTACCCTTGAGCAGTTTCTGAAATTCCGGAGGCTTCTCCGATCATAAAGCCACCCTTGGTGGTTCTTTGTGAGTAATACAGAATGGCATGTGGTTGTGCAAGGAAATTGTAAGATCTCAATCTGGATAATGGTGCCAAAACAATCCTACCAACCACAAAAAATTGTAATCAAACAAAGAGGCTACATCGGATTGACTTTTAGACCACTGAAAAACTCTTCAAGTAAATGATATGAAACCCTGTTCCTTCGATGAGACATACCAAATTAAAAACAAATTTATTACAGTTTACACATCCACTGCAACAAAAAAGATGGTCCCTCAGAAAGAAAAAACCTGTTTGGCTAGATTAAATCATGAAGAACAACTATATGAATAGATTTTGAGTGGCTTGAAACTGACCTGCTAGAAAGATCAAATTTACCCATCTTGAGTGGAATTAGGAGAGGAACGGCCTCCGTCTGAGTTCCCTTACTTTCGTCTCCCATCTCGCTTCTCCGTCTAAACTCTCATGTAATTGGAATATCTAAAGGTTGGTAGAACTGGATAGCTGGTGCCGTGCAACTGTTAACCAATTTGACGGGATGTTTTGGTAATCCAGCGAGGAAGTGACACGTGTCATCTGACAAATTGCATGAATTATGTGTTCCATGAATTATTGCTTATTATAAGTGGTGCCAAGACCAACTTTGAGCAACTCTTGGACCACAAAAATTTCTAAGGACGAATACCGTAACTCAAGTCATATTGCTTAGGTCGAAAATTCACCCATCTATATTATTTATCTCAACTTTAACTTCACGTGCCCATATCTCAAAAAAGGTTGTGCAAAGAACAACTGAATTCCATAAAGTTCTCTTTTTCTGTAGTATCAATCACTCACTAAGTACAAGTCTCATTGTTCAATAAGGGCAATCGTTACAAAGAAGAAGCGAGGATCTCATCTTAGAGCAAACAAGACTCAAGGATAACTATAAATAGGAGGCAAAACTCTCGAAAATAAAGAAGAAACCAATATAGCCTTACAAAATACTCTCTCTAAACTTCACACAGTAACCAATATATTCTGGAGCAAGAGACTCCTTCGAGAGTGGATTAATCGAACTCCCGAGCCGATAAACTACTATAAACACTCTGCGTAATTACCTACTTTTCCTCAAATCCTATTTCATAGAGCTTTGAAGCTTAGACTGAACTGATCCAGTTTTTCAGTGTGCTCTATACTAACATCATTGTTCAGTCGTGTTAAGAACATCATCACCCTTCCATTGAAATTGTTGGCTCAATTCAACTGCACCCCCCCTCCCCCCAAACAGAGTATTTGGCTTACCTTAGGGTCGAAGGATCCAAAACTACTTAGGCATCGAGGGAAATCACCCTCGACGTAACCCCTGTTCAGTGTCAATGTCCACCCCATCTCAACAACTCAGTTGTGTATCAGTGTTCGGTGAATAGTAGTCCCAACGCCAATCACCATATGAAAGGATGAGCTTCAATCTCGAAAAAGGGAAAGATCGATTGAGGCAAGCATACCCATGATTAAGAGTTTTTAATGTGAAAAAAACTCTATAATTTAAGAGTTTTTAGTTTTGAAATTTAGAAATTTTTAATTTACAAATTTGTTTAATTAGATATAAATCTTGGGGATATTTTGGATAATAGAGATTGAAATAGACTTAAATCTAAACAAAATTTTTGATTGGACTTTTTGCTAAATAAGTCTATAAAAAACAGACCGCCCCCCAAGGCTATAAAGGTAGTGTTTTGGGCGGTGGTCGTGGATTACATGATGAGGTTTTTGAAAAAGAATTGAAAGAGAGTAGTTCAAAATTTTTTGAATTTTAAATCTAAGATTGGGAAGATATTGAAATTACTATCAGTTATAGAATTATGATATCCAAATTAATTTTAAAACTCATTTTAACGTTAAAACAATTTGTTGAGGGTGTTTTAGTAATAAAAAAAAACTTATAATGAATTTAATTACCAAATAAGATAACTAATATAGGATTTAATGACACATGTTTAAGACTCGAACTTTAAGCCTTATAAGTCTCATAAATAGGACTGACCTCCAATAATCACTAATTTTTATCTACTGCTTCATCAATGCTCTATTGGATAGGAAAGATGGAAAGTATGAGTGATTATAAAATAGGAATGATACGTTTTCTATTTGGTAAATAAGGAAAGTAGAAATGATTTATTTATTTTTATTATTATATATTTGGTAGGATGGATGAAAATAGAAATGATTAATTTTTTTATATTTGGTATTAATTAAAAAATATAAAGATGAAAAAATATAAATACATAATATGTAATTGATAAATATGATATACGTATATATTAAATGATATATACACAAGAGCAATGAATTTTAACAAACATAATTAATTTTTCATCTACTTTCTCTCAATTTTAGAAGAATTTATTTTGATGAATTAAAATAAAAATTAATTCATCTACTTTTTCATCTTTCAAACTTTTTATTTTTGCATTTTTCTACCACAAACGGAACATAAGGCTTAGGTATGACCGGGCAATCCATTGAGTTATGGGCGGGCTGTGGCACAGCCTAATGGCCCAACAGATCATGCTTCTAGACAATTGGGCCAGATTAAGGTTCATGACCGAGGCCTATCGGGTAAGTTTGTGGCTCGGTCTGCAAAGTTGACAAACCTTACAAAATGTAACAAACATGAAACTGGGGAGGGAGGGATGGAGGGAAGGGAAGAGGGGGCCGTCAAAATGGATAGATGGTGGGCCTTAGTATTTTTTTTTGGAATTGCAGGCTAGCCTTGCCAGACCCATAGTTCGGGCTGGGCGGACAAGACCTAGTCCAGCTGGTGGCTAATGGTAGGTATTCCAGTAAGGAAAGATGTCATCTTCTGGTACACAATGCTAGCCTTGGTTGGGGGGTCCATTTTGAAGAGTACTGTGCATGAAAAGTCCTCAACTGCTTGGGCCTTCACAATTTACAACTTTCTGGGGTTGCTGAGGGGGGTGGTCATGTCATGTAGGCTTGTTTTTCAAATTCCAATTTCACTCGTTTCCCCGATCCCAGTTGAGTTGGACTCCTTGTCACAGCTCGTTAAGCTGTCATTATTTTGGGCCGGCGGCCGAAGAAGCCCTCAAAACAAAAAAGCCCAACGTCGCAAGATTGCCTTACATGAGATGTATTGTGTTTTAGGACTGTAATTTTAGACACGACTCGTGAAATCGACACGAACTCGATATGGATTTAACGGATTTGGGTATAGTCTTAATGGATACAAGTGGTTAACGGATTAACTCAGCAGACCCGTGAAATAAACAAATTGGTTTCATGTTTAACCCATAAACTCGTTTCAACTCGTTAAGAGTGGTACAATAAATTTTTAAAAAAAAAATTAGGTCCCTCAGCCTTTGTCTCATCTCAGACCTCCCATCTTTTAGAATTATTCAAATTTAGTAGTCGTTTAATATTTATTTTTAGTCTTTATTTTTTTGTTCAGTCATGATTTATTGTTATAGTAAATAAATCAAACATGTGTAATATGTGGCGAGTTAATAATTTTTCATATAGACTTGAAATTATCTAACCTATTATCTTATTTAGCGGATGACATACGAATAATATCGAATAATTCATCTAATAAACGATTCGTATATGAGTGTAATAGTTAAACTCATTTATATAAACGAATAAGGTATGAATTGAGAATTTTTTAACATAAATTTGTTTCACGTAACACAAAATTATTTCGCTCGATACGATTGTCGAGGCATATTGTGTTTGATGCTAATGGGGGTTCCTTCACCCGTCGATTAAGTTCATTTATTTGTTTATTTAATTTAAATGAAGTATATAAAATATTAAATCTTTAAGTGTCTTGAGATGTGAAGTGGCATCCGCGTTTTCATTGTTTCCTATTAATTACTCACCCACTTTGAAAAGTAGTTGCACGTTTTCCTAAATTCTGCTGTTAGGGCTTAGGACAGCTTTTGTTTGCATTCCACCTTTGACCACTAAAAATCAAACGAAAAAAGATCTAATCACCTAAAGGAACGATACAGACAACCGAAAGAGAAAGAAATAATTGCTAGCTCAATTAGAAAGCGAGAGCTTGCAATTATTTCTCACGTCATTGGAGCTTTCCTATAGATTTATACAAGTGGGTGGCTGGGTGGGGGGTGCTCGTCTTGTCTGTATACAACAGCTTTCACCATCCCCAATCAAGAAATTCCAATGCTGGGTCCTCATTTCCTTTGCGGGTTTATCAGAGGTTAGATCAGCTGAAAATAAGGTGGAACTCAATTATTCGGAAGTAAAAATTTTAATTTATTAAATATCACGAATGCCTTGTGACTCAAAAGACTTAAAAAAAGTTCCCCTCGCATTTACTCATTTGAATAGTTGTTGGATGCATCACTTTGTAGAGGACATTAAAGTAAATTCACCCCTTACCATCCCGAGTCTTCACTGTCCGCCCCCGAAGGACTACATTATCAAAATTCACTTTTCAGTATGATACCGAAAGAAAAAATTGAACGGTTTATAACTGATTAAGAACTTCCACCGCCTATAATATTTTATCGGCTATCGGGCCTTAAAAATTTATTAAAAAAAAAATCACTCAAACAAGAAAAAAGAAGGAGAAAGATCAATGGAGTTCCAAAATTATTTTTATCACTATGAGATTATAAAATCATCATCATCATTTATTAAAATTAAGATTGAGACTATAGTAAATTCATAAAATAAAAACAAAAAACTCAGACGACGAAGAAGAAGATAGAGTTGCAGAATATTTTATCCCTAAATAAAGAGATTTTAAATCATCATCATTTATTAAAACTAAGATTGAGATTATCGTAAATTCATAAAAATAAAAAAATAAAAAAACTCACACGACGAAGAAAAAGCATAAAAAAAAAGATGGAGTTGAAAAATTATTTTTATCCAGAGATTTTAAATCATCATCATTTATTAAACTAAAGTTGAGATTAAAGTAACATTATATTTAAAAAATAATAAATACACATTTTTGGTTAACATTATCACTTTTTTTTGTTAAAATTACCATTTTTTTTGTTTTAGTTAAAAGTATCAATTTTTTATTAACATTAAAACTGTTTTAGTTAATATTACCATTTTTTTTGTTAACATTACCACTGTTTTGGTTAAGAGTACCACTTTTTTTATTAATATAACCACTATTTTGGTTGAGAGTATCATTTTTTTTGTTACCATTACCACTTTTTATGTTAACATTACCACTTTTCTGGTTAAGAGTACCACTCTTTTTGTTAATATTACCACTGTTTCGGTTAAGAGTACTATTTTTTTTGTTAATATTACCACTGTTTTGGTTAATATTACCACTTTTTTTGTTAACATTACCACTGGTTTGGTTAAGAGTACCACTGTTTTGGATAATATTATCACTTTTTTGATTAAAATTACCACTATTTTAGTTAAAAATACCACCATTTTGGATAACATTATCATTGTTCTGATTAAGAGTACCATTTTTTTGGCTAACATTACCACTATTTTGGTTAATATTAACACTTTTTTGGTTTAACATTACCATTGTTAAAAATACCACTATTTTTGATAATATTATCACTTTTTTTGTTAAAATTACCACTCATTTGGTTAACATAACAACTATTTTAGTTAAGAGTACTACCTTTTTTTTTAACATTACCATTGTTTTGATTAAGATTACCACTCCTTTGGTTCAGATTACCACTGTTTTGGTTAAGAGTATCACTCCTTTGGTTAACATTACCATTGATTAGGTTAATTTTACCACTATGTTGGTTAAGTGTACATATTTTTTGTTAACAATACATGTTTTTTGGTAAANTCGTAAATTCATAAAAATAAAAAAATAAAAAAACTCACACGACGAAGAAAAAGCATAAAAAAAAAGATGGAGTTGAAAAATTATTTTTATCCAGAGATTTTAAATCATCATCATTTATTAAACTAAAGTTGAGATTAAAGTAACATTATATTTAAAAAATAATAAATACACATTTTTGGTTAACATTATCACTTTTTTTTGTTAAAATTACCATTTTTTTTGTTTTAGTTAAAAGTATCAATTTTTTATTAACATTAAAACTGTTTTAGTTAATATTACCATTTTTTTTGTTAACATTACCACTGTTTTGGTTAAGAGTACCACTTTTTTTATTAATATAACCACTATTTTGGTTGAGAGTATCATTTTTTTTGTTACCATTACCACTTTTTATGTTAACATTACCACTTTTCTGGTTAAGAGTACCACTCTTTTTGTTAATATTACCACTGTTTCGGTTAAGAGTACTATTTTTTTTGTTAATATTACCACTGTTTTGGTTAATATTACCACTTTTTTTGTTAACATTACCACTGGTTTGGTTAAGAGTACCACTGTTTTGGATAATATTATCACTTTTTTGATTAAAATTACCACTATTTTAGTTAAAAATACCACCATTTTGGATAACATTATCATTGTTCTGATTAAGAGTACCATTTTTTTGGCTAACATTACCACTATTTTGGTTAATATTAACACTTTTTTGGTTTAACATTACCATTGTTAAAAATACCACTATTTTTGATAATATTATCACTTTTTTTGTTAAAATTACCACTCATTTGGTTAACATAACAACTATTTTAGTTAAGAGTACTACCTTTTTTTTTAACATTACCATTGTTTTGATTAAGATTACCACTCCTTTGGTTCAGATTACCACTGTTTTGGTTAAGAGTATCACTCCTTTGGTTAACATTACCATTGATTAGGTTAATTTTACCACTATGTTGGTTAAGTGTACATATTTTTTGTTAACAATACATGTTTTTTGGTAAACATTACCATTTATTAGGCTAATATTATCACTCTTTTGGTTAAAATTATACTTTTTTTGTTAAGATACCACTTATTTGGTTACAATTATAATTTTATTGATTAAGATTATCACTATTTTGGTAAATATTGCCACTATTTTGATTAATAGTACTACTAATTTGAATAATATTATCACTTTTTTTATTAACATTATCGTTGTTTTGTTTAAAAGTATCATTTTTTGGGTTAAGATTATAATTCTTTTTGTCAAGAATACCACTTTTTTTTGTTAACATTATCATTGTTTTGATTTAGAATACCACTTTTTTTGTTAACATCACCATTATTTGGTTAAGAGTGTCATTTTTATGGTTAACATTACCACTGTTTATGTTAATTTTTTTTAGTTAAGATTAGTTAAGAGTACCACTGATTTGGATAATATTACCACTTATTTGGTTAACATTACCGTTGTTTAGTTTAGGAATACCATTTTTTTTGTTACGATTACTATTTTTTTGGTTACTTTTTGGGTTAATATCATGACCAATCATGTTATCGATCATAAGATCAAGTAGCGATCAAGTGTTTGCTATCAAAAGCGATCAAGGTAGCGATCATGGGATGAAGTTGCGATTGCGATCAAAGTAGCAATCATGAGATGAAAATTGTGATCAAGTGTTTGCGATCAAGGGATCAAGTTGTGATCAGTAGCAATCAAGGATTCAACAAAAATCAAAGTAGCGATTAAGCAGCATTCAAGGGATCAAGATTTATAAAAATAAAAAATATTTTTATCCGATTTTTATCAAAATAAAAATAAAAATATATTAAATTTATAAAAAATAAAATTTTAAAAATAAAAAAATATTTAATTTATCAAATTAATTTCCATCTACCATTCAACTGATCAAATTAGATTAACAATCATATTCATCCAATTAACACTTAATTCAACAAATTAACATCTCAAATAATTGTCAATTAATCAAATTCGTCCAATCAACGATGAATTAATCAAATTAACATATAGATAAAACAATTTAAAAAATATTCAATTTATCACATACCGACAATTTATTAAAAAAAGATTAGGCATTAGGCGAATAACATACCGACAGATGGATAAATGAAAATTTGACAGATGCATTAATGAAATTTTGACACGGTACTAACCCAATTCCCTCCTAAATACATTTCTGCAAATATATTAGTAAATAAATTATACTTAGACCCCAAATTAAAATTTAATTCATCAAATTAACATTCAATTCATCAAATTAATAATCAATCCTATATAATTAACATTTAAATCATTAAATTAATATTCAATTCATCAAATTAACATAAAATTAACACTCAATTTCATCTAATTAACATTCAATTTTTCATAATAAATATTTAATTCACTAAATTAACATTCAAATTCAACAAGTTAACAATAAATAAATCAAATAAACTTTCAATTTCATTCAATTAATACACAATTCATCAAATTAACATTCAAATTACCAAATTAAAATTCAGATTTATCAACTTGACATTCAATTACAACAAATTAACATGTAATCAACACCAAATTAATGTAATTTTATAAAATTAAAATTTTATTTATCAAATTAATACCAAATTAACATTAAATTCATCAAATTAACACCAAATTAATAATCAATTTCGTTTAATTAATATTCAATTTTTTCTAATAAGCATTTAATTCACTAAATTAATATTAAAATTCAACTAGTTAACATTAAGTTAATCAAATAAACTTTCAATTTCATTCAATTAACACTCAATTCATCAAATTAATATTAACATTCTCAAATCAACATTCAGATTTATGAAATTGACATTCAATTTCATCAAATTAACATATAATTTCATAAAATCAACACCAAATTAACATGTAATTTCATCCAATTCAAATTTAATTTATCAAATTAATATTGAATTCATCAAATTAATATTCAATTTATTAAATTAACACAAAATTCAAACTTAATTTCATCAAATTAACATTCAATTTTTTCTAAGGAGCATTTGATTCACTAAATTAACATTCAAATTCCGCTAGTTAACATTTAATTAATCAAATAAACTTTCAACTTCATTCAATTAACAGCCAATTTATCAAAATAATATTTAAATTATGAAATTAACATTGGGATTTATTAAATTAACATTCAATTTCGTCAAATTAACATGTAATTTTATCAAATCAACACCGAATGAACATATAATTATATACAATTAAAATTTAATTTATCAAATAACACCAAATTAACAATAAATTTCATATAATTAACATTAAATTTTTTTTGATAAGCATTTCACTCACTAAATTAACATTCAAATTCAACTAGTTAACTTTAAATTAATAAAATAAACTTTCAATTTTATTCAATTAACACTCAGTTCATCAAATTAACATTTAAATTATCAAATTGACATTAAGATTGATCAAATTGACATTCAATTTTATCAAATTAACATTTAATTTCATCTAATCAACACTAAATTAACATATATTTTTATCCTATTAAAATTTAATTTATTAAATCAACACTAAATTAACGTTCAATTCATCAAATTAACAATCATTTTCACGTAATTAACATTGAATTTTTTCGGATAAGAATTTAATTCACTAAATTAACATTCAAATTCAACTGGTTAACATTAAATTAAATATATAAACTTTCAATTTCATTCATCTAACATTCAATTAATCAAATTAATTTTCAAATTATCAAATTAACACTCAGAGTTATCAAATTGACATTCAATTTCATCAAATTGACATGTAATTTTATCAAAACAACATCATATTAACATGTTATTTTATCTAATTAAAATTTAATTTATCAAATTAACATTGAATTAATCAAATTAATATTAAATTCATTAAATTCACACTCAATTTCATCAAATTAACATTCAATTTTTTCTAATAAGCATTTAATGTACCAAATTAACACTCAAATTCAACTAATTAACATTAAATTATTCAAATAAACTTTCAGTTTCATTCAATTAACACCCAATTCTTCAAATTAATATTCAAATTATTAAATTAACATTGAGATTTATCAAATTGACTTTCAATTTCATCAAATTAACATGTAATTTCATCAAATAAACACCACATGAACATATAATTTTATCCAATTAAAATTTAATTTATCAAATTAACACTAAATTAACAATAAAGTTTATGTAATTAACAGTTAATATTTTCTAATAAGCATTTAATTCACTAAATTTATATTCAAATTCAACTTCTTAACATGAAATTAATCAAATAAACTTTCAATTTCATTCTTTTAACACTCAAATTATCAAATTAAAATTAAAATTTATCAAATTGACATTCAATTTCATCAAATTAACATATAATTTCATCACATCAACACCAAATTAACATATAATTTTATCCAATTAAAATAAAAATTATCAAATTAAATCTAAATTAATATTCAATTCGTCTAATTGACACTAAATTATCAATCAAATTAACATTCAATTTTTTCTGATAAGCATTTAATTCACTAAATTAACATTCAAATTCAATTAGTTAACAATAAATTAAATATATAAACTTTCAATTTCATTCCATTAAAACTCAATTTATCAAATTAACATTCAAATTATCAATATAAAATTCAAATTTATCAAATTAACATTCAATTTCAACAAATTAACATGTAATTTCATCAAACCAATACCAAATTAACGTAAAATTTTATCCAATTAAAACTAAATTTAATAAATTAACATTCAATTCATCAAATTAAGATTTAATTCATCAAATTAACACTCAATTTCATCTAATTAACACTCAATTTTTTCTAATAAGAATTTAATTCACAAAATTAACATTCAAATTTAAATAGTTAACAATAAATTAATCAAAACAACTTTCAATTAATTCATCAAATTAACCTTCATATTATCAAATTAACATGTAAATTCAACAAATCGACACCAAATTAAAGTACAATTTTATTCAATTAGAATTTATTTTATCAAATTAACACCAAATTAACAATCAATTCATCAAATTAAATATCAAATTAACAATCAATTTCAAATAATTAACATTCAATTTTTTCTGAAAAGAATTTAATTCACCAAATTAACATAAAAATTCAACTAGGTAACATTAAATTAATCAAATAAACTTTCAATTTCATTAAATTAACACTCAATTCATCAAATTAACATTAAGATTTATCAAATTGATATTCTATTTCATCAAAATTAACATGTAATTTCATCAAATGAACACCAATTTAACATATATTGTTATCTAATTAAAATTTAATTTATCAAATTAACACCGAATTAACATTCAATAATATTTAATTAACATTTAATTTTTTCTAATAAGCATTTAATTCACTTAATTAACATTCAAATTCAACAAGTTAACATTAAATTAAATATGTAAACTTTCAATTTCATTCAACTAACACACAATTCATCAAATTAACTTTCAAATTATCAAATTAACACTTAGATTTATAAAATTGACATTCAATTTCATCAAATTGACATGTAATTTTATCAAAACAACATCATATTAACTTGTAATTTCATCCAATTAAAACTTAATTTGTTAAATTAACATTCAATTCATCCAATTAATATTTAATTCATCAAATTAACACTCAATTTCATCTAATTAACATTCAATTTTTTGTAATAAGCATTTAATTCACTATATTAACATTCAAATTCAAATAGTTAACATTAAATTAATCAAAAAAACTTTCAATTTCATTCAATTAACATTTAATTCATCAAACTAATATTCATATTATCAAATTAACATTAAGATTTATCAAATTGACATTCAATTTCATCAAATTAACATATAATTTCATCAAATAAACACCACATGAACATATAATTTTAGCCAATTAAAATTTGATTTATCAAATTAACAATGAAATTCATATAATTAACTGTAAATATTTTTTGACAACCATTTAATTCACTAAATTTGTATTCAAATTGAACTGCTTAACATGAAATTAATCAAATAAACTTTCAATTTCATTCAATTAACACGTAGTTCACCAAATTAACATTCAAATTATCCAATTAATAGTCAAATTTATCAAATTAACATTCAATTTCATCAAATTAACATGTAATTTCATCAAATCAACATGAAATTTCATCCAATTAAAACATAAATTATTTTATTAACATTCAATTCATCAAATTAACACTCATTTTCATCTAATTAACATTCAATTATTTCTAATAAGCATTCAATTCGCTAAATTAACATTCAAATTCAAATAGTTAACATTAAATTAATTAAAATAACTCCCAATTTCATTCAATTAACATTTAATTCATCAAACTAACATTCATATTATCAAATTAACATTAAGATTGATCAAATTGACATTCAATTTCATCAAATTAACATGTAATTTCATCAAATAAACACCAAATTACCATATATTTTTGTCCAATTAAAATTTACTTTATCAAATTAACATTCAATTTATCAAATTAACAATCAATTTCATCTAATTAACATTCAATTTTTTCTAATAAGCATTTAATTCACCTAATTAACATTCAAATTCAACTGGTTACATTAAATTAAATATATAAACTTTCAATTTCATTCACCTAACACTCAATTCATCAAATTAACTTTTAAATTATCAAATTAACGCTCAGATTTATCAAATTGACATTCAATTTCATCAAATTGACATGTAATTTTATCAAAGCAACATCATATTGACATGTAATTTCATCCAATTAAAATTTAATTTATCATATTAACATCAAATTAATTAAATGAATATGAAATTCATTAAGTTGACACTCAATTTCATTAAATTAACAATCAATTTTTTCTAATAATCATTTAATTAACAAAATTAACATTCAAATTCAACTAATTAACATTAAATTAATCAAATAAACTTTCAATTTCATTCAATTAACACACAATTCATCAAATTAACATTCAAATTGTTAAATTAACATTGAGATTTATCAAATTCACATTCAATTTTATCAAATTAACATGTAATTTCATTAAATAAACACCACATGAACATATAATTTTATCCATTTAAAATTTAATTTATCAAATTAACAATAAAATTCATGTAATTAACTGTAAATATTTTATGATAAGCATTTAATTCACTAAATTTATATTCGAATTCAACTGTTTAACATGAAATTAATCAAATAAACTTTTAATTTCATTCAATTAACACTTAATACATCAAAATTAACATTTAAATTATCAATTTAACATTAAGATTTATCAAATTGACATTCAATTTCATCAAATTAACATGTAATTTCATCAAATCAACACCAAATTAATATACAATTTTATTCAATTAAAATTAAATCTAAATTAACATTCAATTCATCAAATTAACACCAAATTATCAAACAATTTCATGTAATTAACAGTCATTTTTTTCTGATAAGCATTGAATTCACTAAATTAACATTCAAATTCAACTAGTTAACATTAAATTAAATATATAGACTTTCAATTTTATTCAATTAAAACCCAATTCATCAAATTAATATTAAAATTATCAAATTAAAACTCAGATTTACCAAATTAACATTCAATTACAACAAATTATCATGTAATTTCATCAAATTAACAACAAATTACACATGAAATTTCATTCAATTAAAATTTAATTTATTAAATTAATATTCAATTCATCAAATAAATATTTAATTGATCAAATTAACACTCAATTTCATCTAATTAACATTCAATTCTTTTTAATAAGCAATTAATTCGCTAAATTAACATTCAAATTCAAATAATTAACATTTAATTAATCAAAAAAACTTTCAACTTCATTCAATTAACATTTAATTCATCAAATTAACATTCATATTATTAAATTAACATTAAAATTTATCTAATTGACATTTAATTTTATTAAATTAACATGTAATTTCATCAAATCGACACCAAATTAACGTATAATTTTATGCAATTAAAATTTAATTTATCAAATTAAAACCAAATTAACATTCAATTCATCAAATTAATATCAAATTAACAATCAATTTCACAAAATTAACATCCAATTTTTTCTGAAAAGCATTTGATTCACTAAATTAACCTACAAATTCAACTAGGTAACATTAAATTAATCAAATAAATTTTCTATTTCATTAAATTAACACTCAATTCATCAAATTAACATTAAAATTTATCAAATCGATATACAATTTCATAAAATTAACATGTAATTTCATCAAATCAACTTCAAATTAACATATAATTTTATACAATTAAAATTTAATTTATCAAATTAACAACCAATTAACATTCAATTCATCAAATTAACACAAAATTAATAGTCAATTTCATGTAATTAACATTCAATGTTTTCTAATAAGCATTTAATTCACTTAATTAACATTAAAATTCAACAATTCAAATTCAATGAGTTGAATATTAGATGGAGGTTAATTTGATATTTTAAATATAAATCGATGAAATTTAATGTTAGTTTAACAAAGTTAATTTTTATTGGATGATAATTTAATGAATTAAATATTAATTGAATGATTATGGATTTAAATTGGATGAGTTTAATTTTAATTAAGTTGAATTTGAAAGTTAATTTGATCCAATTAAAATTTATTTTATCAAATTAACAATAAATTTCTTGTAATTAACGTTAAATTTTTCTGATAAGCATTTAATTCACTAAATTTACATGTAAATTTGATGAATTAAATATTAATTTGATGAATTGAATTTTAATTTGATAAATTAAATTTTAATTGGATAAAATTACATGTTAATTTGGTATTGATTTAATGAAATTACATGTTAATTTGTTGTAATTGAATGTCAATTTGATCAATATGAATTTTAATTTGATAATTTGAATGTTAATTTGATGAATTGAGTATTAATTTAATGAAATTGAAAGTTTATATATTTAATTTAATGTTAACTAGTTGAATTTGAATGTTAATTTAGTGAATTAAATGCTTATTTGAAAAAATTGAATGATAATTATGTGAAATTGATTGATAATTTGGTGTTAATTTGATAAATTGAATGTTTATTTGATAAATTTAATTTTAATTGGATAAAATTATAAGTTAATTTGGTGTCGATTTGATGAAATTATATGTTAATTTGATGAAATTGAATGTCAATTTGATAAATCTGAATGTTAATTTAATAATTTAAAAGTTCATTTGATGAATTGAGTGTTAATTGAATGAAATTGAAAGGTTATATATTTAATTTAATGTTAACTAATTGAATTTGAATGTTAATTTAGCGAATTAAATGTTTATCTGAAAAAAATTCTCTGTTAATTACATGAAATTGATTGTTCATTTGAGGTTAATTTGATAAATTGAATGTTAATTTGATAGATTAAATTTTAATTGGATAAAATTATATGTTAATTTGGTGTTGATTTGATGAAATTGAATGTCAATTTGATAAATCTTAATGTTAATTTGATAATTTGAATGTTAATTTGATGAATTGAGGGTTAATTGAAGAAAATTGAAAGTTTATTTGATTAATTTAATGTTAACTAGTTGAATTTGAATGCTAATTTAGTGAATTAAATGCTTATCCTAAAAAATTGAATGTTAATTACATGGAATGGATTGTTGATTTGATGAATTTCGTGTTAATTTGATTAATTAAATTTTAATTTGATAAAGTTATATGTTGATTTGATGAAATTGCATGTTAATCTAATGAAATTGAATGTCAATTTCATAAATCTTAATATTAATTTGATAATTGGAATCTTAATTTGATGGATTAAGTGTTAATTGAATGTAATTGAAAGTTTATTTGATTAATTTTTCGTTAACTAGTTGAATTTGAATGTTAATTTAGTAAATTAAATGCTTTTAGATGAAATTCAATTTTAATTATGTAGAAATTGATTGTTAATTTTGTATTAATTTGATGAATTGAATGTGAATTTGTTGTAAATTTGACAAATTAAATTTTAATTGTTTAAAAATATATGTTAATTTGGTGTTGATTTGATGAAATTACATGTTATTTTGATAATTTGAATATTAATTTGATGAATTAAGTTTTAATTGAATAAAATTGAAAGTTTATTTTATTAATTTAATGTTAACTAGTTGAATTTGAAAGTTAATTTAGTGAATTAAATGCTTACCAGAAAAAATTGAATGTTAATTACATGAAATTGATTATTAATTTAATGTTAATTTGATGAATTGAATGTTAATTTGATAAATTAAATTTTAATCGGATAAAATTATTTTTTGATTTGATGAAATTACATGTTAATTTGATAAAATTGAATGTCAATTTGATAAATCTTAATATTAATTTGATAATTTTAATGTTAATTTGATGACTTAAGTGTTAATTGAATAAAACTGAAAGTTTATTTGATTAATTTAAAGTTAATTATTTTAATTTGAATGTTAATTTAGTGAATTAAATTCTTATTAGAAAAAATTTAATGTTAATTTGATAAATTAAATTTTAATTGGATAGAATTATATATTCATTTGGTATTGATTTGATGGAATTTACATGTTAATTTGATGAAATTGAATGTCAATTTGATAAATCTCAATGTTAATTTGATAATTTGAATATTAATTTGATGAATTGAATGTTAATTGAATGAAATTGGAAGTTTATTTGATTAATTTAATGTTAACAAGTTGAATTTTAATGTTAATTTGATGAAATTAACTGTGAATTTTGTATTAATTTAATGAATTGAATATTAATTTAATGAATTTAATGTTAATTGATAAATTAAATTTTAATTGGATGAAATTAGATGTTTATTTGGTGTTGATTTGATAAAATTACATATTAATTTGATGAAATTGAATGTCAATTTCATAAATCGGAGTTTTAATTTGATGAATTGAGTGTTAATTGAATGAAATTGAAAGTTTATTTGATTAATTTAATGTTAACTAGTTGAATTTGAATATTAATTTAGTGAATTAAATGCTTATTAGAAAAAAAATTTAATATTAATTAAACGAAATTGATTTATAATTTGATGAATGAAATGTTAATTTGGTGTTAATTTAATAAATTAAATTTTAATTGGATAAAATTATATGTTAATTTGGTGTTGATTACATGTTAATTTGTTGTAATTGAATGTCAATTTGATAAATCTAAATTTTAATTTTATAATTTAAATGTTAATTTGATGAATTGAGTGTTAATTGAATAAAATTGAATGTTTATTTGATTTGTTTAATGTTTACTTGTTGAATTTAAATGTTAATTTAGTGAATTAAATGCTTATTATAAAAAATTGAATGTTGATTAAATGAAATTGAGTGTTAATTTTATGTTAATTTGATGAATTGAATATTAATTAAATGAATTAAATGTTAATTACATAAAATTGATTATAAATTTGGTGTTAATTTGATGAATTAAATTTTAATTTGGGGTCTAAGTGTTATGTGAATAAACTTTAAGGGGTTTGTATGAAATATTTTAAATGTCAGGGATCTGAGTGATTAAGTGACCAACTTTAGGGGGCCTATGTGTATTTCACCCATTAAATATAAATCAAATGAAATTGAATGCTAGTTTAATAAAGTGAATTTTTAATGGATGTTAATTGAATAATTTAAATGTTAATTGAATGATTATGGATATAAAAATTAGATGAATTTAATATTAATTAAGTTGAATTTTAATGTTAATTTGATAAATTTAATGTTTTTAATGTAATATTAATTTTTATGTTAATTAAATATATTAATTTTGATTGCTGCTACGATGATCCGTTGAACCCTGATTGCTATTGCACCAATCGGTATCAAGCTCTTGATCGCTGCCTTCATACCTACCGTTGATTTCAATAGTGCACTTGATCCCAATCTTGATTGTTATTTGATCCCTTGATCGCAAGAGTGCATGATCATGCATTTGATCAAAACAGTGGTAATGTTAATCAAAACAGTGGTAATCTTTACAAAAAAAATGGTAATATTATCCAAAACAGTAGTATTCTTAACCAAAATAGTGGTAATGTTAACAAAAAAAGTTACAATATTAACCAAAACGGTGATAATGTTAATCAAAAAAATGGTATTTTTAATCAAAACAGTGATAATGTTATCCAAAATAGTGGTATTCTTAATCAAAATAGTAGTAATATTAACCAAAAAAGTGGTAATATTATTCAAAACAGTGGTACTCTTAACCAAATCAGTGGTAGTGTTAACTAAAAAAGTGGTAATATTAACAAAAACAGTGATAATGTTAACAAAAAAAATGGTACTCTGAACCAAAACAGTGGTAATATTAACCAAAAACATGGTACTCTTAACCAATGGTAATTGTAACAAAAAAAGTGATAATATTATCCAAAATAGTGGTACTATTAACCAAATCAGTGGTATTGTTAACCACAAAAATAGTAATATTAACAAAAAAAGTGGTACTCTTAATCAGAATAGTGGTAATATTAACAAAAAAAAGTGATACTCTTAAGGAAAATAGTGGTCATATTAACCAAAAAAATGATATTCTTATGTTAACAAAAAAAAGTGGTACTCTTAACAAAAAAAAATGGTAATTTTAACCAAAAAAATGATAATGTTAACCAAAAATTTGTATTTATTTATTTTTAAATATAAGGTTACTATAATTTCAACTTTAGTTTTAACATTGTCACTTTTTTAAAGTGTATAGGATGTTCATGTTTAAGTTTTTTAAAGTGTATAGTGGTTCATGTTCATATATAATTATCATTTTAATTTCTATTATCACTTATTTTTAAAGTATATAGGGGTTCATGTTTAAATTTTTTAAAGTGTATAGGGTTTATATTTAAAGTATATACGAAACCGGTGAAATCGATTATAAATTTTTATGAATTTTAGAGTTAACAGATGGCGAACATATATTAATTTTCACTTTTTAATATGATATTGATTTTCACCTTTGAAGCCCACTCCCCACCAGAAGTCGGGACATATATTAATTTTCACTTTTCGATATGATATTGATTTTCACCTTTGAAGCCCACTCCCCACCGGAATTCGGGCAGATAAAAAATGCTGGATGGGATGGGAGTGATTCAATTTTCACCCATTTTCCTTTTCTTATTTTTTTTTATCTCATACCAAATAGTGGAAAACATTCCTTTCTATCTACTTATTTTTCATCCATTCAATTTTTTTTTTTCATACCAAACGCATTGTACTGTATGCATTCTAAGTGATCAGAAAATAAATATATGTAGTGAGTGCATAGGGATCAGATACTTGATGATGGGTTTTAATATTAAATAGAACTCATTTTTACTCCAACAAATCAAATTTGACTAACATTTTTCTTAGTCAATACGTGTGTGTGTGTGCGTACACTTGGTAAGAACCAAACAGTGTAAAGCAAATCAACATCACAGAGCGTCACTTGTGTGATGAGCACCGTGACGTGAAGTAATAGTGGTGAGCTGGCATGAAGGCCAGAAGAGTCTTGTTATTCATGGATATTTTTGAAGGGACCGCCCATCAATGCACCTAACCAGCAACATAGAGACAGGCAGCAACCATTGCCCCATGTGGTATCGAGTAAGAGTAGAGTTATTTATCCTAAATTTTGTATCTTAATTTAAGGAGGATGATTAAATCAGTAGATCTTATCAATTTTTTTAAATAGGATCTATTAATTCAATAGTCTTCGTTAATGTGAAATATAAATTTGAAGTACCAATCATTATTCATCGAATAAAACCACTAAAATAGATTGATTGATTGCAATTTTTTGGAGGGTAACCGGATATAGGGTTTATTGTAGTGTCGAGCTAAAATTTTGATGGAATTTAGGACATACTAAAAATACTTCACTTTGGATGTGTTTGTAAGAATGTTGTTGTGTGTAGAGTATGTATTATAACGAGTGATAACGAAACAAGTACTAGGAACGAAATTCATTTTTAATTTAATAATCTCACTAAATCCAAGTATGAATTAAAGAATACCTTAAATTTTGTTAGTGTGAACCTCACATGCAGGGGATTGATTCAAAGTCTTTATCTTCGTCGATATGCATGGTCGTCGTCGACGATATTTTTTTTTTGTATCATGTCTTTTCTTGGACACTGCCTCCATGATGTAAACAAAAATCAGTCAAGGTTTACCTGCGCGTGTTCGAGCTAATTAGCATACTGTCTTCCCGGATGCTGCCTCGATGCATGCATAATCTATTGTTCAATCTAACGGCCCCAGATCTATTTGATAATAATCGGCATATCACCATCGTTAACTTCCCTTGCTTGGACCCAATGGATGGAAGACTTTGCCATACACTTTGTTGCTATCTGTGGAATACTGTATTATATTGGACCTGTTTTGAGTGTTTTGTGTGGACTGTAAAATTTCCAAGTCTTCCGGCGGGCGGCCCCCTGCATACATTTATTATCACTGTGAGGCTTAAGAAATTTGAGTCAGCATTTTCATCACTTTTCTGCCCTTGATATATTGCTGAGAGACAGAGAGAGATATTGCTGAGAGAGAATCATCAATGGCGGTTCACGCAGTGAAGTCTCTGGTAATACAGAAACTCTCAGATATGCTGCGTGAGGGATCAGTAACCTTTAACATAGTGATGGCAGATCAACTAAAGGAGATGGAAGAACAACTTCGACAGACGGGAGACTACTTAATTGGTGCCGAAGAGAAGCAAGAAACAGACGACGACCGTAAGGATTGGGTTAAGAGTTATCTACTCAACCTTTACAATGTTGAGGATGCCATCGAAATTTTTGACCTCAGCATTGCACGTCAGAGGAAGAAGCTTGGTTTTCTGATGAATTACGCTCTCTTTTTCAAGAACTTGAACGCTTGCCGTAAGCTTCGCAAGAAGATGAAGAGAACCAGAGCCAGAATCAAAATTCTCAACAGTACAATGTCAAGAAGGGTTGATGATATCAGTCAGAGGTCTTTCACCACCCACTCTAGCTTCCAGAGCGATCGGTCATTGGACAATCGGGAAAGTAGCATTTCTGGTGGTACTCATATTGGTGAGAGCAGTGGTGCTCAAGGTGATCAAGATCAAGAAGAAAAAGAAGAGCAAAAAGCAAAAAAAGAAGAGCAGGAGGAGAAAACTGGTACATTGCAGCTCAGTTCCAAGCCACTCCTTAAACACAGTGGTTCTGCAATTCCACAAGTCCATACGGTAAGATTAGAAAGAGTGAATCGATTTCGGATTCTAAGCAAAGAATCTCGCAAGAGAGTTCATTTGCAGCAGCGAAAACTACTTTTCACCAATTCTTACGATGAAGAACAACTGGGCAATTTAGGGTTTGGAGAAGTTGTGGATGGCTTGGTGGAACAGTTGACAGAGAGAGACAACCGCATCGTCTCAATTGTTGGTAAAAGGGGATCAGGCAAGACTACCCTTGCCCGTGCAATCTACAAAAATAGAGCAATCGAAGGGTTTTTTAACTGTCGTGCTTGGATCTCTGTTTCCAAAGAGTATTCCAAAGCAGATCTCTTGCTAAGCTTGTTAAAACAGGTATCCGAGTCGAAGGACCAAGCTGCTGCTACTGAAGAAGTAATGCAAAAAAGACTCTTGGAGCGGTTGAAGACGAAGAGGTGCCTAATTGTCCTGGACGATGTATTCATACGCGATGTGTGGGAAAAACTAAAAGATGCCTTCCCATACACAAGAAAATGGACCCAGATAATCCTCACCACTTGCGACATAGATGTGGCGAGGTATGCTGATCCAGATGGCCTTCCGCATCACTTGAACCCCTTAGACAACAGCGCTAGCTGGGACTTGTTAATGAAAAGTGCAGGCTTAGAAGAAACCAGTCCTTCAAGTCCAGATCACGTCCAGCAAAGGATTTTAAAAATATGCAATGGTCTACCCCTCAACATTGTCCTACTTGGAGGTCTGTTATCGACTAAGAAATCAAGCAGCTACAAGGAGTGGAATCGAGTGCTGTCAAGCCAAAAGAATTGGGATACCACAGACATATTGTCATTGAGCATTAACGACCTGCCTTTCCTCTCCAAGCTCTGTCTGCTTTATTTGGCGCTTTTCCCGAAAGAATTTGACATCCCGGTGAGGAGGTTGCTTCGGTTGTGGCTTGCGGAGGGATTCATGGCGCAACCAGACAAGGTCCCAGAGGATGTTGTGCAGGAATGTTTCGACGATCTAGTCAATCGGAACTTGGTTCAAGTATCAAAATTGAGATCCGATGGCAGCTACAGAAGATGTCGTTTACAAGGTACAGTCCATGATTACTTACTGGAGAAAGCCCGTGATATCAGCCTATTCTATTTCCACGGCAGCTTGGATTACCATGAAGATTCAGCAGGTCCGTTTGGTGTTCGTAGGATCATCGAGTACGTCGACATTAAGAAGTTCTCGGATTTCCCTCATAAACTTTCTCACCAACGTTTGCGGGCTTACTTGTCGTTCAACTTTCAAAAGAAGGATACACCCGCAAAGGAGGTAGGCAGATTTTTAAGCATAATTGTTGGTAGTGGCTTTGGATTACTCAGGGTGCTTGATCTTGAGGGGGTGTACAGACCCAATTTGCCCGACAAACTGGGTAATCTGTTTCATTTGAGGTACTTGGGTTTGAGATGGACCTTCTTGGACACCCTTCCTCAAACAGTTGGTGATCTTCCCAACCTCGAGACACTGGATATAAAGCACACATATATCAACACTCTCCCAAATTCCATTTGGAAATTGAAGCACCTTCGGCATCTGAATCTCAATGGGAATCATCTTGACATGCCTAAGCAACCACATGGTTTACTCAAAGAACTCCTAACATTGTGGGGTTTATTTGTGGATCGCAAGAGCCCGGTGAAGAATGGATTGAACAAGTTGCGTGATCTCAGAGAATTAGAACTAACGTTTAATCTCAGCTCAAACGAAGACTTAATTGACTGGATTGCAGGTTTAACGGCTCTTCAACTCCTGAGGTTGCGATCCAAAGATGATAGAGGACGTCCTTCAAAACTGGATTGGAAGCCATTGTCCAAGTTGGAGAAACTTTCCAACCTCAAATTGCTCGGCAACTTTCCAAGTTGTACCCAAGAAAACTTGACAATTTGTAAGCTGCCTGATCCACGTGAATTCCCACCCACTCTCAAGGTTCTAACTCTCTCGATCTCTCAGCTGAATGTTGATCCAATGCCAACCCTAGGTACTCTGTCAGAGCTAACAGTTCTCAGGCTTTTGGCGAATTCGTACTGCGGTACCACAATGGTTTGCCCTCGGGGAACATTCACTAAGCTTCGAGACCTGAAACTGTGGATGCTGAAGGAGCTAGAGGAATGGAATGTTGAGGATGAGGCAATGGGGAGCCTCAAAGAACTGAATATTAGATGCTGTGACAAGTTGAAGAACATACCAAACAGATTGCTGCAATCCAACACCTTGGAGGAATTGATTTTAACAACAATGCCAAAAGAATTCACAGATGAAGTTCGCCAAAAGAAGTCCAACCATACATACCTGACCGTCAATCACTGGAAATTCAGTGATTTGCCGGTAAGTTTTTTGCAATTTATATTTTGGTTTTGGTCCTTTTTTCAGTCTCAATGAACCTTATCAGTTTCGTTAACTTCATTGCAATTAGCATACAAATAGTTAAGCTATAAAATTTGATTATATTGGCACAGTGGGAGGAAGATGATACATCAGAGAGAAACACAGAGTGCAATGGTCATTCAGATTCAGCAATGCCGACGCTGCTTGAGGCCAGGCCAGTTGGTTGCTCTGAGTAGAGTGAAGCGAGGCATTGATGCCATGGGGAGATTTTAGAGATAGATGAATTATTTCACCACTACATTTCTTCTGTTCTGTGCTCCACCTTGTTATGCTTGAGTGTGTAGTGGTCTGCACCAGTACCTTTATTTTGTTGTGTGTGTTGTGTGTTTGAAGACTCTCCTCCTCCTCCTTTATTTTGCTTACCTTTCAATTGCCGCAGTAGTGGACTGCACTGCACTACTAGTATTTTGTATCGGGTCAAAAACAGAAATAAAAATCTCATTTCGTCCTATTATTAATACTTTTCCATGTTCCTGGTGTATGCAAGGGCTGAAATGTTTGTATCACTTATCACAATTTAGACATGTATATGTATGTATGTACACAGTGTTGTTAATTTCATTTGTTGTTTTTTTTTTTTTTTNAAGACGTGTGGCGCAACGAGGGCCAAGCATCTAAGGGTTATAAATAGGGGAGAAAATTAAATTTTCTCTCCATACATACTCATCAGATTTTTGAAATTAGAGAGGAAGAAAGGGAAAAAAGAGGGTTTTATAACTTCTCTCTATGATGTATGGCTCTACGTTGATCGGAATTCTTCAAGCCAAGAACCAAAGTTCATCTACACGACGAGAGCTACGTCCACATACCAAAAATCGAAGGTTTTGAAGAAGAAAAAAATGGGATTTTGGAGGAAGCAAGGATTATAGATTGTTTGGGGTCTTGAGANGCATGGCTAGATTGGCTGAGGCCTCCACCAATCACCACAAATCTGAACTTTGGAGCTCGCTTCATCTAACCAGGTTGACTTGAGCCCAAATTTGAAAATATAAAAAGTAAATATTTGAAGAGCATAACAATCTTACACTAATCCAAGCACACATACAAAAAAAACCAAGTTCAAAGAGTCTAGTACTCAGCTCAATTTGATTTATTTGGGACCCTAAACACACAGTATAAGCAATGATCCAGAAGTTTATTCTCCTTAGAATTGCCATTCATCAAATTGTGTAACAATCAAAACAAATATGATGATGCAACTAAAATTTTGTCACATATAGATGAAGGGTTTACTCCACATGAAGGAGTGGCAGTTTATATACGCCTTTTTTACTCTATTTTAAATGATACTTAAACTACCGCTTAATTTTAAAATGCTTCTGAAATGTTTTAATAGTCCGAAGATGGTGTTTTTGCTATAATGCATGTGAGGGATGGTAGTTGTAGGCCACCCCGGCTCTCCTAAGGACTTGAGGGGTGGCCAAGTGGGAGACTCGATGTTGGACATGGCACCCATAGCACATCCATTTAATTTAACTTCATTTGTGCATGTTGGGAGAGTAACAAAGCATGGAACATATATTTATGGCCATAAGCAGATGCAGCACAATTAGTGAAGAGGCTTTGTTCCCTACCAGTTTTTAGTATTGAAGTATGAACTCTAAGACCGCTCACAATTAGTGAAGTTTGTTTGTTCCCTACCTGTTTTTTGTATTGTTAAGTATGAACTCTAAGACCGCTCAGCTGCTCGTCAAAATGCTTGACAGAGCCAGTTAGTCGAATTGGGTTACTTTTCAATTCATTGTTTTACCTAAAACTTCCAAAACACTTGTGAGAGTAAAAATATACTGATGATGATGGAGAAAGTTGGTATGTTGGCATTTTTTCTATGAATCTGTATGACCATATCTTCATTAAACACTAAACACTTCCATGGCATAAAGTAGTTTATAGAAATTTTAAAAGAGGTTGTTTAGTTATGACTCTGAAATTAGCTGAAAACTCAAATCTTTCTTTAGGAATACTTATTAAATGACATGTAGTTGTAACACTCCTCCTACTTCACAATCAACTTGGCCCTAGCATGCCCTTGAGATATTTGGAATTGTTCAGTGATGCCTAGATGTGCCATCAGAAGCCAGACGTGAGTGAGAAGCTCTCCTCCTTTTCGGAGCTGCTGGGCATGGTGATTCCCTCTGCAGTGCGTAGCAGCATAAGCTAACATCTCCACCCATTCACGGTTTATGAGTTCCCATTTGTCCAATCTCTTTTCCTTTTCCAATTTCCGCAATTCCTTGGCCAGCAAGCACGCATGAAACAACACAGATTTGCTCCTGTCCCCCTTCACTTTCTCTGGTGGAACTTCAGTATTAACATCAAGCAACTTCCTGCAGGCATCCACTCCGACTTTCGTCGGACTTCTTTCTTTGAAAAATTCCTTTGCTTCTGCACAAGTGTCTCGGAACCTGATCAGTCCAATTCCTATGGGCAGCATATATGGGCACATGACTAGAAGATATAACATATAGTCCGATATGTTTTTGCTTTCTCGGCAATTGGAAGGAACAGCACCCGGATTATCATGGACATCCAAGTGATAGCAGAGATCCGTGGCAATGTGCCAGATAAGAACATTCTTGTCGAATTCTTCACTGATAGACCAGCTAATTTTTCTAAAAACATCCTCATTCTCTCTTAGAGCAAAACTACCTTTGTGAGTACATAAAGCTCTATGATCATAATTACTATTTTTGACTATGAACTGCTTAAAGTGTTTGAAGATTAGATCTTTCAACTTCGGGGAGACTTTGCTATACGTCTTGTAACGGTGCTTCTCTCGAAATCCATCGATCTGAAGGATCCTTTGTATTTTGTAGCAAACTGCCGGCTTCTCCTCAAAGCAAACACTTAATAAATTGTACTGTGCCATTAAGTTGGACCACCATTGTTTTGTTTTGCGCTGTCTCAAACAAGGGCTGATTAGAGAATCACGAGTTCTGTCGTGTTTACTCAACCAATGATCTGTCCAGTCTGAGACCAGCATAACGTAAAAAGCATATATTTCCAGTAGAACAGCCACAACCAGCAATAGATAGGTGATGACAAGGTCTACCTTGTGGTACGCATGCTTCCCAGATAGTAAAACAAAGGCCACCAACGCAATGAAAGTGGAAAAAAAACTTACCAATCGAAGTATGCAGCCTCCAATAGTATACACCATCGGTGCCTTGGTGTATAGCACATCATAAGCAAAGCCAAGTTCAACTTCAACCACATGGAAGGCATCTTTGGGCAAAAGATTTTCGAAATAGGCTCGGCTGCTATCTTGATCTTGGAAACTGAGGATGAGATCCATGAAGAGACGCTTAAATGTCTGGAACAGATCGTAAGCTTCACATATGAGCTTGCCTTGGCCAGGGGGGTAAGGACGATCGTTCGGAACTGGGAGTTCAATAACCTGATCAGTCTCCACATGGAACCCCTCGGCCTTCTTTAGAGTGAACTCCTCCATGAATTTGGCGTAATTGGGGCCCGGATCAGGGCGTGTGAGCATGGAGTCCCTCAGATGCTCGGGGTTTGCTGACATGAGTGCCCATGTCCGTTCACAGTATTTGATGAGACCAGCCCCAAAGATGGCTATGCTTAAAATTGGAAGCCAAGTTGAACCAGGCAAGGCCATGAGGAAGATATAGAAGGCCACGCCGGTCTGGATCATTAGGCCCACAAAGTGCCTTAACCAAAGCTCATTGTCTTCCAGAGAATAAGCAGTAATGGTGTCTGGACCGCCAAGGTGGAGCAAGAGAAACGGTGCCCAAAACGCCATCAGCTCTGAATTGTCATTAGCCCCATTTTTGGGGCATTCTTGTTGGGCATCTTTAGAGATGACTCCAAGTGCGACGGTGGCAGTCCAATCTGCGAGTAAGTAGGCACACCACAGAATGACTCTGATCCGAGTCTTGGGAATGTACTTCCGGCGGTTGCCCAATAGGATTAAAACCACCTGCAAGGTAAGGCTGAGGAGAATTAGCACCCGTAGCTCCCATTCAGTCCACACTTTCTTTACACCGTCTGGAAATACTTTTACTAGACTCCTCCTCTCCACGTAGATCAACGCGGTTGCCGCTGCCAAAAAAAATTTAGCGATGAAGAAAATATGTAAAGTTCAGCTCGCAGAAAATATGTATAATGGGTATGCGAGGGGGAGCCAGTGACAACATACCTGTGAAAAGCATGGCTCAGGTTCTCAAATTAATTTGAGGAATCGTATGAGAGGAGATGAAGCCTACTACATCAACTGGAATTCATGACCATGACACAACAAAAAAAAAGAAGAAGAAAGCATCCACCAACACAGGGGGAGAGATGGTACCAACACAGGGGGAGAGATGGTTATAGACACCAGTGTTGACCTGCAAGTCAGCCTGCATTTTCTGCATAGAAAAATGCCAGGAAATATCCAGGCATTTTTCAAGCACGCCACTTGGATTTTTTAAGATCAGTATTGACTGGAGTAGTTGTGGTAGGCCGCACATAGAACTAAGTCGACGATTAGTGCCCAGTGTGTTCGACTGCGTGGAAGAGAGAGGGAGAGATGAAGTGGAATAGGGCCTTATACCAAATAAACTGCAGCCCAGTAAGTTCTGGCTAATGGAAAACAAGCAATGAACCCATCTCCATTTTGTTTCATCTATTTTTGGGTCAATCCAGTTGAAGGCCACTTGAGAATCTAGTGAGCCCATCCTCCACTTCTCAATGAGAAGCGCAAGGCAGATAGTGAACTAGGAATACAGACACATTGAATACAAGCAAGCAAACTTTATATTGTGTAATAAAATATGTATATACACATAATAGCTGGCCCATCACCACTTGGAGACCGGGGCCTATCTCTTCACATCCATCATGTCGTTTTTGATATTTAAGCAGAATCATTGTACACAAGGGCTCGCTCCCTAAGAATAGTCTTCCAATGAGAGATCCATTTAAAGGAATTCGTGTTAATCGCCTAATTTTGCGTATATTCAAGGTCTGAGTTATCAGGAATAAGTTTGAATACAGAAAATGATTTGTAATCTTTGCGCTCACTTTAACAAATTTGTTTATTAACTAACAAACAAACACATACGAATATTAGCAAAAGCATTATGCATGTTGGGTAATTATATTTCTTTTTTTTGGAATAATATCATCTTGTATAAGGCCAATCTCAACGGAATTAATCTAGTGCCATCCATTGGAATGTAACATGCGACTGGTGCTAAATGTGAAAGCAAAAAAAGTTTAAATTCAACTCCGGTGAAATTGACGTTGGATTAATTTCAAGAGTTAGTATAAGTGAAAATAGAGACGAATTATAAATTGAGATATTTTTAGTATAAATCTTGATAATTATTTGAAGTCAGGTCATAAGGGATTTATCCCTTATAAATACCTTATAAAAATAAAAAATAAAGTACGTGTAAATTGACTATGAAACTAAAAAATAAAAAATTTGAGGTTGTGTTGAAGCTTCTAAATTGGGTGAATTTACATATTAATACATGCCCAATTTACCCCCACACGCAACTCTAGATCGAACTGCTAGTGACTCATGATGGCGACATGCACTATCATCTCTTGACAATTTCATTGATAACAATGATCTCCATTGGCTTTACTTTAATATATGATTGAAGACCCCCTCCCCACCCAATGACCCAATTTTCGTCCTTGTATGTGGGCCACTCATGCACATGGGATGTCGGGATTCTTAGAGAATGTCCTGATCAGCCACCTACCAATTAGGGGCCAGTTTCCCTTATTAATTCAAATTATAGGGCTATATATTCAGTTTATTACATGAAACTTGAGTGGTCATAGAAAGAAATATGTAAGAAAAGGAATAAGAAATACCTTTTAAAGAGACAAACATGGAAAAAATTTTAGTCACGTTTTTTCTAATCTATCATATTTTTAAAAATATCTCATCTATTATTCAAAATATCACTTACATAAAAATATTAAATTTTATTTTTTAAGTATTAAAATTTGAGTTTATTAAAATTCTTTTTTTATAAATTAAAAATCGATTTGATTTGAACTCAACTTGAACTGTTAGCGCCAATTAAAATTTATATTTTTTTATTTATTAAAATTTGATTCAAGTTAATTAAAATACATTTTTTTATGTTTAGGCCAATTAAAAATTAATGTGAGTTGATTAAAATTTAATTCGAGTTAATTAAAAACGAATTTTAATCGGCTCAAATCAAATTTTATTTTGCTTGAATTTTTAATACGTACAAAAATTCATAAAACATAAGGGGTTTCATTGAAGATATATGTATCTGGAGGGGATGTGCATGGAGTTTTTCCTAAAATATATGAAAGACAGTTTAATAAAATTGTATTCTAATTAAGACCTTTAGTTCGAAATAGGGTGTCAGTAAAGATTCAAAAAAAGAAAGAATGTCCTTAAAAATATTATAAACTAGAAAGAATGTGACTGAAATTTTTCTAACAAACATATCTATATAATAAAGTAGCTTATCATTCAAATCTCAAAAGATAAACAAAATGACTTTTGTTATTCGCGGTTGAGATCACTTTATTTTTATTTTAAAATTAATCTAATGATTAATATTAACACTCTAAATTTAATATGAAAAATGGGTCTTTAAGGGTGTATTTTGAGTGACTTTTTAAAAGTACTTTTAGAAATTATTTCTTATAAATACTTTAAAAATAAATAGTGTTTAAAACCGCCCCACTACTACATCTATCACCACCATCGTCGCCGTCACCGCCACTGTCATTGCCGCCACCAACCCCACCACCGTCACCATCACAATCGCCACCACCCTCTGTGACACCCCAAAGTCCGGGTGTCTGTAATTATCCGATTGGTTATCCATCGACCTGTGTAATACTGGTGGATATCGTGTAATTTGATACCACACCGTTATGCCCCATTTCTTGGGATCCATAACTTAACAAAATTTGGACAGAGTCTCCTTTGTACAAGGAGCTCTACTCAAAACGCAACCTGTACAACATTGACCACACCGGGTCTATCTATCCATTCACAATTATATAGTCTCGAATACTACCATAATCATTATCAGTACATACATTTATTCGTAAAAGAATAAATGTCCCAAAAGAGTCCCATATACATGCCTTTGTAAATATAAACAATGTTTGTTACAAAAATTATACAAGGCCAAAAGTAAGTATAAACAAGGGACTACAATGTCAAAAGAAAAGCCACAGACCGGCTCTGTCGTCAAAGCGGGCCCATGGCCTCGCCTTCGGTGGAAGCCTGTGCGATACCTGAAAAATGTTCCCATAAAGGGTGAGCTAACGCTCAATAGGGTAACTCCTATAGAGAATACCTCTCAACCTAAATGAATATGGAATGTCACATGCAACAATCATTTGATACATTCATTTAAATATGTCTATTATGATTGAATGTTATAGGTCATGTCATGCCATGAGATGAGACTCACGCAAGCAATACCAACCCCGAGCCCCATCCTGAGCTCCCATAACACATGCAATGTCATGCGTATGTATCCGAGCATTCCAAGCCCCCATCATTGGTGTTATGTACACTCAATGCTAATTAATTCATTTTCTTGTGTCTTTGTGGGGAGATGATTTATGGTATTACACCAATGGGACACCAACCATCAACGGATCTTCAGGACATCCCACCTGCGGCTCCGTTTCCGCCGTTACACTTTTTTGGAATTTCACCGCCGGAAAGTGTATAAACCAAGTAAGCGGGTCTTGCACCCGAGGGAGAATCTAGCCCTTCGTGCTGTCCCCAACACATTTATCCATTTAATTTCTCGTGCGACTCAACCGAACCTTGGTGCGACTTTTCCGAGTCCACGTTCAACCACCTACGTGGTGATTGATTTCATACCATGCATACACTCTCACCCATGTCAATGCCCATGAATGTAGTGCAACACATGCATAATGAAATACAATGTAATGACATTTTAACATGATCTCAAGCATGTTATGTAAGATAATCAACTCAACTAACATACTTGTATTCACCTAGGCATTTAATCAAACACCTAAAGAGCACATCAATTTACACAACTAGCATGCTATGACTTGCAACATGATAACATGTTTAACATAAGCACAAAGTCCACCAAAATAATCATATGTTAAATAATCATTTAACATATATATATTATTTCACAATCATATAACAAGTTAATAATTTTATTAAACTTGATCTTCCATTAAAATATAAAGTAATGCTAACATACAATTAACATGCTTTAAACTACTAACATTAACTTATACCAAGTTAATCACAATAGAATTTTATTAATCACAAGATTAATTATAAATTCTATATTTGACCCACTAGTCAAGACCTAACATGTGATATACACTCATAATCTACTCATTCTATATGTCATATTTTAAGTTGAAATTAAATCTAAATAGGGAAAACTCTACCTCTCGTAGCGTGAGACCACTTACAAGAACGTCAAGGAAGCCCAAATTTAGCTTCCTAAGTTTTAGGTCTNCATATATATATATATATATATATATATATTATTTTTTTTTAAATTTACGTTTTTGACCCATAATTTAACAATTAATTATTATTTTATCCTTTTATTTTTTTTTTAGGATTAATAATATATATATATTTTTTTTTATCGGGTTTTACACCCTCATCTCCGCCGCCACCACCATCGCTGTTGCCACCAAAACTATCACTGTCTCCTACCACCATTATTATCGCCCACCACCTCTCACCTCCACTATAAATTGATGTTTAAATTCTTTTATCTCTTCTCTATATTTATGATTTAATTTTGGATATAAATATAAATATATTTATTGTTTACCATTTTTTATTACTATGTGTCTTCAAACACATGTAATAACTAGTATATATATATATATATATATATATATATATAACAAAAAAAAAATCATGTTCAATAACACAGGCATGAACAAATGAAATGGAGAATTTTATTTAGATATATAAACCATTACCAAATAATTATTAGACTATTGTTCAAAAAAAAATTAATTATTAGACTAATAAATTGCATGAGCTGTAATCATGGCTTGAATTTCCATCCGAGTAGAGAAGTCAAGGTCGTTAGAGAGACGATCAATATAAATCACACTTGTCTGAGGTTGAATATGTATTTTGGAAGGATAAGCTATCTGTGTATTGTATTGTATTTTATTGTGGATTTGCCTACGGTACTCAAAAACAAAATTTCGGTACCTGAAATTTATTATATTTGTGGTGTTTTTATTATACTTATGAGTGTTTTTATTATTACTGTGGTGTAAAAAAAAAATTATTCATAAAAATAATATTTTTTTTTGTATTGAATAAAAATAATTACCACAAAAGTGATAAATCACCTATAAAAATAATAAATTTTTTAATTATAAAATAACCCATAATTATAAAAGTATCTTTTAAAATAATAAATTTTAGAGAGATTTTTTTTTGGTACAGCACTCAAGTCCATGTATTGTATTGCACTTTTTTTTTTTTGGTGGAAAATTTCAATCTCATTCTTGATAGTTTATCAATTTTTTAAGGACACTTCCTATATCTTATGAATATCCACCAACACTCTCTATCATATGAAAGGTTCATGATATATTTTAAGAAAAATTTTATTTGTATTCCTCTAAATAGGCATATTTTTAATGAGACTTCCTCTATTTTTTAATTTTTTTTTACATATTAAAATTTAGGCTAAATAAAATTCAATTTAAGATGATTAAAATTTATAGTTTTTTATGTATCAAAATTTGAGTCGATTAATGCGTAAAAAAATAATTTTTAATCAACTCAAATTTTAATACGTAAAAAATAAATTTTAATTAATTTGAATCGAATTTTAATAAGTAAAAAAAATATAAATTTTAATCGAATCGAATTGAATTTTAATTGGCGCTATTAACTCAAGTAAAACTCAAATTGGTTTGAATTTTAATCCGTAAAAAATTAATTTTAATAGGCTCAAATTTTGATACTTTAAAAAAAAAAATTTAATCATCTCGAATCGAATTTTAATCGACTCAAACTTTAATATGTAGAAAAATAAATTTTAATCAACTCAAATTTTAATATGTAAAAAAATAAATTTAATCTACTTAAATTTTATGTAGAAAAATTATTTGGGATTTATATAGGGACAATTTTGATATTTTAGATGGTTTTGTTTTTGTTAGAAATTATGGTTTAGTGGCAGAGGTGTCAATGATATTTAAATATAAATTAGAAAGGGTGTTAATGATGTTTTAAATAATAAAAGTAGCGTCCTTTAAAATATAGTAAATTAGAAGGGGGTAGTTGAATTTATTGCACATCTCATGACATGTCATCACGCCCTCTGCTACATTATGCCGGTCGTGCAAAACGCTGTTACTCTGTCTCTTTCTCTCTCTCTCTGTTGATGAATTCGCGCAAGTCCAGTTAGTACTTAGTCGGTCACTAAGCCCTATACAAAGATGTGAACTCGTGGAAGAAACAGCTGAGGTAGTGAGATTAATGATGGAGTGGAACAAGCAATTGGAACAACAATTTCACCCTGATCAACAGAATTACCAGAACGGTGGCAGCGGTGGTGGCGGCGACAGGATGTACGTCCAAGTGATGACGGATGAACAGATGGAGCTTTTAAGGCGACAGATCTCAGTCTATGCGACCTTATGTGAGCAACTTGTAGATATGCACAAAGCCGTCAGTACTCAGCAGGATTTTGCTGGTTCTCTCTCTCTGTCTCTCTCCAGAACTTGATTCCTTGTGATGCATTAGTAGTTGAATTTAGGTTTGGTTAAATTTAATTAGTTAAAGTTGTTAGGGTACGATAATGGGTGCTCGATTGTTTTTGAACATTGGCTATTTCACTTTTTTGTCGATTATGCTTTTGGTCTTTTTTCGAAGTTTATTTTCTTTTAATTTTCTATGAGTTATGTCAATTTTGTGGGTAATGGATGAGAATCTCTTGTTCTTGTTATTAATTTTCTGCTTCTTGTAATTTGTGGTATTTTCATGGGGTTGCTTTGTTAAATGGGTTCGTAGAGAATGCATATTTTCTTACTTCTCTTGGTATTTGTGGTTTATTTGAAGTTTATTGTCTTATAAAGTTCATTGTCCAGCCCCCTCTCTCTCTCTGACCGTTTGTTTAATAAATTTGGCTTTTTTGGGGGGAGTTAATTGATGTAGGAATTAGGATGGAGCACAATGTGGGGAAGGCAATTATTGCAAACTGCAGTTTCTTCTATCCTGACACTTGGTTGCAGGCTGCTCTGACGCTTGAATGCCTGACTTTTTTCAATTGAATCAAGCATAACAGACTGTCGCCGACTCTCTTGATCTGTTGATTCATAGTTGGGTAACCTGGGTTTAGTAGTTTCTCCTTTTTCTTCAAATATACTTTGAACGGATGTATGTTCAGTTTTACTGTGTTGTATATGTTAGATAATTCCGTATACATTTGACTTATACCCGTCTCAATTTCTTTTGTCAAGAACAGGTTGCACAGGAGAATTAACTTTAACTGAGATACTAAAAAAGGATAATGAGTGTATTGCTAGAAAATATGGTCCTCGATAAAATATAATGGTGAAACAACCCCAATAGTTGGGTGGGACAACTTTGGTGAGTTGAGTTGAGATTTTATCTTCCCATTGTTGAATTATTGGAACTTTGTTTCCACTTCTGGTTATTTGTTCAGACTTTAAGGAGATTAAACATATATTGAAACATTAATAGAGTCAAAATGGAGTTTGAGACATTTCCGCAGAAGTAAAATGTCATAGTTCTGATCGTTGTCTTCTTTGTGCTCGTGTGATCGATTTGTTTATTTATGCCACTGGTTTAACCTTTATGTAGTACTGTCCTTTGGTACATAATTAAGTCTGCTTAAAATTTATATGAGACACAACAGGTTTAGTACTGATTAGTGAAGACTCTGATTTTGCCTCTAAAGTCAATCCTTCTCTTTTCTGTTTTAGGAATGAAGCTGGGAAATCTGTACTGTGATCCATTGGTATCATATGCTGGCCACAATATCTCGGCCAGGAATCGATGGACACCAACACCTCTGCAGCTTCATATTCTCGAGCATATCTTTGATGAGGACAATAGTATTCCAAGGAAGGAAAAGATTCAAGAGATAACCACCGAGCTGTCGCAACATGGCCAGATTTCTGAAGCAAATGTTTATAACTGGTTCCAGAACAGGAGGGCTCGATCAAAAAGGAAGCTATTAGTTGTGGCACCAAACAATGCAGAAGTCGAGTCCTCAAAGGAGAAGACGACAGAACCAGAAAGAACCAAATCCCATGACAACCTAGCACCAGGGCCTGAAAATGTAAATTTCCAGGATTCTGGCAGTTTGAGTTATTTGGAGACAAAGTCCAATAAAGAGAAGCCTGTGTTTCAATCTGATCATGGTTTAAAATCATCTGGCAGTTTGGGTTATTCAGATTTACACGAGGGTGCTCCAAGTATGTGGTCAATTGTTTTCTCTGTTGCTTTAAGATCATATGTATCTATGACCACGCTCCCCCCTCCCCCCTCTCCTTCCCCCCACATCCACAGACGTACATGAGTATCTATTTATGCCTTGTGAGGTGTTTGAAATCTTCAAGCCATCCAATGTTCTTGATGTCATTGGTTGTGTATGCAGGAACTGAGCAGCTGATGGATAGCATGGACCTTCCTGGAAGCTTTATTTCTCATCAGCATGGGGGAGGATATGACATCCTTGGATGATGCTACTACTCTTTTTTGGTTCTATGGCATATGAGTACTTGGCTGGGGGCCGAAACATGCCTCTACTGGGGTTTAAACCCTCGCCCTCCTCCTGCTAGGGAACTGCGGGCCATACCCCCCAGGGCTAAAACCCTTGGATTTTGGCATAACCACGACCAATGAAATTTATACAGTAAAATTAGGGTTGGTAGTTTGATAACGTTAAGGAATATAAGCCTCAGATTTCAATCCCAAGGAACTGACATTCTAGCAACTTAAGGAGACTTGCAAAATAAGCATAGTGAGTTTTAATTTTTGCAAGGTTTTACTTTTTCCCTCATTTAGTGTCCATCTTGCTTGTTTTGGAGTAAATGGTGGGTGTAACATATCGGTATTATCACGCGGTGTAACTAAACTACCCAATAATAAACAAACAAATATTAAGTGCAACCGTTACATTCAATATTTACACTTTATTTTGCTGGTTTCATGCAGAACTCCAAGTTCTCCGTTACCTTTCTGAGTCAATATTTCTTTCTTTTCTCTCCATTGGATGCGTAGGTAGGCCATGGTTCCTTTATTTTACATATTTCAAGGATTAAATGGACTCAAAAGTGTTTTTCAATGAAGTATCAAATTACCAGAATGTTGATGTCGCACTCTTTCCTGTCAACATTTTTGTATCACTAAATTAAAGGATCTTACCAGGTAAACAATTACATACCAAAAAAAAAAAACTATATATAGCATTTCTCATAAAATAAACGTGTGACGATGCTTCACCAATACATCATTGCTATTTGCCTCGTCCAAATACTGGCATATTGCAACTCTTTTGGACGTCTAGGATACAGTCCTAACTGATATAAAGAAGTATCACTGCACATGATTGTTGATGAAGAAGTATCACTGCATACATAAGAAAATATTGTTCCAAAAACGCTAAAATTTTCGCATCTCACAAACACTGAGGTAACACTTTATGTATCAAATGCATAAGTTCTGGTTCCAAGTAGTGAAACACTTCGCACATAACAGCTCAGCTGTAGCTTGAAACCTGCAGCTGCCCTACCAAACTGCCATTGCCCTCAGAGACTGATACCTAGTTAGACCAGAGAATGATCACAAGAAATGCCCTGATAGACATTCAGTTCTGGCTCACCTTGAAGTAGAAAACCAAGACACCAGATAGCTGATTGACTTGTTAATTGGTATCTCATTGGGTTAAGACCCAGAGGGAACAGGTGACAGATTGCTGATCAAGTACTATTTCATCTGGTTACAGTACACTGCAACAAGTCTCTCTCCGGGAAGCAGTGGTTTGTGATCCAACATGTAACAGCAACAAAACTCGTATCAGCACCACTGAAAGAGGAGTTACTCCACACTTCTTACAGTGGCCATCCTTTCTTCAACCTTAAACTGCATGTTTGTTGGAGAACCTCTACATCTTACCCTAACTTCCAATCAGTCCCAAGAAGCATACTCTCTTCTCCTATGTTATCAAATACAACAAAAATAGATATCCACAAAGGTCACATCTATTCCTTTATTTAGTATCGCATCGAGCTGGACAGCCTCTTGCCTTTAACATGGATCAGTTGTCACGTCTTTAGCTTTTCTTTTGATTGCACAAAGGTCACATCTATTAAGGCAGTAACAGTGAGGATCACTTGGGATCGAGAGTGTTTGAGACCGGGATCTAAAAGCTCTCCAATGTGTTGCAGAGCCTTTGGCCATGAGAGGAGAGGACTTTTTGGCTTCGTTAGGGCTGTCCATATGCAGTGGAAAGCCCCCTCTTTGGCNCACCAATACATCATTGCTATTTGCCTCGTCCAAATACTGGCATATTGCAACTCTTTTGGACGTCTAGGATACAGTCCTAACTGATATAAAGAAGTATCACTGCACATGATTGTTGATGAAGAAGTATCACTGCATACATAAGAAAATATTGTTCCAAAAACGCTAAAATTTTCGCATCTCACAAACACTGAGGTAACACTTTATGTATCAAATGCATAAGTTCTGGTTCCAAGTAGTGAAACACTTCGCACATAACAGCTCAGCTGTAGCTTGAAACCTGCAGCTGCCCTACCAAACTGCCATTGCCCTCAGAGACTGATACCTAGTTAGACCAGAGAATGATCACAAGAAATGCCCTGATAGACATTCAGTTCTGGCTCACCTTGAAGTAGAAAACCAAGACACCAGATAGCTGATTGACTTGTTAATTGGTATCTCATTGGGTTAAGACCCAGAGGGAACAGGTGACAGATTGCTGATCAAGTACTATTTCATCTGGTTACAGTACACTGCAACAAGTCTCTCTCCGGGAAGCAGTGGTTTGTGATCCAACATGTAACAGCAACAAAACTCGTATCAGCACCACTGAAAGAGGAGTTACTCCACACTTCTTACAGTGGCCATCCTTTCTTCAACCTTAAACTGCATGTTTGTTGGAGAACCTCTACATCTTACCCTAACTTCCAATCAGTCCCAAGAAGCATACTCTCTTCTCCTATGTTATCAAATACAACAAAAATAGATATCCACAAAGGTCACATCTATTCCTTTATTTAGTATCGCATCGAGCTGGACAGCCTCTTGCCTTTAACATGGATCAGTTGTCACGTCTTTAGCTTTTCTTTTGATTGCACAAAGGTCACATCTATTAAGGCAGTAACAGTGAGGATCACTTGGGATCGAGAGTGTTTGAGACCGGGATCTAAAAGCTCTCCAATGTGTTGCAGAGCCTTTGGCCATGAGAGGAGAGGACTTTTTGGCTTCGTTAGGGCTGTCCATATGCAGTGGAAAGCCCCCTCTTTGGCAGTCGCATCTGCAAGACTCAAGATGTTACTTTGCACCTAAAATGGATCACCCTAAGATCTCAAAGCTTTCTGAGTCTAACATTTGATTTTGTAGTCTTCCACCCTCCCAAGCTCTTCTGTGGGGGAAAGTATGAGAATTTCTCAATGGGATTTAGAACTCCTCTTTCACCAATGTAAGAACCACTAGATGGCGATAGATCCTACAACGGACAAAATTAAGCTTATCAGTTCTGGATTCTGATATGAGATGACTAGTGAATAAGGTATCTAGATGGTAGAAAATGAACTGGCTGGTCAATGCCTATTACTTTTATCCTACAGCTTAAAAAAAAAAAAATTTGATATTGATTAACATTTGCTCCAATGCAAATTTCTCTCTACAGGAACATTTTTATAATTCAAGAGATAAAGAAATAAATACTGTCCTACGAGTATGTCAACCATCATATAATGCACATGCACCTATGTCCAATTAAGACTTGAATCCGACAACTTCCCCATTAAGGGTGGGTAGGATATACCACTAAAGCTAGCATGCTGAAGGTTTTGTGTGTGAATTGATGGTGGTCAAAATGAACAGCAATTGATTCCAGTTTTTTTTGGCAAATATTACACCTTTCCTCTTGCTCCTTTTATTAACCTTGTGACAAAATTAAAATCCTCATAAATTTACCTTGTCCTTTGATGCATCAACATTCTTAATCTCCAAACGATTGGAATAAAACAGTATCTGCATGTAAAACAAGACATTTGATAAAAATACATAAATCAGCAAGAAGTTGCCAGATCTGTTCCAGCCACAATTGATTATTACTACTGCAGTTTGATAATAAACAAAATGTAACATAGCTGAATACACCGTACCTTGTTGAGTAACTGTACGTTTGATGCATCAGTGGCCATCACCTGTACGCCAAGACAATTATTGGGATTACTGCAGAAGGGGCAGAAAACAGTACTGAATACACAGCCATCTTCTTCGCACCAAATTCCCTCTCCTGAAGCCCCACTTGAACTTCTGTTACATAGTCGCTGATCAACTGATGATATGTCAGATACCAAGACAGGTATGCTTGATATATTCATGGCTCGAGGTTCTGATGTCAATTTCCAGAGAGATGCCAAGTGAATTTTTGATGAAGTTGTTGATAAGCACAAAACACATAGATTGTTCTCAGGAAGACCTAATGGAATTTTGCAGAATGAACAACAGATATGTAGTCTCATGTCCATAACAAGACCAGAAGACACACATGACCCATTATGATCACTGAATGTGAGAGAATGAGGAAAATTGGACCTCTTGCATTCATTTTCTGAACAATTAGTCTTATGAGCAAAGTTAATTCTGCGATTCGCAACTGTAGTTGTGGCTGAGCTTGCCACAGTACTGACACAACATGATGTTGCGGCATCAGGAGTGTCAAACTGTTCTGCATCGAGAAGGTCGACTAAAGATGAACCCGAAGACTTTCTCCTTTTCTGAGTATGGGAGTTGACACTTAAATTTATTGATGACTCTATATCAGGAACAAGGCTGTTCGTGTTTGCAGTCATATCCTTTTCAGGAGTGACCTCCAATGAATACATGGATTCAGGAGCCACACTTGAATATGGAAACTGAGGGTGTAATAACAACTGGCCTGGAAAATCAGTAGACGCTTGGATTATGGTCGAACTGGAGTATTCATCCTTGGTGAAGGATTGATGAGTAGCTTCACGGAAAGTACCACTTATACCAGGGGTTTCTTTGACAATATATACATCAGGATCATCAGGAGAGACTGACATGGATGGAGTCCAAGAGCCCCTGCATAAAGATGCTATTATCATCCGATGAAATTATATGTTCAACAGTTGATTGATGAAGAGGGTAAAAGTACTCCATAACATTGGCAAGAATTGCGAAGTAAAAAATAGAGTTTTATTTGACAAAGTAATTACATAGAAATGTATAAGCAAAACAGAAAACCAAATACTCAACAGATTCCTGTGGGGTCTTTTGCAAGGCAACAATCATTGTATATTAACATTCGAAATTCAGAAATCCATATAATCATCAGGTCATCATCCATGTGCTGTTATTGTTACAGCATTTTAAGCCAAAGTCTTTACCATAACCCAGATTCCCCCCCAACCCTAGCTGATCCTTTGTGAAAGCAGCTAGAGACAGTCATTAAGTATAGTATATTAAGGACCTTGACATTTACCTGGATTGTTTCTCGAAATCACATTCTAGGCCCGTGAATTCTACGCAGCCACCAATATGTTTCTCATTTGTTGACACCAATGCTTGAACTTCAGAATCTGTTTGAGTAAAAGAGGAATTATACTTTGTGACAACAGGTAGAGGGTGACAAATTGGGCCAGGTTTTTCAATAGTCGGGCTACTGTTTGGTTCTAGTTTCTCTCTAAACAGACTGGACTTGTTTGCTTTCTGGTTTTTCTTTCTTGGTTTGCTTGGATCAACAGAAGGAATCTCTTCTATATTGACACAAGGACTTTGTAAATTATTAGCAGTCTTGCTAACCCGTTCCTGCATAAGTTAAGATTCAGCAACCACCCATCAAAATTTTTCAAACTGACCCAGAAATGAAAAGAATAATTATGAATCAAAAATAAATTGAAAATTAGAGCAAAAAGAATGATCTGCAAAGGACCTTGACATCTATGAAAAAGGACTTTAATCCCTCTAGTGATTCGTCAAAGCTGTCATACTGTCTAATCGATTTCCGCAACCACTTTGAAATGCACGCAACATTCCTTTCTTCACGGAAGCGTTCATCTGCTCACCAAATGATCAAAAATCAATGACAAGAATATAAAAAAAAGTACAGTGGAGAATTGTAAAATAAAAGAAATTCTGACCCACAGAACAACTTTCGCCCTAAAAATTATCACAAATTTAAAAGAAAAAATAAAAATGCTTTCTTTTCAAATAATAATGCTAGAGTTTAAAGTTGAGCAATCTCAAACTAGAGTTCTACAGCAATGTCCAATGTGTCTAGTCTAATATGGTTCCCTTTTTAGTGATTAAGAATTGTCTCAGTGGATCTCAAGCTCATTACATATCAACCGAGTGGTTTCTTCTTTTCTTGTAATCCAAAACAACTGATGTAAAACCACTTATTTGTAACTCCTCCTTGTTGTCAGACATGTATGAAATATGAACATAATATTGAAAATTAAGACAGAAGGAAAAATAATAAATATTTAAATACCTAATAAGATGATGGCTCCATAGTCAAACCTATGGCGTATGCAACGGCCTACAGAAAAACCCAGCAGGCATTAACATCAAATATCTCGAGAATTTGAAGAAATTCCAGCCTAAAACCATAGTTGATCACATAGAGTCAAAAGACAAGATATTTGTGTACGTGCACTGCAAAGCAAAAAGAGTTTCATAGATAGCATATAAACAAAACTGACGTTGTTTGTGCCCAAAGGAAAAAGGTTCACGAATGCAACACACATGTCAAATTTAGAACTAAACAAATGAAATCTGTTAAGAGCTTGGACTTGAAACTTAGACCAAATCCAACCCTGTTTTATCCCAATTAGGTTAATAGAACTGCAACTGAACAACTGGCCCTTGACAGATTTAGATCGGTTCAAATGTTTTTATAAAAATTCCGGCTAGTCTCTTTGGCATTATGCTCCCTTGTTTAAAAATGGACAATTGTACAATGAGAGATTTTTGAATTGGCTTACATTGCAAGTTAACCCAGCCACAAAGCTCAAAACCAGCCCCTAAATAAAACCGAAGACACATAACTGGTCCATCTTAGTGTAAGTAATCAAAGTTTTCAGCGACAAATATACTTGTTAGATGATAGCAAAAGGAAAAAGCAATCAGAGCCTCTAACTCCATATAAATAAACTAGACTTGTAAATGGAGAGTTGAAGACTGTTTTTGCAGATACATGGAAAGGGGGTGGGAAAGATATGCCCGCCATAATACATTTAACATCATCACTGTTTACTTCCCTCCTCCAAGACTCCTCTTCTTTATTTTGGACCTCCTCGGCCTTACTTCCCTTCCTGTCCCTTCCTATCCTCATCAAACTGAAACTCTAAATTTCTTGAGATTTGCCAACTCTCACAAAAACTAGTTTACACACCACAGAAGAGAAGCGCACTGAATTTAGTTTTAGGTGGAGGGTGGAGAAGATCAACATGATGATCAAAATGCACCTGTAAGTTGCCACACACATCATGTGCTATTGTGCTCTATCGACGAATGAGCTTCTACTAGCAAGACAATGAATTTCATGTCAAGAGTCATGGTCTTAAACATATACTCCTGCTGTCCTTATAGCTATTTCACCTTCAAAAAGCACATCTAATGCAATCACATCTACTGGGTAAACATTTTCATTTCCACCCTCACCTATACTCTGGCCTTGTCTATGGTTTGAACTTTTCAACTTTCAAATTATTGCAATCACTTTTCATTTACTTTTCAAAACAGGCAATAGTTTTGGGATATCTATAGTAGGCAATGTGAGATACAAAGTTGCACTGAAGTTTGGTACGTCATAGTTATTAGTATCGTACATACGTCACGATACACCTGAAAAACGATACGTATCCTGTCTCTATATTGTTTTTGCACCGTATCGTACACAATACAATACATACCACACGATACACCCGATACGTGACAATTCTGTTTTTTTATTTTTATTTTTTTGTTTTTTGAGGTTGAAATGACATCGTTTTACCCTAAGACTTATTTTTAAATCACTAACTAGTGAAACAACATCGTTTCAATGGTTATAGTTTAAAAAAAATAAATAAAGTTTAATGTTAATATTGTTCAATTAAATTCAAAACTCCTGATTAATATTAAAGTTGTTAAAACAGTTGATGTTAGAAGTTTGAATTAAAGGTCTTTGCATTTTGATATTACTAAACTATGTTGGAAACTGAAATAGTTGGTAGAATATTAATGAAAAATTATGTTATTATGAATCTATGACACATGAGCAAAAAAAAAAAAAGAATCTATGACTTTTTTATAAAGGTATATACATATATTTTATTAATAATTATTTAAAAATTAAAATTACGCATATCTTACGATACACTATTTTTAAAAAACGATAAGTCTTCCGATACATGATTTAACAACTACGTGGTACGTAAATGTAATTGCAAGGCTAAGTTCACCGAGCTGGCAAGGCAATTCTACAAAGCAAGAGTGGAAAACGACCATACTGCACACATTCACTGATTTATATCAAGTGAACACGGTTCATCATATCTACAAATGGCATGGATTTATTGGTTTTAGAAGCAGTATAAACGTAAATAAACCTTTAACTTGGAGAAGTGATCTATTCATGTTGAAGGCATCAAAAAAACAAGGATAACAACGTTACTTTAAGACTACTTCCACTCATCTTGGTTCTTCATTTTACATTTTTACTATTTCATGTCCGATAATTAACCTTTATTAATTATTACAGTCTAAGGTTATTGTCTGTGCCCAGTTCATGTTCTAGGCTTTCTTTTGGTTATTAGGCTTCTTATAATTTTCATATGAGATTATCCTTTAGAATATAAAAATAATTTGATGACCATCAAAAACTGTCCAGATGCATCTCGTTGAATCTCCTCCCAAAATTGGGATATGTGAAGATGGCATACATCCGCCTGTCCCCACTCTTCCCCCCCGACGAAAAAAAAACAAGCAACAAGAAACAAAAGGAAGGATAGAGATGCAGAAAGAGGGAGAGGAAACCTGGATTAAGGTACCCAATAAAATAGGAAAACACATTATAACAAATAAACATAAGAATTGACAAAAAGCTACATGTTCAGTGCATTATAAAATGGTAGACAAATAACATAGTAGGCTAGAGACTATAATGTCACACGAAGTGGATGAACATGCAACACAAATATGAACATGCAAGAACCTAAACGGTATTCATTAATGCATCATATGATGACTGAGAAATATATACAACAAGCAATAGAATATCTAACATCAGCAAACTAAGGTATTGGAGGCGAAATGGACAGGACGTACCAGCAGCCTGATTAAGAGCTCGAAAGGCTTGCTGACAGTACCATTCATTCCCACTTAAAAGATTTTTTGATGATCTATATGTGTCATTAAATTTCTTCTTTTGTGCCACTTGAATGTCTTTTCTGATGACAAAGAAGATCAATCCAAAAGGTATGACTTGCACGGTTAGATAATTTATTTAAAAAATCTGGGGAAACAAGAATGCTTACATATTTGGAAAGGGAATGCCAACAACTATCTGAGGGAGTTAAGATATAACACAATAACACATGATAGTCAACAACCTTTTAATCCAAGGAAATCAGTAAAGCATGAGCATGTTTTTAGTTGAGTAACATACAAATAAATTTTGGTTACTAGAACACAAAACAAAAGTCNACTATTTTTAAAAAACGATAAGTCTTCCGATACATGATTTAACAACTACGTGGTACGTAAATGTAATTGCAAGGCTAAGTTCACCGAGCTGGCAAGGCAATTCTACAAAGCAAGAGTGGAAAACGACCATACTGCACACATTCACTGATTTATATCAAGTGAACACGGTTCATCATATCTACAAATGGCATGGATTTATTGGTTTTAGAAGCAGTATAAACGTAAATAAACCTTTAACTTGGAGAAGTGATCTATTCATGTTGAAGGCATCAAAAAAACAAGGATAACAACGTTACTTTAAGACTACTTCCACTCATCTTGGTTCTTCATTTTACATTTTTACTATTTCATGTCCGATAATTAACCTTTATTAATTATTACAGTCTAAGGTTATTGTCTGTGCCCAGTTCATGTTCTAGGCTTTCTTTTGGTTATTAGGCTTCTTATAATTTTCATATGAGATTATCCTTTAGAATATAAAAATAATTTGATGACCATCAAAAACTGTCCAGATGCATCTCGTTGAATCTCCTCCCAAAATTGGGATATGTGAAGATGGCATACATCCGCCTGTCCCCACTCTTCCCCCCCGACGAAAAAAAAACAAGCAACAAGAAACAAAAGGAAGGATAGAGATGCAGAAAGAGGGAGAGGAAACCTGGATTAAGGTACCCAATAAAATAGGAAAACACATTATAACAAATAAACATAAGAATTGACAAAAAGCTACATGTTCAGTGCATTATAAAATGGTAGACAAATAACATAGTAGGCTAGAGACTATAATGTCACACGAAGTGGATGAACATGCAACACAAATATGAACATGCAAGAACCTAAACGGTATTCATTAATGCATCATATGATGACTGAGAAATATATACAACAAGCAATAGAATATCTAACATCAGCAAACTAAGGTATTGGAGGCGAAATGGACAGGACGTACCAGCAGCCTGATTAAGAGCTCGAAAGGCTTGCTGACAGTACCATTCATTCCCACTTAAAAGATTTTTTGATGATCTATATGTGTCATTAAATTTCTTCTTTTGTGCCACTTGAATGTCTTTTCTGATGACAAAGAAGATCAATCCAAAAGGTATGACTTGCACGGTTAGATAATTTATTTAAAAAATCTGGGGAAACAAGAATGCTTACATATTTGGAAAGGGAATGCCAACAACTATCTGAGGGAGTTAAGATATAACACAATAACACATGATAGTCAACAACCTTTTAATCCAAGGAAATCAGTAAAGCATGAGCATGTTTTTAGTTGAGTAACATACAAATAAATTTTGGTTACTAGAACACAAAACAAAAGTCGAGTCTCCTCATTCACCAGCTACCAACATGAACTCAATATGCATGAAGAGAATAATCTCTTTCAGCCCACTCTAGCAGGAAAGTTCAACAGACTGAAGTTGCACCCAAAACTAAGAAGATAGAAAAGGATACAACTACTCGGGCATTATCATCAGAGAAATCAATTCCTTCTGAAACCTGCAAAAAAATTGCATTGCATCATTGATATGAAACCAAAAGTCATGTTCTCAAATCACATTCCGGATCAATATCAGGACAATCAAAGCAGAGGTTTTGTGCTATCTTATTAAGATATGTGCATCCAAAGGATGTTTTGAAAAGCCTTTGTTAAAGCATCTGAATGGACAAGGCCTGAAGCAGTTATCAATTAAGAGATGATCATTTAAGTTCAAAACAACACACCACATGGACCAGAGGTAAAGTTAGAATTTGTGTCGATAGAAAGCAAGAGCATAATATTGACAGAATGGACTATCACTTTTACACATCAAAGTTTGAACTGATTTGAACATCATTAGAGCCGCTCCAACATTCAGTCAGTGCATGCCACTATTTACTAAGAACCAATAGCTTTAGAGTGGTAAAGTCCAAACAAAAACAATTAAATGATTTGACTTCTTTGACAAAAAACGAAAAATGTTTGCCTATTTATGTTTCTCAATGGATGTGATTGGTTTCAAGATATATAGTAAAAGGTACTTAGCCAATTTAGTCCCCATTACTTTGGGGAGCGGCAGGGTGGACTGAGTACAAACCTGAACTTTGACATTATTTGCACAAAGTGGCTACTCTTGTATATATAGTGAGAGACAAATTCTGGATGAGTTCATTTTAATATACCTTTCCTCGACAAACTGCAAGGAAAGCAGCTCCTTCTTTCTTAGATTTTCCTGTGCATTCGGTAGCATTTTGGTTATTAAGATCTGACTTTTTACCCCTTCTTTTTCTGCATATGACAGGTTTGTTGCCTTGACGAAGTGAATTGTAATAACCCTTCAAAACAGAATCAAAATCATCCTGGCTTCCTCCTCTTGGCTCTAGACAAAAGACAAGAAGTATTAGCATTCTCCATTGAAGAGAAGAAGAAACATTAAAGACACCATAGCATCATTGGCTAAAGATATACAAGGCAAGCAAGATCAAGTGAGTTAAAGCATCCATAAAAGCACTAACTAAATGAACAGGACAGATGATCTTTGAAAACAATGGTTAAATGAATATTTACAGGCGAGAAAAGGGGGCAGGAAAAAGGCATACCAACAAAGAGGGATTTTTGTGCATTTAGTCGAGCCCATTGACCTGTTTCTCGCCAACGAGTGCCCAGTTTCTCCATCAACTTATAGCTGGGAAAGAATACTAGACAGCCACCGGGAACTAACTTACAAATTTCTTCTATAGATATGCCGAGTGCATCCTTCACAAAGAATTCAATGACAACTCATTCACACCATGACAAAAATCCCCTATCCCAGTAAATTAAAACTTAATGACAAATTCAATAAGATACCTGGAAAGCATATCCATCAGCTGTCTTGTAACTTGCATTTAATGGATAATTACCATGACCACTGGAGATTACAGCAGCCCAAAGCTGCAGTAAAAGGGTAAGATAATTCTTAGAAAGAAGAGAAATAAAAATAACTTCAACCGAAAAGCATTACAGATGTCATAAAAAATGATTTCCATACCTGCGACTCAACATCTATAACATGTGGAGCTTCCAGAAAAGTTCCAAACTGAACACCCAGTTCAGAGGAGAAGGAGTTCATCGGTGATAATGTCCTATGAGAAAGAGATGGATGATAAGTCAAACAGAGGACAATTTTGCGTATGCATCTAAAAGAAATGTGTGGCACTGAAGAGAAAAACATAACATAAACAAAAGTAAATGAACTGCAAACCTAGAATGGAACAAACAGAGAACTCTTTCTTAGTTGTAGCATGATTTAACGTGTCATGTTATCAAAAGGAGATGAAATATGCCTGAATTGGCGGGGCTTGGAGAGATCACAGCAGTAACCATCAAATAGATGATCGGGAGTTAGAAAAGGTGATGGACAATTTGATAAGGACTACAAAGGCATTGGATGGTTCATGGATTGAACTCGACTCAATTTTGGACTTTATCCATTTAGTAATTTAAATGTAACTCTTAGTTTTAGCAAAATGCTTTCGTAAATTACTAGGAGACTGTAAAAATATAGGCTTGAGGTAATTCTGGTTCGGTTTGGCACTGAGAAAGAGTATATATTTGATCTCTCTCCCCCTGTTGCTCTCACACACATCTCTCCTCTGCCGCTATCTTTTTCTTCAGCTTCCTCTTGTTCCTTCTCTGTTTTCCTTAGTTCTCTCTTATTCTCTCTCTCCCTAATCTCTTTTTATAATTTTTTTCTTCATAATCTCTCTTGTTCTGCTCCACTGTTTTTTTGAGAACATAACCATCCAGGTATGCCTAAATGACCAACCATTGATCTCATGGAAGTTTTATAGGGGATAATGGGTACACTTGCCCAGGAGATTGAACAAGAAAAGTGCACGAGTTCTTGGAAGGCAAGAAGGGGTGTTCATACTTTGTGCAATAATAATTAAGGGTCAGTAACAATAAAGATAGCATTTTACACCCGTGCGTGCCTACACTTACCCTGATGTTAGAATCACTGACAGAGAAAGATCAGCAATGTCTCTGAAAACAACAGCTGGATTCAAGCACCACAAACTCAGAGTATATGTCCAGCCCCCAGCAGCATTGCCTATGTGAGCCATGAAGAATAATAACAATGGCTCAGGAAACACGATAATAACCACAATTGTATGCTTGTGTCGAAGATGAGGCCATAAGCTGCAGTTCTATTAAAGGAAAATTATTGAAACCATCATAGCCCTCCAAATTTGTCTAATCTAATCATATCACCACCAGCATTTAAGCCCCTATCCCCTTTCTGTGCGTGGAATTGCATTTAAAGTGCTTACATGGTGGTATATTTAGAAAGAACAAGACATAAATTAATTTCACCTTCTGTGGATGTTCAAAAATGTTCAAAAAGACAACATGCTTTTGAATTAGCAAAGTCTCTTTGCTTGCTTAAATTTAGCAAGTTTGTGACTGGAAAATGGAAATGCAAATTCTCAGATCCCCTTGTGTTCCAATAAAACAAGGCTGAAATCTTCTTGTTTTCATGCAAAGGTAAACTGGTCGTTGTTGTTACTGAGAATATATGAGCCTCTCAGGTAAATGTAAAGATATTAATCATGGTTATCTGAATTAAAAGAATATCTGTCCCATTAAGCTGATCTCTTTTTCTGCTATTTTATCAAAGGGATAGATTCAAGCCAAAAAACAACAAACTGCACCACTAACCACTTACCAACATCTCGTTTGACATATCTTCGCAATGCAAGCTGATAATCTAACATATGCTGCCCATTTCCAGAGAAGAAGTAACTAAGCGAAGAGAACAACCCTGCATGATAGACAGGTATTCATTATATCAGGAATTTGCCAATTTGAAAAGAAGAAAAAAACCATAGGATTTGTAGGAGATTCAATTAAAGTACCTTCCAGGGTTGTTGCCGACAGGCCACTTAAATGAGCTACTTCTGGCTCTGCTTCTGAAGCAGCTTTGATTGCCTTGAGCAAAAAACAAAAAATGGTAAAATGAGATTAAAAAAAAATGACAATAACGATGACAACTACCGCTCCTAATAGATAGATTGTGGGTACTTATTAAAACTAACTCAAATTTTACAACAAAATACCTTTGTGGCACATTTTTGCAGGATTGGAAAGCACTGTTGTGAAATGTTAGCTTCTTGGAGCTCTCTTAAAGCCTTATCACCAGTCCAACTAGAAAAATTAATTATGAAAAAAATGAAATAGTCACAAGGGAAAAAAATAAAACAGTTAAATGGTTGTTGTTGAAATACATTTGCATGGAAAAGATAATAAATCCTACTTGTTGATACTAGATGCAACCAAAAATACCCACAAGTGTTAGGAGCTAATTAAAGAAAACTCAAATCATCAAAAACATATAAAGAAAGTGATGGTGAGTTAAGGGTAATAAAGTCATTGACTTATTCTCACATGTAACTATATATCTCTCTCTTGAGTCAATGGAATTGGAATGTTCTATTTTCCCTATTCAATTGTGAATATCTTACAGAGGATTAGCCCAATGAATCTAATTTCAAGCTTAAACAATGGCGAGTAGAGAATGCACAGGTGATGACTTTGTAATGAAATTGCTATGGAGATTTGGCTTGCGGTTAGTCATTTGTTTTTAGGAGAGGATAATATTAACAGTATTTATCAATTGTTTCAACATTTGTTTCTTCTGGAGCAAGGTGAAAAGAACATCGAAGAATACTACTCTGCCCAACAAAATATTATAAATAATCTCAATGCTTATCAATCATTCTCTACTGATTTGAAAGTCCAAAAAAAGCAGCATGAGGAATTAATGGTTGATGGTTTCCTCTCAGGTTTAAAATCAAAATTGAGACCCGCGCAACTTTTGGCTTGTAAGGAAATACCTTTGATGCCAAAAGTTTTTTCTCGCATTCAATGGGCTTCCTTCATTGATAATAGTGTTTTTGTATCTGACCACTTGGCTTCAACCATCCAGCCTAATCAAGGAAATAACAATTTCCCTCTTAGGGGAAGAGGAAATCGCGATAGGCAATAAAGAGGTGGTCGTTAACCAATGGACAACAGTGATGGTAAAGGTCATTGATCTATGAAGTTCTACATTTATTGTGGAAAACTTAAAGGTCGTACAATATATTATTGTTGGAATCTATATGGAAAACCGTTTTCTTATGCTCATGTTATGTCTCTATCAATTGATTTAGGTTTAGAACAGTCTATTATTGGTGAGCGTCCATTCACATTAAAGATTGTATCTATCTCCAAGGAGGAGTATAATCACCTTGTTTCTAAGTCTGGTGCTCCTACTTCTACTCCTACTTCCATAGCTACTTTGGCCCAATCAGCTAAAGCACGTTTGATGTTCCATTCAGCTACCTCATCCTCATAGGTTATTAACTCCAAGGCCTCCGATCATATGATAGATAATGTGAGCACATTCATAACTTTTAATCATATTTCTACTAACATGTCACATTAGCTGATGAATCTTCCTCCTTAGTCTCTGGTGTTGGCACTACTTCTTCATTGTCTTTATCCTCAATCTTGAATGTTCTTAAATTTCCATTCAATTTGTTATCTGAGTCAACTCACTAAATCATTAAATTGCTCAGTAACTTTTTATTCTTCTTTCTGTGTGTTTCAAGACCTCTCGATAAGAAAAATAAGTGGTAGAGGTCATAAAGACAATGGTCAAGCCTCAATTTAATGTGTCTGAATGTACTTTACAACCTAATAATGCAAAATTATATATTTCTCACTCATTTTGTGATTTTTTCAAAACAAAATGGAGTGGCCGAATGAAAAAATGCCACCTTATTAAAGTTACTCGTGTTGTTTTGATTCATATGAAAATACCTAAAGTTTCCTGAAATGATATTATACATACCGCATGCCACCTAATTAATTGTATGCCTTCGTCTGTTATTGACAGTTAAATTCCATACCAAATTGTATTTCCTGATCGCCCTTTATTCTCAGTTCCACCATGGGTCTTTGATTGTATAGCCTTTGTTCATCAGTTAGGTCCTAGCATTGATAAACTTGATCCTAAATCTACCAAGTGTATTTTTTGGGTTATTCTAGCACACAAAAAGGGTATAAGTGCTATAATCCAACATTTTCATCGTCAATTTGTATGTGTTAATATTACATTCTTTGAATCTATTTCTTTTTTTTCTGCTGCCACTAATGTTGCACTTGATCAATCTTTCCTTCAATTGCCCCTTCTTGTTTTGTCTTCATCAACTTTTTCTCATACTGCAAAACCTCATATTACGCTAGTGTACTTCCATCATAAACAGATTATTGTTCAAATGCCTTCACCACCTTTTATGTTGTCTGAAGGTCTTGATCTCCTATCATCTCTGGATGCTAATCTTTTTGTTGCACTTCGGAAAGATAAGCACTCATGTACCCTCCTTACGAGTTCTACTACTCATCCTACTGAACAATTTCTTTCTTATGATAACTTGTCTCCCACCTTTCGATGTTTACATCATCTGTTTTGTCTCCTTTTGTTCATAAAGCTCTTGTTCATGGGTGGCATCAAGCAATGAAAGAGGAACTCACTAGTTTATATGAAAACTAGACTTGGGAACTTGTTCCCCTTCCTTCTGGAAAGAAGTTAGTTGGTTGTCAATGGGTGTATGTTATCAAGTACGTGCCTAATAGTTCCATTGGGAGATTAAGGTCCTATAGTTGTCAAGGGTTTTACTCAGACCTATGGTGTGGATTATGCTGAAATTTTCTCTCTCATGGCCAAGATCTCATTTGTTCGGGTTATTATCTCTCTCGCAACCAATTTCTAATGGCCATTGTTTCAATTAGATGTTAAAATACTTATTTGCATGAGGAAGTTTATATGGAACAACCACCTGAGTTTGTTGCTCATAGGGAATCTAGTGGTAAGGTATGAAATTAAAGAAGGCGATATATGGCCTAAAACAATCACTTCGAACTTGGTTGGGCAAATTTAGTGAAACAATGTTAGACTTTGGATTTCATCAATGTCAAGTAGATCACTTAGTGTTTAGTAAAAATTCTGAATTTGGCATAATCATTTTAGTTGTCTATGTGGATGTATTATTGCTCTAAAAGCATTCTTGCAGCAGAAGTTTCATATTAAAGATCTAAGAAAGTTACAACAATTCCTTGGAATTGAGATGACAACATCCAAGAATGGTATCAGTCTGTCTCAGCCTAGAAAGCACAAATACTCCAATTAAGGTCAAAGTGGTGATATCAGACACAATCGGACACATGTCCAACATTTCTACAAATGTCCTAAACAAAAAAAAAAAAATNTCTTTGATTGTATAGCCTTTGTTCATCAGTTAGGTCCTAGCATTGATAAACTTGATCCTAAATCTACCAAGTGTATTTTTTGGGTTATTCTAGCACACAAAAAGGGTATAAGTGCTATAATCCAACATTTTCATCGTCAATTTGTATGTGTTAATATTACATTCTTTGAATCTATTTCTTTTTTTTCTGCTGCCACTAATGTTGCACTTGATCAATCTTTCCTTCAATTGCCCCTTCTTGTTTTGTCTTCATCAACTTTTTCTCATACTGCAAAACCTCATATTACGCTAGTGTACTTCCATCATAAACAGATTATTGTTCAAATGCCTTCACCACCTTTTATGTTGTCTGAAGGTCTTGATCTCCTATCATCTCTGGATGCTAATCTTTTTGTTGCACTTCGGAAAGATAAGCACTCATGTACCCTCCTTACGAGTTCTACTACTCATCCTACTGAACAATTTCTTTCTTATGATAACTTGTCTCCCACCTTTCGATGTTTACATCATCTGTTTTGTCTCCTTTTGTTCATAAAGCTCTTGTTCATGGGTGGCATCAAGCAATGAAAGAGGAACTCACTAGTTTATATGAAAACTAGACTTGGGAACTTGTTCCCCTTCCTTCTGGAAAGAAGTTAGTTGGTTGTCAATGGGTGTATGTTATCAAGTACGTGCCTAATAGTTCCATTGGGAGATTAAGGTCCTATAGTTGTCAAGGGTTTTACTCAGACCTATGGTGTGGATTATGCTGAAATTTTCTCTCTCATGGCCAAGATCTCATTTGTTCGGGTTATTATCTCTCTCGCAACCAATTTCTAATGGCCATTGTTTCAATTAGATGTTAAAATACTTATTTGCATGAGGAAGTTTATATGGAACAACCACCTGAGTTTGTTGCTCATAGGGAATCTAGTGGTAAGGTATGAAATTAAAGAAGGCGATATATGGCCTAAAACAATCACTTCGAACTTGGTTGGGCAAATTTAGTGAAACAATGTTAGACTTTGGATTTCATCAATGTCAAGTAGATCACTTAGTGTTTAGTAAAAATTCTGAATTTGGCATAATCATTTTAGTTGTCTATGTGGATGTATTATTGCTCTAAAAGCATTCTTGCAGCAGAAGTTTCATATTAAAGATCTAAGAAAGTTACAACAATTCCTTGGAATTGAGATGACAACATCCAAGAATGGTATCAGTCTGTCTCAGCCTAGAAAGCACAAATACTCCAATTAAGGTCAAAGTGGTGATATCAGACACAATCGGACACATGTCCAACATTTCTACAAATGTCCTAAACAAAAAAAAAAAAATCAAATACAATATTGATACGAGAGAGATATAGGAGGGATACGGGACCTAACCCAAGTGATCTCTTCTTCAACCACGAATTTGAAAACCATGGATCTGAACTTATATGTAAGGATGCAACTCGGGCGGGTTGGACAGGTTGGACAGTCAACTCTAACCCAACCCTAGATATATAATATTCAACCCTAACGCTAACCCAACCCTAGATATATAATATTCAACCCTAACTCTAACCCAACCCTAGATATATAATATTCAACCCTAACTCTAACCCTACCTCAGGTTGAGTTGCTCAACCCGAGCACTGCTCGAGTTTAATTAGGGAGGGCGAGCTCGGGTTGAATTCGGGTTAATAATTTCGGACTGATTTCAGGTTAGTTTACGGGTTGAATTCAAGTAGAACCCAAAATAGGCTTGTTGTTCTAAACTTAATTCATATATTATATAATATTCACCTAAATTATATATATAATATTTTTTTCAATTTGTCGAGCTCGAGTTGAACCCGTAACCCGAGGCCTTAACCCGAGCCCAACCCAAATTGAATTTGGGTTGAAATTTTTTTACCCAAACTCAACCCAAGTATTAAAAATCCTTGCCCAAGCCCTAATTTTTTCGGGTTGAAATCGGATTACCCAACCCAAATTGCACCCCTACTTATATGGCCAAGTATGTCATCTCAAACTCTACCTCTCCTTCTTTAATTCATCTATTTCACCAAACATAAGGTCTGACGCTCTCTCTTCCTACGACTTCTCTCTCTGTTATGTGATTTCTCTCTCTTTGCAATTATGTGAGACACAACTTGCCCTAGTCTTGTTTAGCTTTACTCTTTTATATTTTTTTCCTCAGTCACATTCTTCTTTTTTTTTCGTATTCTCACTCGATTTGAACAAATTAAATTTTAATTTTTTTAAAATATTATTCTCTTTTTTGGTATAATCTATTTATTAATTGTCAAATACATTAACTCACTATCCAATTTGGTATTAGCCCTTCAATTGTAACAAATTAACCCACTACCTAATTTGATATTAGCACATTATCCAACCAATTGCTTAATGTCTATTAGGTTTGTATTTATATAAAAATATATAATATTATTTTTATTAGTCATATTCTTATCATAATCATGTCCTATATTTTGGATCTTTATCGTATTCCCGTGTTCGTATTGTATCGAATACAACAACCGTGATTGTATCCATGCTTCTTAAGTCTTAAACGCAAGCATGTACCGAATCTACTTGCAAAAACAAGACTTACTGGTACAAAATCAGTTGTTACTCTCATGGAATCTAATACAAAACTATTACAAGGTCAGGATATCTTTTTGTGGTTAGTGTTATAAGTCAATTTATTAAATCTACAAGTGTACCTCATTGAGAGGCAGTGATTAGAATCTTGAGATACTTAAAAAAGGTTCATGGTCAGGGATTATTATATAGAACTCATGAATATTTACAGGTAGTTGACTTTATTGATGCACATTGGACTGGTTCCCCATCAGATAAAAGATCTACCCTAGGGTATTGTACATTTCTTAGAAAAAATTTGGGGACTTGAAAAAGTTAAGAAAGCGAATGTTGTTGCCCAATCTAGTGTTGAGGTGGAATAGAGGGCTATAGCTTAAACTAACTGTGAATTGATATGGTTGAAGAATTTATTGCATGAGATTAACATTTTAGTAATCTTTCCGATGCAATTATTTTGTGATAATCACGCTGCAGTTCATATTGCTTCAAATCCAATTTTTCATAAACGAACAAAACATATTGATGTTGATTGTCACTTTGTTCATGAAAAGTTTCAAGAAGTTCATATTGCTTCAAATCCAGTTTTTCATAAACAAACAAAATATATTGAGGTTGATTGTCACTTTGTTCATAAAAAGCTTCAAGAAATTACTACTTGTTTTGTACGATCTGTAAATCAGTTGACAGATATCTTCACCAAGTCACTAAATAGAGATAAGATTGGTAATATTTGTTCCAATGTGGGACTATTTGATATTTTTAGTCCAGCTTGAGGGGGAGTGTTAATGAGTTAAGGGTAATAGAGTCATTGTCTTATTCCCACATGTGTAACTTATATCTCTCTCTTGAGTCAATGGAATTGTGATGTGCTATTTTCCTAATTTAATTACGTCTCTCTCTCTCTCCATATATATTGTTATAGAAAGAAAGCAAGATGCATAGGAAGGTTGCAAAATACATAACCAAATTTTCTGCAGAAATTTTTTGGAATGAAGATCCGATGAGTTAAATAGTCAAAAGAAGATAAAAAAAAAAATGGGGTTACTGCATCTTGTCTCTCAGAGCACATATCAAGAGATTAGCCATATCAACTCACCATGAGAAGTAATGCTGAAATTCTTGCTTTTCTAAGGTATTTTTCCTCCGCTCAATCCAGCTAATGATCTCCTACATAAATAGAATCATTTCAAACTTGTGTTGATGTATGTTTGGGCCCAGCCATTATGAAATGCAAAAAACAATCACCTGTGTCATCTCATGTAAAGGTCGGTAAGTCATATCGTCAACGAGAGTGAGCTGCCCCAGTTCCGTTTGCAACTCTTCCATAAATTATGAAAATATCAGAGATGTATCAACAACATTTAAAAGAGAAGAAAGCAATAGCTCTCACTTACGATACAAAACCTCTTCTTCAACATGCACACTACCAGCATCACGAGCAATGTCCTCTATATTGCTGAAAAATAAGTGAAAGCCACAGATAAGATGGAAGAAACTAGTCCAAAAGTACCCAATAAAAAAACGCTTAAACTAATAAAATCCTGAAGACTACATGGTGCACAATCTTCAATAGCCACTTAATTTATATATAGTTCAAAACAAACTTCATTTTCTGCTCTATTCGTGGCATGAAATGTAACATTGCCAGCTCACCCCAGCATCCTTCCTAACCAAACCCAACCCCCAGGGATAACTTTTCCTAACCCTCTGAATGAATTTTTGTGAAATCGTGCATTTGTTCCTACATAACCCCAGATAGAATGTACAGCGTTCAATTTGAAGTATTTCCCAAATAGAGCTTAATGAAAAGGCCTGAATCAAATATTTAGTATTTATGCCCTGCATGTTCCTCAATTTTAGTGTTTATGATCCTGATTTGTCTCCTGCAGGTTGATGAGAGATTGCAATACATACTGGGCTTCATCAAGAATGACAATGGCCCCTTTAATGTCTACTTCCATTGCTCTCCGGATGACTGGACTAATGATATAGTTGTATGGGCAGAAAACTAATAGAGCATCTTCTGCCATCGAACGTGCTGCAAAATACGAACAACCTGAAAATTGAAGAAAGTCTTCAGTGACTTATGTTGATGACAGCAGAAAGAACTTGATTTGAAGAAAGTATTAAGGACAAAAGAAAACCTCGCACAACTTGTCCAACTTTCACCAGATCTTCAATATCATGGGCCTCATGGCAACCTCCTTTCTGAAGAGAAGGATGACCCTTGACCTTATTCACATTTCTGTTTGAGGACAAAGTTGGCTGATGACTACTTACTCTTTCACTCACATGACATTAGAACATAAAACAGTATGCAAATAGGGAAACCAACTAACTTGAATTCTGAGCATCCTACTTCTCGATCCTTCAGAAGCAACTTACTGGAATTTTCAAATACACTTATTAGCAGGAGAAACAAAAATGAAAACAGAGTGCTTCCATGATGCCTGAAAGATATAAGAAAAGCACCATTGCTCATCAATGTTATCATTCCCACGTAAATGCATATTTGTACAGGACTGCTTCCGTGATGCCTGAAAGATGTATGAAATAGAAGTCACCAACAACCACCTTGAACTGAAAGAACTTCCGTCAGAGAAAATGGCTGGGAAATTAAGAGATCATGTATCCCCCTCCCCCTCTTTTCCCATCAAAGGAATAGGAAATTAGAGATAGAGGATCTAGGACTTCCAAATGGCAGTTGACTGCTTCATCTTCTTATGCTTAATCAATTTTATTCAATGATTGGCTCTACTTAAGAAGTTTTCAAAAAATGTCACTAGATATAGAATGGTTCGAGCATGCCGAAAAATCCACTATGTCAATCTACATATTCAGACATTTTTAGCAATATACAATTAATAAAAAACTATTTAGAGGACTGCAGTCAAAAAATATCATCATTGACTGTATACAACTATACATGTGTTTGCATGTGCTGCATATACCGATTTCACAGAATACCATCATTGCTTGATCCCTGCGCAATGTATACCTATGTTTCATGTACTGTATGCATATAAACATCGGCACATATGTATATTTACTTCAAGATAAATGTTATATGCAAAATTATTGACATAGCAACAGGATAACATTGAGCAAATCAAGAATGCAAGCATTGCATTATAAGGCATATGGAATTTCTCAGAAATCAAATGTGAATAGAAAAGAGCTAGAAAATCACAAGTTATGGAGATTGTGCTACACATACCAACACTGCCATTGGCACCCGATATGATGTTTTTTTGTATTCGCGGATAACTTGAGTAATTTGTGAGTGAGTCCTCCTTAATAAAGAAAAAAAAAGAGAAAAATGAATATTGATGTCAGTACATATGGTATCCAATATCGAATTAAAATGTGTTGCTAATGTAAAATTCAATATTCTTCCCAGACTTCTTAGAGATTTTGAGAGCTCAATTTATCCAACTCCTAGATTCCAGGTCAACCGCCAAAGTGCATGACACGTGCATTCCCCTATATTTGATGGCACAGTATCTCACACAACTCACTATATCCTTTGGTGCACAAAAGACATCGTGACATGTGGTTTCATATTCTTTTAATCCCTCAACAAGTCAACTCAGATTACTAAAATCTGCTGACATTTCCTAGCATGAAGTTACAAGAGAAGTCTACCCAAGTACACAACTAATCTTGAGATGATCACAATATAAGTTTTTAAATCAAAAACACAAGATAAGTGGAGTAAACAGTGAAATAAAAACAGAAGTGTATGTTACCTCAACAATGATGGATCAATGGAGGGTGATGACCCTCGAGGTTTGGAAAATTCCTCCGATCATAGACTAGCCAACTATTAGGTATGAGTAATCTCAAACTATATAGGCTCAACAAACCCCCCCCCCCCCAAAAAAAAAAAAGTTTGTTGAAAATTTTAAAGGTCACTCAACTCACTCAAAGCTAAATTCCCGGATCTGTTCTTAACAATTCAACCCATACACAACTATACAAAATTCAAATATCAGTAAGGTTTTACTGTTACTAACATATTAGTTATATGAAACAGGGATTTCTTCAAGTGTTGTGTTGAAAGTACTAACTAAAAGCTACCAAAAAAAAACCAATACTTCACAGCAGCATGTGAGGACCTATATATAGTGAAATACCATACAACCAACCCAACACAATGATGCTTACGACGCGTAAAAGATAGTGGGTGTTGTTTTTTTCTTCTGATCCTTGGTGTTGGCCATAGGCGGAGGACCTGGTTCTGGATTTCCTGAAGATGAAATACCAGATAATTAAAAAAAAAAAAATCAAGCATAAGAAAAAAAACCCCAATGAATTTATCATTCTAGCACAATCAAAATGGAAAATAGGAATCTCTAAATTTTGGAGTGAAACAAAACAGCATATAGTGGTAAATAACATGCCTTAAACTGTATATTTTAAGATGTTATAAACATGGCACTGGCTCAGCCATTATACTATTAATCAACGAATTAAAATATTGTCCGAAACTAATTTGGAAGTTTCTAAGACTTTTTGGGCAAGTAGAACCTTACCCAATTGCATGCTTGTAGTCAGTAGGTGGGAATTGTATCCAGAGTAACTAAATTCTATAATTATCCAAGCTCATGTAGAAACAGTCATGTCTAGCTCATGTAATCAAGTAAGTTACAAATAGAGGCCAAGAGAGAACAAGTGAAAAGGCTAAAGTGGAGGCTGCAAAATGGCAAGAAAGCCCATCGGAATATAGCTAGGAACACTAACGGAAAACACATTTTGTATAATACCCCACTTACAATTGTATGAACAAATTTAGTTGGAAAATCTAGGAGAACAAAACAGTAGTATCAAAGCTGCTAATGTCCTGCATCCCTTTTCGTTTTGATAGCCACAAGAAAGTTAAAAGAGAGGTAAGAAACCCCCCGCCGGGGGCCGCGGGGGTTATGCAACTTAAACAAGCACTCCCATTTTTGGGGGTTAAAAAATGGAAAAGAATTAGCAGTCAATTATTATCATTATTTTCTTGGTTTCTTTCCAGCACAGTCAAACGCGTGCAAACCTGAAGGCTCCATTTCAGGAACAAAACCGCCGCCGTGAGCAAGAGGATCGGTAAAGGCTTCGGGAGCAGGCTTCGAGTGAGAAAGGTTGGCGTAAAGCTTCTTGGAACGGTGGTTCTGTTGCCAGGCAAGAGCGGAGCAGAGAAGCGAGAGCGACTTTCCGGTACCGGTGGGTGACTCGAGCAATGCGTGACAGTGACCATCTCTCTCCGCTCGATCAAGTGTTGAGATGACTCTACCCATGAATGCCAGCTGAGAACCGTAGGGTTGGTACGGGAATTGAACTTGGATGCCTCCGATGTGCAACACATTTTTGGTGTTTTTAGGGTTTGTCGATGGCGTCGTGGAGTCCATTTCTTCGAGGGGGCGAAGTTTTGGGAAAGAGTTGGTCTGAGGATTGTCGAGAATTAGAAATTACAAGGGAGCGTTTGGCGACTCCCGTTGGGGGTTTGGGGGGTGGTTTTTGGCGGGAAATGGTTTAAATTGGGTGTGAATTTGAGATTGTGGCGGGTGTCTTCTACAGTACGACTGACTGCTACTCGGTGATTGTGAAGGGTGGCCTTGGTAATTAAACGTTTTGTGGTGCATGCTGATTGGCCAACGTTGACAATTTCCGTGCGTGTTCATTAAAAATAAAAGGAAAATTTTCAGTTATACCCCTTATAGTTTATCATAATTTTAAAGATGCCCTTTCTATTTTCTGAATTTTCATTAACACCCCTATCAGATTAAAAGTGTTAACTAGAATATAATTTTATTAAATTGTGTATCATATATTTTAGAAAAAAAATTTCTAAACCCCCTCTAAATAAGTATATCTTCAATGAGACCCCTTTTATTTTTAAAAAAAAATTAGGTAGTAAAATTCAAGTAGATTAAAAATTATATTTATTTATGTATTAAAATTAGATACATAAAATTTGGTCAAAATTTTGATACCTAAAAAAATATAAATTTTAATTGGCTCAAATTTTAATTAACTTGAATCGAATTTTAATTGACAATAATTTTAATAAGGAAAAATATAAATTTTAATCGACTTAAAACAAATTTTAATCAACGCTAATAACTCAGATAGAGTTCAAATCAATTCTAATTTTAATGCGTAAAAAAAAAGAATTTTAATACATAAAAAAAAAAAAAATTAATCATCTCAAATCGAATTTTAATATGTAGAAAAACGAATTTTAATTAGCTCAAATTTTAATATATAAAAAAAAAATTTTAATTAGCTGAAAGTTTATTCAATTTTTATGAGGAAAGATTGTTTGGGGTTTTTATGTAAGGATAATTTAGGTGTTTTGAATATATATATATATATATATTTGTTAGAAATGATAGTTTAATAGTAAGGAGTGTTACTGATATTTAAATATAAACTAGAACTAGTATCAGTGATATTTTAAACAATAAAGAGAGTGTATTTGAAGATATAATAAATTAAAAATGAATGTGATTCAAATTTTTCCAAAAAAAAGTCATCGACAATTTCCAGAATTCGGATCTGAATCAAGGGGAGGGGCTGAGTTGATTTGGTAATTTGAAATATCAATTACAATCAAACAAAATACCTCATATGAAATATATTAACATCATTAGTCAAGTTTAACATGGAAAATGGTGATTTGGACAATCATAAAGATTTCTTTGTAACATAATACCTCTCTTTTTTTTTTTTTTTGCTTTATTTCACTTCACTTTCTTCTCCTTTTTCTTTTCATTATTCTTTACCTAATCAAAAAGAATCTCACTCCTCTCCATCTATATGCCAAACCTTGCGAATCCATTCATTAAACAGTAATACTAGATTGGGATGCGGGGTGATTATGCTTCTGAACCGATATCATGTCAATGTTACTGAAGTTAAAAGCTGATAAATTTTGTACTTTCAAGGGTTAAACCTTGTGATCACACAAGACACAGTATTAAATGTGCTAACGTGATGTTGATAAGGCCAATCACGTGATGAAAGATCTTCCATTAAGAGTTTTTTAACCGAGTCGAACAAATCAGTTCATTCGACAAGCAAAATAAGAATTAGGTTCACTTGATGGCTGAACTCATTAGCCCGTCCAGCTAAGTAGGATAAGAGCTCGGCTTGTACCAAGTTGAGTCCATTAAAGTGTTCGGCAAAGCGATTGAAGAAATCAATTTATACCAAACTAAGCTTCTTGATCTGTTCGAAAAATGTCAAGTGTGCTCGGCGTTCGATATGTCCGAGCTGTTCAAAACGATAGATGGAAAGTTAAATATTCGCCTAAAATCTAGGCAATCAGATAAACGAAATCAATGAGATTGAAAATATCAAGAGAAATTGTTAAAGAAGTATCAGTAATTTCTCAAACTCAACTACTGAATTAAAGATGGACATGCCACCTTGAATCTAAAATCGTGAAAACTCTAAGGAGATAATGATCTATAAAAAGTATAAGAGATCAAGGTGAAAGGTATACTGAATTCTCCTAATCTTAGCATAATTTTTTCTGTTCCATTATTGACTTAAGCATCAGAGTGTCTTCGATTAAAGTACTTATATTTTGAACAGTTTGTTCGTTTTACAGGAAAGAGTTGAGGAGATTGTTCAGATTTGATTCCCAAAAGTCATATCACAAATTCACATTCAGAAGTACAACCAATTTTTTGACTCTACACAATTCATGTCACAAAGATCTTCATGACCCATCCTTTGCACCAATTTTTTGACTCTACACAATTCATGTCACAGAGATCTTCATGACCCATCCTTTGCACTGCCGCTAGGCGTCAAGGATCGATCATTCAATCACCGGGGGAATGGCCATGCTGTAACATCATGTTGGTGACATGAGAGAATGTTTATAGACTAACCATTAGACTGGAGCCTGTGGGTAGAGGTCGCAAAAGGCAGAATTGCTTCAATTGCCTTGCAAGAGCTTCAACAGTAAATGCTTCAACTGCCCAACCAATAATGACAATGAATATAGGCTAGAAGTCAATTCTGCTGATAGCCAGTAATCAAACCAGCTTTTCCTACAGATAACAAGAGGTACATGTAGGTTTGAAGTCTCAAGGCCAAACTATACAAAAGTTCAGCCTCACTTAAGTGGATGTGCCTCTGATCCAAGCTAGATCAGTCGACTATCTGGTGGGCTTCCCCAACGGGAAAGGGTTGCTATGGTGATGTCTTGGCAGAATTCCACACCCCAACAAAACACACACACACACACACACACCGAACAATATCCTTATTTCAGCATAAAAGCTGGAATAGTCAAACTATCTGGCATCCAAAAAAATTCCAAAGGCTAGCTTATGAAGCTTCCAGTCAGTACCATGTACCGCTTAACTGTTTAAGTCTAACAAGTTTAGCTTAAAATAAATAGCAATGTTATTGAGACTTAATTTACTGACCTAATTCACTATGACATTTAGATTGACTGTGGACTCCATCAAATTATGTCAGACTTTTAGGTCCCAGTAGCATTTTCCTTATAAATGGGTAGAAATCCCCAGATCCCCCGGCCAGAGTGGTCATGGCTCTTTTCAATATAAATATGAAATAGAAATAAACCTGCAAAAGCATTTGCTCGCTACAATTTCAGCCTGTATAGCAGCTAATGAACTTAGAAGTAAGGGCGGGAACAGACAAATGATTGATTTCTTTCAATGCTGATGAATAAATTATATAAGACTAGAAAAGCAAATTCAAAATAAGAATTTGAATGAGAAATAATAACAGATGAAGTCACAATGATACAATCTTATTAGAATGGAAAAATCAATTCCGCAGGAATACATACACATTTGATGTGAACAGATATAGCAAATCTCTCGATGAGAGCAGATAGATGTCCAAATTGTTCAGCGCAAGTTTTAGAGCCTGCCCCAGAATCACAAATGCAACACTGCCATCGATTTTGTCATGCACGAAGAAGCATCCAGTTCATGAGCCACTTGATTCCTCGAAACATGACTCCAGTTTGTTCCTGTCTGCGAAACATCACACACGGTCAAGAAGTCTAACACCTGTCCAAATATTTTGAACATCTCAACCCCAAATATCAGGTTTCTATCAGCTACAAATGCAGCATTCCAGTCCATAGGGGCATCAGGATGTATGGATACCTCAGTCCAGGTAAGATAAATGAGATTGAGTTCCCACAGCTTTCTAACTGCTTTATTTCTCCTGCCTATTTGACCATCCCCCTCGCACCAGGAGACAGAAATCATGAATAGACGGTCATTGCAGGATATGAGTTTTGGGTAGTACTCATGCACACGGGGAGGGGATGGGGTCATTTGGATTCCAATCCAGTAGCCCCTTTCTATGTCATACCCTGCAAGCTTGTCAGTCTCCGAATATATATAAAACATCCCATTACAAACGACCCCAGAACAAACAACCCCAAAATCTAAGGGTAGCCTCTGGATTTCCATCCATTTATTTGATAAAGAATCATAAATTTCCCCGGAATCCAAAGGCTCATCCCATGATCCAAGACCTCCAACAACAATCATCACAAACCTTTTGCAATCTTGTGTTTTTGAATGTTCACTTTTTTGCCTCGCAAACTGGTATGGCCTTGTATTGGGCAACAATGAAACCTCGTTTCCATCAAGAGAGTGTCTTAATTGTCGTCTAACTGAGAGTCTGTGAGGATCCTCATAAACATCTGACACACCACCAATTCGTGACCTGAGAAATCGCCTGTCTTGCCGATTTTGCTGATTTCTAATAATCAGACTATCCGAACTGACCTCATAAACTCCTACAATGGGTGATGATCTTGCATACTTCATGGATGCAGATTTACGCCACAATTTAGTCAAGGGGCTAAATACCAACACTCCCTTGTGCGTCTTGAATGAGCTCCTGTCCACTTTTCCAAAGTTGGTCAAGCTAGAACAACCGCCAACAATATAAACCTCATCCCTCATACTAGCTATGGAGAACAAGAACCGCCCTTTCAGAACTTCAGCATCTATTTTGTGCCATTGGTTAAGCGAGACATCAAATGCATGTATCTCCCCAGAGCAATAACCATGTCTGACAACACCAAACAAAAACAACCACGGATTCTGATACAAACCTTCCCGTCTCATCTGCATGAACCGAGGTGTTGTCGTCAAGTTTCTCCATTTCCTGTTTACAAGGCGGGCATTCATGAGACTGATTAATGGCAGTCTAACCAAGCACATTTCAAGAATGTCATCAGGAAGAAACACATTCACGCCACCATTTCGCTGAGATTCAGCAAGTTCCAAAACCTTTCTGCTATTCCTCTTCCAAAACTTCTCCTTCATCCCATACGAGAAGCAATCCACAGTAGTTTCCTCAGTCCCACATATTGTCACGTACCCTTTGCCTTCCTCACTGGCACTTGACCGTCTTCTACTACCGGGATCCCCAAACTCGTCACCAGTGTCAGCACCAACTTTGCAACCTCCACCCCTACCGTACAAAGTGAGACATCTCAAGGAAACACCCCTCATATCATCTTCTTCATCCCCTTCACTACCTCTATGGTTCTTCTTTTTCAATTTCTGGCTAACACTTCTGACGAGACGTTTAGACACACTCAAAGCCTCAAAATCCCGAGGAAATGATGTTTCCCCTGTCAATCTTTCAGACATCATCTTGTTCCCTATTTATTTTTTTGACAGAGAAGAAACTGAACCATTATTGTCATCTAATTTGTGGCGAATGTCATTCTTAAGCAAGCTTGATACCAATCATCTGCGACAGAACATTCAGAAAGATTAGGCCAAATTATCCCCTAGAAGAAACACTTCACAATAAGGGTGTTTTCCAATAAGAAAACCTATAGGGTGATATCTACTCCATGGTTACATAAAGCACAGCACTATGGACATGTATGAAACACATTTTGGAATGAGGAAAGGGAAAATTCCTACTTGTTTGCTAAAGAAAAAAAAAAAAATAGCATTGTGAGGAAAACTAAGGACATTAGACTGGTGTACCTCATCTTTTAGATATCTGGGTTTCTACTTTCTACAGTAAGCTATTTGGGTTAGGAACCAATGCACAGAAGGTTTTTGAGAGGAGATTGTCTCGACCAAACGAACTAGTTACACTACTTGATTGGAGGTTTTCGTTTTCTTGAATCTCCTATGATGAAAATGCTAAAATTACCTCAGTCAAGCGACAAAACAATAAATGATCAGCAAGAACAACATTAATAGATGCAGTAACAACTCACTTCCAGATATAGAGTCACCGGACTCGCACAGTTTCTAAAGCTCAATCACTAGAAAAAGAATCACCAGAGGCGTACCCTTGAGTCCTACTATACTTAATGTGGGAAAAAAAAAAAAAAAACTCTCTAATCAAACCCAGAAAATATGACCCATGCTAAATTCAAAAAAGACAAGCAGAAGTTCAAGTCGCAAGATATCCTTCATATACGAAAATATTTCCGTACATGTCAACGGACATACAAAAATGGGAAGAGATGGGAAGAGCAGGTGAAATTTAACAAAGACAGACATTAGGCATACCTGAAAAAGCATCGATCTCAAATCAAAGCTGAATTTTCTTGTCGAGATGGGATTGGAAGAAGATCAAAGGTCAAATCTGATGTGAGATGAACAGATTCTAGCAATCTACATAAAACCCAATTCGAGCATAGAACTAACCATCAAGCAACGACCGATTACAGAGACAACAGATTACATGTACAATCGAATCAACACTCATGCGAACACTAAAACGTAGTGTGGATTGGAAATCTGGGGAATTTAGTAAAGCGACACAACCAGTCTGAGATGTACCTCAACTCCTACTACTCCTTCGCTTTTCGTTTTTCTTTTTTCCATATGGCATTCCCTGCCTTTTTTTTTTTGTTTTGATTTGTAAATCTCTATATTTTTTCCAGTGTTGTCTCTTTCCTTTATGGGAAAAAACAAACTAAAAAATGAAGTTAATCATCATAGAGCAGCGTCCCAGCATAGCTTTTTGGGTGAGTGATTTACAGCCATTGGATCAAGTATTTCATATCTAGCCTAGGCATTGCTTTTTACTTTTTTTTATAAACAACCCTTCATTGAACTTAATTCTGGAAGAGAAAAAATTTGAAAGTCCATCTTAAGAAAGATGACAAGAGATGTAGACATTCCTACTAGGCAATTTGTTGTCTCCATACATGAGTAGAATGGGCCGTAGCTACCGCCGAGTAAAGTGATTCAATTGGGGTATCGGTCGGTCGAATTATTTATTTTGAGATTAGAGGTTCGAATTTTAAAATTTATATTAAAATTTGGTAGTTAATCGTTATACTAATCTAATTAAGTTCGTTCTTTAGCAGAATAACGGGCACGATCAAAAATTCTGATGATCCCACTAATAAAAACTTATTAGGATAGTCTCTTGATGTTTTCTTCTTTCCCACCATTTTTTACACAAAAAAAAAAAAAAGAAAAAGAATGGGCAGTAGCAATATGTGTAATTGTTTATAAGATGAACAAGTGCTTTAGGAAGGGGATGGAGAGTCACTTTCAATCTGCAATAATTTAAGAGAAGAAATTTAGGAAGAGAGAGGGACAGCAGGGATACACGTGGAGGTTGGGTTGTGTTTGATGATCCGGAATGCGCGGCTGCAAAAGTGGTGGACTGGTTTGTGAATAATAATATCAGTAGTCGGGTAGGTTGGAGATGGACCCAGTTTTACTTATTCCCAGGAGGAAGAGTTAGAGAATGATTATGCCATTCCAACCACTATTTCCAATTCACTAATTTTGGGTGGTACAATGGTGAGAAGACGTCTACGTAGATGTAGATGTTTGGCTTTCGTGTTATATATGGGTTAGAAAAATGTTATTTGTATTTAAAATATTAATTTAATTTATTAATTTGATCAAGTAATAAATTATAATAAATACTGAAACTCACAGCCGATCAAATTTTTTTATTATTTATAGACTCTTGACTGCACCCACCCACATTAGGTTGATCAAATCACTGGTGTTGATTTAGAATTATTCAACTCTTTTTATTGAGTTGTTTTTAATGAAGTGCGGGAATTGGTGAAATTAATATATAGTCATTGAACTCTCATATGGTAAGAGAAAGAAATGTGGAATTTGGATGGTCGCAATCTAGACCAAATTACACAATGTGATAAATTTTGATCAAAATTTGTTGTACAATGCGCATAATGTTACTATTAATATATTATCTCACTCTACATCAATCACTTGCTTAACCATGCTTTTGATTGCACCCAGGTAACACACAAATTGTAACTATTGAGAATTATAAGTGTATTCGATTTTTAAAAGAAGAATATCGACGCAAATTATGAATTTGACTTGATCATGTCGATTCAACGTTATTCATGAAAAATATAAACAACCTCCTCTCGTTATCGAGCCACATTGGTTTACTAGGTCTCCCATCATTTAGAAGTCTTTTGTAAAAGAGTAATGCTACATAGACTTAAAAACTAGACTTCAAAAATAGACTTGATAATCTCAACCATTGATTTCACTGTAGGTCCCAGTATTTATTGTGACCCACTACTTATACAATGATTGAGATTATCAAATCTAATTTTTAAGTTCACGTAGCATTACTCTTTGTAAAATGAAGAGGGAGTGATTCATAGGTCACAAATGTTGGCTTTTAAAGGAGAGAGAATAAAGAAAAACACAAGGAAAGAAGAAAAAACAGAAAGAGCATGAGAATAAAGTCAGGTTAATTATGTGAAGTGATGAGAAAACCAGCCCATGAAAACAATTGGTGAACAATAATGGTGGACAATCACTTTTATGCGTTCGTATCTGCGCAATGATGTGCCAAACTAACCATCATAGAACATTATTTACCCGCCCTTGGTCAAATAGATCATACAAAAACATGATTATTCATTCTATCCTTTATTTTGAGATCAAAGCTTCCTGTTCTGCATTCCACTTATCAGCTCAAACTTGTAGAAAGTAAAGTTTCAATTGCAAACCAAAGGACTCTGGAATTCTATGTACTGCACTAAATGATCTCTGTGGAAGAAAAGAAAAAAAAAAAACACTGAATTCTTCAAATTAGTGCAACATACATATCTCAAATGCACAGCATAAAAAATACAAAAATTAAATCCTACTTCAGCTCCCTTTGTTTATTACCCAGAATGATACAGATGAATGTCAACTAGAAATGGGAGCAGCAGTTATCAATTGTAGTCTCCCATCTTTTAGCATAGGCTTTTCTTCCCTCTTGCCACAGTGCTCCCCCCCCCCCCCCNCTTGCTTAACCATGCTTTTGATTGCACCCAGGTAACACACAAATTGTAACTATTGAGAATTATAAGTGTATTCGATTTTTAAAAGAAGAATATCGACGCAAATTATGAATTTGACTTGATCATGTCGATTCAACGTTATTCATGAAAAATATAAACAACCTCCTCTCGTTATCGAGCCACATTGGTTTACTAGGTCTCCCATCATTTAGAAGTCTTTTGTAAAAGAGTAATGCTACATAGACTTAAAAACTAGACTTCAAAAATAGACTTGATAATCTCAACCATTGATTTCACTGTAGGTCCCAGTATTTATTGTGACCCACTACTTATACAATGATTGAGATTATCAAATCTAATTTTTAAGTTCACGTAGCATTACTCTTTGTAAAATGAAGAGGGAGTGATTCATAGGTCACAAATGTTGGCTTTTAAAGGAGAGAGAATAAAGAAAAACACAAGGAAAGAAGAAAAAACAGAAAGAGCATGAGAATAAAGTCAGGTTAATTATGTGAAGTGATGAGAAAACCAGCCCATGAAAACAATTGGTGAACAATAATGGTGGACAATCACTTTTATGCGTTCGTATCTGCGCAATGATGTGCCAAACTAACCATCATAGAACATTATTTACCCGCCCTTGGTCAAATAGATCATACAAAAACATGATTATTCATTCTATCCTTTATTTTGAGATCAAAGCTTCCTGTTCTGCATTCCACTTATCAGCTCAAACTTGTAGAAAGTAAAGTTTCAATTGCAAACCAAAGGACTCTGGAATTCTATGTACTGCACTAAATGATCTCTGTGGAAGAAAAGAAAAAAAAAAAACACTGAATTCTTCAAATTAGTGCAACATACATATCTCAAATGCACAGCATAAAAAATACAAAAATTAAATCCTACTTCAGCTCCCTTTGTTTATTACCCAGAATGATACAGATGAATGTCAACTAGAAATGGGAGCAGCAGTTATCAATTGTAGTCTCCCATCTTTTAGCATAGGCTTTTCTTCCCTCTTGCCACAGTGCTCCCCCCCCCCCCCCCTTGTGCGCGTGCAGGGCCGGGGGGGGGGGCCTCTTGCTCCTTTTTCCCCATTTCCTCATGGGTTACTTTCCAAAACACCTTTCAGAAAATTCAGCCCTTCGGCTGAGATACTCCTCCTACCTCGGGTCGGGGGTATCTCTATCCGGGGAGGAGGATCTAAGGAGAAACAAACCACAATAACTGTCAAATTATCACATGTATTGCGCTTGAGTGCTTCCCTAACAAGCTCTCTTGAGCATCTCTGAGGATCATTGTGTAGCATCAGTTCTTTCCTTGCCATTGTCACAGCACACTGGCTGCTCATTACGTCCCATAGGCCATCACAGCCCATAATGAGAAACTCATCATCCTCACTCAATAGCATCTCCTTCAACTCTGGCTCTGCACTTAAGGGACAGGCAGAACCTTTAGGTCCCTTCATGTGCCAGTCTCCAAGAGCACGTGCCACAGATAATTGGCCATTGAGGTATCCATCATATATGACTCCACCAAGGTTTTCTATCCTTAGCCTTTCAGATGTGCAGTTGGGTTTGTGGTCTTTAGACAGCTCAATTGCTCTACCTCGCTTCCCCAACACAGCCCGACAATCCCCAGCATTGGCAACTACCATTGTTCTACGAAGAGCAAGACTGTCAAATATAATCCAACACCTAACCCACCAAAAAGAACATTTAACAAGTGGTTCTGAAACACACACACTTGAAGGTCCTAGCCATGCAGAAGCTCTCACGTGAAAGAGCACCTAACATATGTCAGCGAAGTGCCCACTTGATGTCAGTCAGAAGGACTGCTATTAGCACTTAGTACAGGTATACAGGGTGGCAAATCAAAATAATGTGATTAAGAAACATGTCTAGAATTGAATGTACACGTGGAAATGCTGATTTTCCTCTATTTCTTTCATACGCAATGAAAGCTAAGACAGTTTTTTTGACATCACTTGCTTATGTTTAAAAAACGGTCAACAAACATAATTTCTGTTTTAATTAAACTCCCATTATGCACTCCACCTCTCAAAATAATCCTCTCTGTTCCCTCTTGTGTGTGCCTTCGTCCCAATCTCAAGTACTCGACCTCCCAAAAAATACACACACACAAAACCAGACAAAAAAAAAAGAGAATTCCCAACCTTATCCAACCCAACAGAACACAAATAACATAAAAGTGAATTAAAAATATCCCAATACTCGTCACAATAATGCTATGAACAGATATTGTGGATTCATGGTCCATATCCTCCGCAAGTTAGCATGCCAACAGTTGGGTTTTGTGGTTGTATTATTAGTGATATTTTGGTGTTCCCAATTTCAAGGTAAACAGTCCGCCCAGCTCAAGATACATTTTCACAGAAGAAGCTTTTCATGAATGCAAGGTAAATCACATGGCAGCACTGAGGCAAATCTCTCTTCCCCCCCCCGCCCCCCCTCCTTTTCTCTCTTCAAAACAAAAAAAAATCCCTTCTTCCCAGTCTGAAACAATCAATCAACTCAGCCTCTTCTCTTATTTACTTTCTTTTTTTGTTTTCTCCTTTACATCTTTAACTATCTCTTACAAGCGTTGCAGTTGGTTTGCATATTTCTTAGTTGATGCATACAAACATGTCAAGGGAGATCATACAAGTTGTAAACACCTGTAAACCATCCGTTGCCCCACGTTGTGGCATTTCTAAGAATTATTTTGATGACAGCATATAGCATTACCATTATCTATATCATATTGAAAACTAATACGAATTAAAATTTGAAAAACTAACTGTTGTGGTTCATTTACCTTCCAAAAACCAGAGCAGTCAGTGCAGTGGTTCCAGAGGAGATGTCAAGAGAACTATCATCTGCAAATGCATGATCAGCTTTGACAAAAGCAGTCTTAATTGCCTTCTCCAAACAAACAGGAAAATGGGAGTCCTCAACTATAAACTTGAGAATAGTCTTCCTAATAAATGATGCTGCATCAGAACCACCATGGCCATCAAACACCTGTTGCCATGAACTAATAAACATTCACTCCAATGCAAAGTAAAACAACATTGAATCAAAAGCATAATAACTTAGGTCACGAAATCAAGGCAGAAAAGGCGGTACTTCAAAATATTACCAACCTCCACACTACCACAGGTCATGAAAACCTCAAATTAAAGATAATAAAAACCAGAGAAAGAGGAGAAATATGTGTAATATTATACAAAATATAGCTAAAAATGGTGTTACGGGAACATATAAATTGCCTCTTATAAGTTGTTAGTATCTCTAACCTCTACAGGTGTTTATTAGTATCATTGGGCTCAATTTATCTAACTTCAGCCACCTCATTTCATGCTCACACATTTACCCTAATCTTCTGGTAACGATAAATTTACATTTGACAACCATATCCTGTACAATAGATTGAACCCAAACCAATTAGTTATTTTACAGAAATTAATGGCAGGCTGATCATTTCAAAAATGTCAAATGGGTTTCCTGAATTTGCCTGAACTATACTAATCTTTAATCCTACCAGTTATGATCCAAATAACTAAAGGCTTCCAAAATGCATCCTTATTGAGTGAGGAAGAAAGATGGATGATTATGTTTTCAATTGGATGTGATTCGTATTATTTCTTGTCTCAATATGCGCCTATGTATGTCATGTCTACTATAACGCAGTGATCATGATCAGACACCAAAAGCCTAATTTAGGGCAACCTTTCAAGGAAGAAATGGTCAATCAGTGAGCACCCCACATCTATCAAGGTGAGAACCCAACGTGAACTTGTGCATAAGGAAACCAAGATATTGTTTTTAACAAAATGGAGTAGCATTACTCTATATTAAATCAACACCCAAATTCATGTAAAGAATAGTTTTTGTTACACACCCCATAAAAAGCTCCAGGGGACGGGAAATCTGCAATAGCATCTAAATGTTCAAGAAGATTGTCTATACATATGTGTTCATCCTCCATGTACTCCTTGGGTCCTTTCTCAGCACAGCTTCCTGATCGAAACACTGGTAAGAAGTCTGATGTTCCATCTGAAGGTGACGTGATACTAACAACCCCAAGATCAAAATCCTTGCAAAGGTCAGACAGAAAAAAGTTAATTGTAAGTCATTTACATAATGTATCCAATGGTAGATAAAAAAGTACATATTAGACGAAAAGAAAAGAAGGTTGCCGGTGCTTCATTTAGTTGCCACTTGCCAACAGGACAGAAAAAGAGGAGAGAACTATGCACTAAATGTCTGAGACAAGGTTCCAAATCTACATTCTTCCCTCCTTGGTGGATAGCCTAATGCAGCATAAATGGGAAAAAAAAATAGGTAGTTGGCCTCATTTCTCAAAGGACGAAGAGGAAAACAAGACTGTCAGTATTCTAATGGTCAGCATGAACATAGTCCACTGCTTATTATTGTGTCCACGCTGAGAAAAGTCTGTTGAAAGAATGGGCACTACTTGGAGATGGGTCACTGCCTGATCAATGGCTAACAATTGTAAATGTTGGAGTTCGAAAATGCAGGCAATGTAAATAATGTGAAAGGCTAAGAATGCATTCAAGATACCCCTACCAATACCATCAACCTCAATAAAGAAAGATCAAATTGGGTAAAGTCGGGTGCTACTTGGAGACTACAAATAAATATGAGCAAAAGCCCTTACTTTTTGTGGGAAGTGGATGTAACACATGGAAGATGGCAGAAATTAAGAACCAGAATGTCAAATCTCAAACCTAAGCAACCATTCTTTCTACCCAAGTGCACAATTTCTTGATGCATTTTCGTCTGAAATCTTATTTACTTACACAATATGAACCCATTAGGAAGAGCAACTTTAATCATCCCCTTAAACTAGTTATTTCCATACAATAGCAACTCAATGCAGGCACTAAAAAACATAATCCTGAAAATTAGGCACGTCCTGTCTGGTAACTGAAAGCCAATTGTAGACAAAAAGTGGTGGGATGAATTCCATTTTCATATAATATGGCTCCATTAAGGATAATGGATATCAACCAACATACAATGGGTAAGAGATAAGAGATCCATTAAATTCCGTCGGATGTCCAACTGTAACCTGATATGCAGTGACTCCAAATTCAAGGCAGTCTTCATCTTACTTCTTAAACTTACACTCAATCACTTCATGAGTTGCAATAATTCGTGGAACTTATAGAAGTTTAGAACAGCAAAACATGAAAAAAAATTTTCTAATATCCAATCACAGATGTCGTTCGAATACAATTAATAAAGAGTTCTCTTACCCAAGCCGCAGCATCTGTGAGTGTGGCAGAGCTTATGCAACGACGTACAACTGCAATGTCCCGCGGAGGTCTCCCTTTAGTCATTTGCTTCGAATTGTTAGAATTCTCTGAAAGTTCATCTTCATCGTCCATGAGAGCCACATTGTTCCTTTTGTAACCACCTTCTAAATTTCGAAATGGAGGTGAGAAATCAGTACCAGCAGCCATATACCTTCCCGGAACATGAACCAAGATCCTTGAAGGAAACCCTAAACTGATCTTCTTTTCCAAACGAACCCCAACAAACCCAAATGCAGTCTGGAACTCCAACAAAATTTCGAAATGATCAGCAGACAACCCAATTACAAAGGCCTAAAAACCCCCAAATACTCCACAATCTTACCAAATGAAGCAAATTGAAAACAAAGGCTTCTAAAAGTATTACCCGAATGATATTGGAACTTAATTTCTGTCAACTGTGGTTCCTTCAGATTTTTACAGAAATAACAACCAACTACACGTACATCATTCTTCAAAATCCTACTAACACTATCAAACCCTCACAATCCATAGATCGCACGGTCCACAAATCCAGGGATCAGAGTGTCCACAATTATCCAAGATTCATATACGTTTTGTTAGGCAAACATCCGAAAAATCTCCACACGTCAACATTCTTCCAAACTAATCATCATATTTCAGAAATTTCAAACGAATTCATACGCTTGATCCAAAAGGCGCAACTTTAAACAATAGCTCGTGCATACCAGTAATACAACTCTGGTAAAAATTCTTCACAATCTTCTAAAAATACATCAAATAACCACAATTCAATCGTGGAAATCCAAAAATTAGTGGGAATTTGTCACAGACGACGAGGGCGATTGTGGTGCTTTTGCCTATACGATAGTTGTCAGGCATTGATGAAAACCCTAAAAGGGACCTTCAGAAAAAAAAAAAAAGGTACGAATGGAGAGAAACAGAATAGGTGTGTTTTGAAAGAGAGAAATGGAGGAGAAGTGTAGATATATTGCGAGGTGTTGAGTTTCCATTGGTGGATCTTCTGGTAGACCGGATGGCCTCGTGTTCAGTTCATGGTCAACACTGCCAAAACCGTCCCAGCCATCAGATCAGATCGGATCTTACTAGCGTTGTGGCGAATGGAAGGGAAGGCTGGGCTGGATGATGTTAGTTTGTTGTCGTTTAATGGTGATGGGGCCAAAATTAATGCAATTTGTAGTATCTCATATGCAATTAATGCAACGACGTACTAACTAATTATGAGATCGCCGCTCTAAGAATGATGGAGATATAGTATTAGTCTTCTCTCTCTCTCGCATTGTTAGATCATCGTTCATTTTGCATAATTTGCACGCCATTATATGATTAATTATCATACACCTTTTGTCATTCTCCTAATCTTTATACTCTTTCTAACACACGCGTGCGTGGTTTGCATGCAAGTTTTTTTTTTCTATAACAATTAACTCTCTCTCCTTTTCTAAATCCAAGGAGAAGTAACAAGACCGCTGGGCTGTGGGCCGAGGTTGTCTATGTGGATCATCAACTAAGTTGGGTGAGCTTTTAACGGATACTTGGGCCAACCAAAAAAATTAACATTGGGCTTTTACATCATGAAACAGAGAATGAGGGTACAGTTCAGGCTTGTCTTCTCTATGGGCCATGGCAAATTGGCAGGGCCTTCTCTTGCAAACTCTGAATTGTAACACCCATTAAAAATAATTTATTGAATTAATTTATCATTATTATTGAGTCGACATCAGACACATCTAACATAAAGACCCATTAAAAATGCAACAATAGTATTGGATTAGATGCCAAGATTATTGGCGAGCTCAAATTTAAACCAGGTTTAAGCCCAGTTTGTGAGTTGAGCTCAAATCACCAAAATGCAAGTCAAGTCTAGTTCATAGCCTCAGCTTAGTCCAAAGTTCAAGAGACCCTAGAAGATCACCGCACATGTGAAGCAATTATAAGGATAGTTATTGCTCGAAGATCACTCCTCTCCTTGATTGTATCTATCCTTAGTGGTAATTATTCTCCCTAAGAGACTAGTAACTTATCATTTATGTCATCCGCCTTAATTAGAACTATGCTCTTATAAATTGTAAATTCTTTACATATTAAGGAATGACAGTTATCTCGACACCTTTTACACATCTTTACATCTTACACAACTATCTTTCCACATCTAGAGCTTACTCTGACTTTCTCTCTCACATACAACTTTATTAATAAAGTTCTTCAGCCACCGTCGCTACCTTTAAAGTGGAATAAGTCACATAACTGAATCACTCTATATCTGTATTATTTGTGTTGATCTCATCGTTATATTTACTACACTTATTACTTATATTAACTACTCAACAGGTGGTGCATAAATTTATTTTTATGTATCATCGGTTATTATTCTTGTATTCAATTCTATGCTCTTAAGCAATCGGGTTGAAATAGTCCAACTTAATTTTAATTGAGGAATGTCAAAGTAACATCATTTGGCTATCAATTTGGTCCATGACAGTTGATTGTAAGAGAGAAATGCACGGAGGACATAATCATCATCCGTGGGCCACCCCCCAACTCTGTTTTGAAGAAAAACTGGATACGTTAATTTGGGAAATTATTAATTGTAGATTCTGGGTTTGGACAGATTTGAAACTTTTTCAAACGAAAAAAGCCTTTGATTGTGGAGAGCTTTTACCATGTGGATGTGCTCATCTTTATCTTCTCCCCATAAAAAAGAAGACTTTGAACCCCACCTTTTTAGACAAAACCAACCAAAAATTCAAAGTGCTTTACAGAAACCCGGCCATTTAAATTTGCAACAGGTTAGTTTGCTTGTGAACAAAAATCAAATCCAGGCTCTGAAAAAGCAAACAAATCCAGTACATCATCAGTAAATAGTAATGAGAAAGAGCTGTCAACCATATTGCAACCCCTCTCTCTCTCTCTCTCTCTCTCCATCTTTCTTCTTCTACTGTTGCGAATACCGGCATGCTCCATAACCTTGATCATCGGAGGAGAAACAAGGGAACACAGGAAACAAAAGTCAATTAGCTACCCCTATCAAATCCACTTTTAAATTCTGATGAAAGCATAAAGTCACTGTTTTTATAGGTTAAAATATACATTTTGTAACTGATGGAGGGTTATTCGTGATGTATCTTGAATATTCTCAATCAGTTAATATAATTTTATTTATAAAATGTATAACTTAATTTTTAAAAGTTATAATTTTTATGATGTACTATAAAATTTTGAAATCGGTCATGTCTTTTAAAATTATAATTCGTATTTTAAAAAATTGTAAGGTAACTTCAAAATATGATAATTTTTGATAGGATACGTATTCTCTATTATGCAGTGATACAAAAAAAAAAAAAAATAGCTGACAAAACATGTCAAAGATGGCAAGTAACAGAGATGAGAAATGTGTTGGTAAACAAACAAAAATGAGAGAAATTTTAAGTACTTACTTGGATCACTAAAGGTGACAAGCCCAGTGCCCTTAAAATCACAGTTCCAGTAGTTCCTCCCATGCATCTGATAGTACGCATTCATGGCGTACGATGCATGTGCATGAACCTTGTTCGGCTGAGAACACTGCCCACTCTCATAAATCTCTCTGCAGTCTACACCCCCTGGACCACAGCAGAAATCCAACACTGCTTGAATCACCTTCTCATCTGCATGAGGTTTAGCAACACACCAAACAGATGGCCCCCTTGCCAAACCAGATACTTTCTCCCCAAATCCTAGTTTATCTCCAGTGTTGCTACAAAATTGACAGCTTAAATCCACATCATACACCTTTGACCCATCCCCATTAAAAATCCCAAAATTTCTCTCACTTGCACCCCCTTGTTTTTTGTTCTCATTGAACAAGGCAAACACAAATATCTCTATGGTATCCTTAGGCCTCATGGGTGTTCCTTTATTGGACTGAGCACGTTCAATCAACCTAGTATTGTATGTCTTAGCATTTTCCGGTGTAGCGGCGGTCTCTCCGGCCTCACCCTTCGATGGCCAGCCAGATTCCGACACAGTAATCTCGACCGACCGGTTTCCAAACCCTAGTGCAATGATAGCCGATCGAACTGCATCAATTTGGGCATCTAAAATGTTGTTATAGCTGTAACCCTTAGGGTCACGTACCCCGGTGGCATTTCCTAACAATGCATACTCTAGGTTAACTGTACCAGGGTTGTCGCGGTATGCAAAATATGGATATGCATTTACCATGAACGGAGCTCCGGTGTCGGCTAGGAAGTCAACAATGGAGGTCATGGTGGGTAGGAGAGTGGTTGCAAATGTGGAAGCAGAAGGAGGGAATGAAGAAGCAAGAACAGCCATGCTATGTGGGGTTGTGACCTTAATTTTACGGTCCAACCCACGAGATATCAAAACTTGATGCAAGTTTTGCATGGCCTGGACTAGGGCATTAGGATCCAAGTGATCTTCGTCTGTGGTTAAGTACTCGTTGCCGACAGCGATGGCGATTATGGAGGTGGCCGGAATAAATGGCACGACACGAGTGGCGAACCACTCGTTGGCTGCTGATGTGCCGGCGCTTAAGTTTGCTACGTGATAATTTTCTACGGCTACGATAAGGTCAATGCCGGTGTTGGAAAAGGCTTCGAGGATTTCTGGGTTGGTGTCATAGATCTTGACCTTGTCGATGAGGGTGGATTGAAGGAGCTGAGCCACCTTTTTTGGTGAAGGAAGGTTGTTTCCGAGGGTGCCGTAGTTTATTCCAACACCCAAAACGTTACAAAAGGGACTGAGTAAGAAGAGGAAGAGGAGAGAGAGGAGAGGCCGGAGATGGGGAACAGCCATTAATATTATAGCTGAAGACTACTAGAGTTGGAATTTAGTTTAAGAAAATGTAGGAATTGTCCGCTGGGGCAGTGAATATATGTACTCATTTTTTCACGGGAAAGCCATTGGATTAGTGTGGGAATTACAGCACCGATTATCTACAGCCTGGACGTACGGTTGGACCTGCTGCTTCGATCATCCGCTTCTAAATATCCGTTATGTGGAGACAACCTCTTTCACTTTCTTGACATAGAGAGGAGAATTATTTCTCAGTATATGGCCTACTCTTGACCTTTATTGACTGCAGTGCAGCAGGGTTCGGATATTTTCAATCTCAAATCAGCTTTCTGTGACATGACTGCAAAGTATTTTAGGGTTCGAGTTCAGGTTGGGCGGGCTGGGCCCAATGCAATATCCACTCCGCTGGCTGGGCTCAATGCAAGAATGATGCCACAATTCCCCCCCAAATTAAGCAAAAATTCAAAAAAGTCACCACCAGCTTCGTACAGAAAGTCTCTAGTCCGCCGGGTTCAAAAGATGTCCTTGTTAAACCTACAAAATTAAGCAGCCTACCATTGGACTGACTGACTAACTACTAAGCCAACGACCGCTATTAGATTCCCAGTAATTATTCTTGTATATATATATATATATATATCCATGGCTTACGGAAATTATTAATGAAACATTTGCATGCCTATCAATTTACAATTCAATATGGAACACTAGTATTTACATAATAAACATAAGTTGTTCCACGGACAACAGTTACAGGGAAAAAAGGTCGATTTTAATTACTTCTGAAGTACTTACGCAATGATTCTTCCTCTGCACAATACTGGTGAAATACTTTATAAACTTCAATAAGAAGTTTGGGAAATCGGCTTGAGAAATAGCTCTCAAATCCTTCAGGAACCTGCCCTAAAATTCCCTGAATTTCTCTTGGAAGTTCTCTGTAGTGATTTAACTTGTTCCTTATCACTCGTAAAAAGTCGCGAACACTATCAAACTTATAACGCCGGTAACGGCCAATGTCATTAATAAACGCAATATCCATCTTTTCATTCCATTTACCACCCAAAGCCGTTGTTCCAATACTTTCCAATGCTTGCAGGATCTCTGAATCATTTTCCCTATCTTCCACTTCTACTCGATCACTAGCATCTCGAAGAAATGAGAGTCGCATCTCAGAGTTCCAAAAGAAAGGATGAGGCAATACTTCCTCAGCCTTTGGCCTAAACAACAGGCAATATGGAAACCGTCATCATAAATGGGGAAAAAAAAATAGGAGTATGCATGCTTGAAACAAAGACAGCCAATAACAAACTGTCTCTTAAATGCACTATACATAATAGGAGTATGTACGCAGAGGTGGCAATTGTCAAGTGGAGAAAGAATCGAGAGCTAAGACCAAGTCATACCTCAAGTCAGGTTTGGGATCTAGGAGACGAGAGATGAGATCCATAGCTTCTGGATTATTCTCTATCAAGAAAAGGTCTTTGTGGTTTTTCACTATATTTACATCACGCTCAAGACTGCCACCAAATGGGTGTTTTCCACCAGTTATACAGAAAAAGAGAAGGCATCCTAGACTAAACAAATCCACGGCTCGCGTCTGGCGTTCGTGAAGAAGTTGTTCAGGTGCTTGCCACCCTGAACTTCCGAAACCTACATTGAACAACAAAACGGAGACATAAGTCGATTATACTCTATTGTCTATATATGCAGCAGGCATGCCACATACACAAAAGGAGTCACAGAAGAGCTACCCCCATCTCGTAATTTATTTAAGAAGTGGTCTTAAATGATCCATGAAATCAATATCATTCCTCCATGGCTCCATTTGCAACAAGAACCAAGCAACCTACTATGCACATGTAGGCTTCATGAGATTTGAAGAAGACTGACAACAACATCAGCAGATACTCACCAGTAGCATGTTTGGTCAATGAAGACATGTCCTCAGCAAGGCGTTTGCTGATACCCATATCTGAAAGCTTGGCGCATATGAACCTCTCCTTGATTACAAGAACATTTTGAGGCTTTAGGTCCCGATGTATAATACCAAGTTCATGCAAATGGGCAAGCCCAGAAACTATATCCCTGCATATTCAAGTTTATGAATGAGTTTTAAATTCAACCATTTTCACTGGCAATTAGAGCTAAGATTTTAACAAAGAATTGGCATGAAAAGCATTCATATGGTGAAAAATGAGGGCACAACAGCCCAAAGAGATTAGTGATTGAAGGGGTAAAACCTCATGATTACACGTGACACAGCATTAAATGTGCTCACGTGATGTTGATAAGACCAGCCACGTGATGAAGGATCGTTTGTTAAGAGCTTTCCAACCGAGCTGAGCTAATTAAAGGTTCGGCAATATATTGGTTCTCTTTATGACCGAACTCATCAGTCTGTTCGGTTAAGCAATGAAAGAGCTCGGCTTGTACCAAGTCGAGTCTGGTAAAGTATTTAGCATGACAATTGAGGAAATAGGTTTGTGCCAAACCAAGTTCCTTAATTTATTCGGCTCAAATCAAGTATGCTCGGCAATTGATATGTCCGAATTGTTTTAGATAAACAGAAGGATAAAGATACGCCTATAACTTAGGCAATCAGATAAACGAATCAACGAAATTGTAGATATCAAGAGGAATTAATGGAGAAATGTTAGCAACCTCCCAAACTGAATGACTGAATTGAAGGAAGGTGTGCCACCTTGAACCTAAAATCGTGGAAACCCTAAGGGGATAATGATCTATAAAAAGTAGAAAAGACCAAGGTGAAAAATACGCTTAATTCTCCTAGACTTAGCACAATTCTTTCTGTTCCATTACTAACTTAAGCATCGGAGTGCCTTCGATTGAAACACTTCGATCTTGGGCAGTTTGTTCGTTTTGCAGGAAAGAGTTGAGGAGATTGTTCAAATTTCATTCTCAAAAATCGTATCACAAATTCACAAAGAGGTATAACCAATTTTCTGCCTCTACAGTGATCAACTTGAGATAGGCTCCAAAACAACTCAATCAAAAATAGCTACAACCCACATGATTCTGCTCTACCATCGAACTCTCCCTTTAAGAAAGCTATTTGAACTTTTGAAGCAAATTGACAAATCCCATAAGAGCACAATGGCAGCAAACCGGAGTAGTGAAATACAAGTTATTCCAAGGACAGACATAAACAATAAAAAAAAGGTTACCCCCTGAGGTTTGGTTTCACGTATAACATAACCCCCTCACGTTAGAGTCCGTTTGAGAGGCTGTCAAAGTTGGATGATGTCAAACACATTTGGCAAAAAATCCCCAAGATACCCATGCTAGACCCACGACCATACAAAACAAAATCTCCCAAACAATAAATGATATTTCAAGTTCTATCAACACCCCACAAAAGAACAATATGTTTCAACAATGCTGCATCAACTCGTAAGGGATCTTTCTGATATAACATAGGATTCGAGAGGTGTCCCAGTCATTTCTATAATGCCAAAGAGTACCCCTATCATTTTGCCAAAACTTAGGGGATTCCATGTAATTGCCACTAATATAGTAGTGTATATATAGTAGTGTATAATCAATATCACAATTTCACAGCTAATAAGTAAATAGATAAGCAAGCAGAACTATCACAAATAGTCCACCCTAACAATGGTAGTCAATTCTGAATTTAATATTATGCTTCTATTGTGAATATGAACACACTAACTAGACGTAACTGGATCTAATGTTCTAAACTCTTGTCCTGTGAGCTCAATAAAAAGAGCAATGGTTGCTTCTTAGAAATGTTTCAAATTTATGGCGTCAAAAAGAAAATGAATCCAATTGTCCAGCAACATCAAACAAGTTGTTTTTCAAAGTGAAATCGGCTGATATACACATATCAATGCTATGTCGACGACTATGACTGAGCAGTGCTAAAAAATAGCCAAAAGTAAGGGAGCAATTGGAGTTCAAACTAACCTCATCAATTTTAACAACTGTGGAGAAGGATACCCATCAGGCTTCCACAACTCAAAATCCTTATTGTTTATCGTTATGGATTTTGACTGACCAGCGCAATCATTCAAAGAGTTCAGATCCAAATCCTTGGAAATTTTTTGAATTTGATAAGAACGAGAGTAGTAATCTATCAAATCATGTAAGCTAGAAGTACAGCGCTCCAACGAAAGATAAACAAAATCTTGATCATACTCCACTCCATACCATCGGACGATATTTGGATGCTGATCAGATGCAATAAGATTCTGAATCTCTTTCAAAGCCACATCATGATGAGTTTGCACAAGGCGTTTAACAGCTACCGGACGACCATCGTAAAATCCCTCAAGCACAATGGTCCCATTGCTCCCCTTAGCAATTTCTTTGTTGGAAACAAACAGTTTTCCAATCTTCCGTCCATCTACGAGACTGTCAACACTATCAGAAAAGGTAAGCGGCATCCCATGGGAAACATTTTTCTGCATTTTCTCAATAGTAGTGTTGCTCTTATTATTTCCCGATTTCCGTGATTTCTTCTTTTTGGACGTCACAACCTGCACCTTAAAATCCTCAGCATGATTATCCAACTTAACCCATTTCTTCACTGCTAAATAAATAAAGGAACAAATGCAACCGAGAACAGACAGCAGAAGCACAACTAAAAGAATCCACCGAGGGGATCTAGACATAGTTTCAGGATAAGAGCTCATATTCATTTTACCAGAATCTCCACTGGGCAGGCCCAAAATCCCAGAGTCTTTGGTCTTGGAAGGGGGCAAAGCGAGCAATGTTTCCCCTTCATCACTACGATGAGCCCCTAGTAACTTGTCAACAGGCCCTAAAATAGGACTGAGATCAGAAGCAGGTAAAGGAGGTATTGTGCCTCCAGGATAAGCACTTGGCAGTCTACCAGAAACAAAAAGATTGTCTAAGGAGTGATAATCAGGAATCCGGTAGACAACTGGTGTTGTTTGACAATCCAGTGGCAATTGCTTAACAACCCTGTATTTTGGGCCAAACTCATCCCCTTTAGAAGAGATTTCACCGAAAGAATCCTCAATCAGATGACATTGAGGAGAAGCTTCAATATCAGCAAACATTAGATACCATATAACTTTTCCTGTTTTTAAAGAAGAATACTTCAGTGCATAGTCAGTCCTTCTAATGTAGAGTGGCTCGTCAACTGCATCCAAGTTGAACGCACTAGGCTCCGTCCATTCTTCAATGTTATCCATTGCTAAAATAGACTTCTCATCAATACTGTGATCCCCAACTGAAGGAAACTCATCTGACTTAAAAGTACGAACAACTCCTCCAGATTTGGCATCAACCAGGAATACAGAGGTTTTCTTTGATCCTAGCATGACTCCACCATCAGCCGATACGTATGGTGTACTTCTGATAAATTTTTCAGCACACAGGGGGAGTTTCTGGTGTACACAAAGGGTGTTCCTCATTAACACAAATCATGCAATCAACATAAATAGATTCACATAACACCCAAAAGAATTCAAGATATGAGGCCTAAAAATTCCTTAGATCAAACAACGAGACACAAAAATTCTCAAGCACAGTTAATTATTAATGTAAAACAACATTCAACAGTGTGCGAGGTGTGTTTTGAGTAGTTACATGTTGCACATTCACAAACCTTGGTAAAGCCACTGCCGAGCTTGTAGAGTTCCCCATCACAATCTATTAAAAACTTGTCACTCAGTTCTGAGGCATTAGGTTGATCAACTTGAAGAGCTTGGTATGAAGAATAGATTGATGTGCCTGATGTAAAAGACCAGAGGGTTTCTCCTGAGCCCACCTCCACTAAATATATTGTGCCATCTGGAGCAGCCACTAATGCCGTATCATGTTTACTGAAGCACAGAACACAACAAAATAACGAAAAAAAGAAGACTTAATATATCATATAGTGTTTATAGACTTGGAGAAGACATATGATAAAATACCTAATGACACAATATGGTGGATTTTAGAGAAGAAGAGAGGTACAAATAGATATATTAATATGATTAAGGAAATGTATAAGGGTGCATTGACCTTAGTTAGGACAAGGAGAAGGTAGTGAATTCCTAATCGCAGTAGGCATACAATTGGGTTCCGCTTTAAGTCCATATCTTTTTGCCTTATTATGGATGAATTAATTAGACACATTCAGTGCGAGATTCTATGGTTTATATTATTTGCCGATAGTATAGTATTGATTAATAATAATTAACAACAAACTAGAACTTTAGAGAGAAATTTTAGAATTAAAAAAATTTAGTATAAGTAGATATAAAATCGATTATATAGAATGTAGTTTCAGTAATAATAGAAACCCAAATAGAGAGACAATAAAGATCCAAAATTGAGAGATACCCAAGAGCGAATGCTTTAGGTATTTAGGGTCAATTATCCACAGGGAATGAGAGATTGGAGACGATGTTAATCATAGAATTAAAGTAGGATGAACTAAATGGTAGAATTTATTTGGTGTATTATGTGATCACGTAAATGTTGTCGAAATAAGAATATTAAAATGGATGTGTAGTAAAACAGGAAATGATAGAATTAGAAATGAGTATATTCATAAAATGTAAAAGTAGTATCAATAAAAGATAAATTACAAGATATCGACTGAGGAGGTTTTTACATTTTTATTGAAGACCTAATAATGTATCGGTAAGGAAGAGTGATTGGATACATATTGATGGTAATGCGAGAGATAGAAGTAAGCCTAAAATAATAGTGAACGAAATAAAAAAAAAATATGATAGTTTATGGTCTAATGGAACATATGACCCTTGCTAATGCACAATGGCGAAACATGACTTATGTAGCTGAACCCAAATACTTAGAATTAAGGCTTTGTTGAGTCGAGTATAGAAGAAAATATAGTCAACCAAAGCAAAGGGTTGAAAATAAAATACAAACATTGTGTTGTCCAAATATCACATCATTTGGTGAAGTGGGTGTGGAGTGATTTATAAGTTTGAGTTTTGGGCCTTCCTTGTATAACACATTTTAAAGCCATTAGCAACTAGTCCAAAGTTAACAATATTGTACATTTGGGTCGGGGACATCACAAACATTGGTTGCATATGCATGTATTTAAGTGCACAAATTCGCAACAGAGTGTGACAATCGTGCACGCGAGATGGTAGCAGTGCTGGATTTTTCTAGCCCAATGGCTTCACTAAGTGAGACAGACAGTAGACACTTCCAAAGAGAGCTTCTCGAACCAGAGGCAGCAGTTATTTTTCCAAAGAGTGAGCTTCTTGTAAGAGAGTAAGAGAGGCAACAATAGTCCATTGTGTGTTTAATGACTCAGTTCAAAGCTCCAATTCATGATGACGATAATAACCTAATTAAAAGTAGGAAATGACCAACTTAATAAGCAGGAGCCCTAATATTTCTACCTTTGGCCATACCAACAGGATATTAATCCTCGACCCCAGTGGTTCGCTTAAAAACAGATCAAAACCCACCGAATTTCATCATCGACGTGAGATAAAGAGTTTCAACCATTGATCACAGGATTTAAAAAGATGAAAATCTACAAGCTTCAAAGAAATCAAGATTTTGCAATGCAGGAATATATACAAAACCCTAGTCTTCATTCAAAAAGGAAAAAAGAGGCAAAAGGCGAAATAACAGGACTTACGGTCTGACGGGCAATAGAGAGTCGGTAGAAGAATGGCTTAAGACAATCGCACCCTCCTGATTTGGATCGAAGACGGAGGCGTTTGAGCTCGACGGACCTCCTAATACAGCAGAAATTAAGAGGACGAAGCACAGCAAATATTTCAAAAGCCCTTTCATCTCTCTGCGAATCCAATACAAAACAAAACTATAGCACCATGGAGTCTAATCCAACTTGATCGAAGAACAGATCAATGTTGAGGTTTTCGAAGAATTTCTTTGGGTAGGGCAAAAACAATTTCCTGTTCTCTTTCTCTATATGTTTGCAAGAATCAAGAAGGCTTCCTCAGTTCCTTCCGTTATCGTACGGCGTCGAGCAACCGAATTCTAGTCAAGCTGAGTTCCTATGAGAGATAGGTCCCACCAATTCTGCTAACCAATTCTTGGTTGCCAAGTGAAAAAGCCACGTCGATAAGTTTGACTTCACATTTGGGATGGTTGGCAGCGTTATCCCTGACTACCGTTTCGAACGTTTTTTTAAAGGATTTTTTGTATATACGTTTCTGAAAAAAATAATTCCCAAAAACTATTTTTTAAGGTTAACGGTTAATTACGACAGATTCGTTAAAATTAACCATTGAATGATGACATATTTTATTAAAATTAATTGATAATTTATCTTTTAAGATTAACCGTTAATTAAGACAAATTCCGTTAAAATTAACCATTGAATGAGACATATTTTATTAAAATTAATTGATAATTTATCTTATTTAATGATTAATCTCAACAAAAAAATTAATTGAAACAAATTACATAATTAGGGGTAAATTTGAATAATAAAAAAATTATATGGCAATTTAATGTAAAGGTGATAGTTCATGAGTTTTTTTGTGAAATTTACCCTATTTATTTTCAATTTATACGGTGATAAATGAGCAGAGTCTAAAAAATTATTTAAATTTGACTCATTTTTAAACAAGTCGACCCCGACTTGATCCAAAAACGAGTCAAATTTGAAGAACTCGAATATTTTACATATAAATGAGTCAAGTTTTTATACTCGTTTTTATAAACAAGCTTCAAAAATTATTTAAATTTGGCTAGTTTTATAAAACAAATCAAGTTAAATTCAAGTCTTATACGAGTCAAATCCGAGTTAAGCTCAAGTAACTTGATTTGATTATCGACTCTCGCTGTGTCTATGTAACCTACAAATCACTTGCTTAAGGCCCAAATATTTTAGAGGGAGAGTTGAATCTTGTAGGTCCAGTTCCTTAGATATAGCCTTGACGAAAAATGTGTGGTGTGTGAATTTAGAGAGTTGTTCTTATATGTGATTCTAAATTTGCATTTGCTAAAACCGACACCACTGCAATGTTGATTTCAATATGCAGAGGAAGAATGTAATGTCATCACAAGTAATTCAATGATTCTAATTTCATAATGTGAAGAACTTGAAAGTTCTCATCTAGAAACACCTACACTTTACTTTTCAATCTCTTAAAACAAACAAACAAACAAACTAGAATCAGTAGATTTGATGAAGAAGATGAAGAAAAAGAATCAAATATTTTCAGTCAGAAGTGTAATCGATGCCAAGTCACATGCAACTCTATATTCACAAAACGACTATAAAAAGCCTTGCAAAATAAAGTATTACGTTATCTTAATAGTGTGTTCGTAATTCTATTCCCTTCTTCAATTGTCATTACAAAGCAAGAATTCAACGATAATGGACAATGAAATTCCATGGCCTATTGAACAAATTATTTTCAAATAGCCAAGAGAAAAATAATATATGAACTACTAAGATTCGAAGACTTTGCACTCCTCATCAGCAGGGTTTGTCTCGCAGAACTCCTCCAATGGGTCTTCGCTATCTTTCACAGCCGTGTCTGGCCACTTGTTTGCCACCAGATGTGCCAAATCAACCACCCGTTGGCTACAAATGACAAAAAAACACATGATACATCATTTGCATTCATTATTTGTTTGAAAATACTAAGGTTTAAAGCATAGTGTAAATTAGGCTCAACATAAGCACATGAAATACAAGTTCTTCAACATCCTAGACTATACGAGGTATCGATCATTTGTACCTGTATCCCCATTCATTGTCGTACCAGGCCACCACCTTGACCATGTCATCTCCCATGACCATTGTCAAAGAGGAGTCAATGGTGGAAGAGACATCAGAGCACCGGAAGTCTACTGACACGAGAGGGATGTCGCATACATCCAATATACCTTTCAAAGGTCCTTCAGCTGCCTTTCTAAAGGCTGCATTCACATCTTCAGCTGAAATTCCTTTCTTCTCAACATTCACCACGAGATCAACGACAGAGACATTAGGTGTGGGCACACGGAGGGCAATGCCATTGAGTTTGCCCTTGAGTTGGGGCAGCACCAGAGACACCGCCTTGGCTGCACCAGTACTTGTTGGGACTATGTTCAATGCTGCAGCTCTTGCTCTCCTCAAGTCCCGGTGTGAAGCATCTAAAAGCCTCTGTGCACAGCATAATGAAGAATTTATTCCGACTTCAGCTAAAGCAATGTAAATTTCTCTCTAGATTTTTCATCATAATTCAATACAATGTGTTCTTGGACACTATCGTTTGTTTGCTTGTTTTTTTGGCAAGTAAATTTAAACCATGAAAAACATACACCACCAGAATGACCTTTTTTGTTTTCACTGTTTCTTTGCAATTACCTGGTCACCCGTGTATGAATGAGTAGTCGTCATTGTTCCCTTGACAATACCTGTAAATTGGATGAGGAAGACATTACTGATATCGTGTTTCGACAGCAGTGAGTTTGTAACTCTTTAAAATAGAAGTTGAAATTTCCAGGGACATGGAGGGACATATTATCGAAACTACGAAAATATGGATGCTCACCCAATTCCTCATCCATGACCTTCACAAAAGGAGCCAAACAATTTGTTGTGCAAGAAGCATTGCTGCAATAACAAAAATACAACCCATTTTTGTACTCGAGGATTAATGTATAAAAATAAGAATCAGTAAGCTCATTCGAATTGTTTATCACTTGGTTTGTGGATGATTCTTTGAAAAAACTGACCTTACAATGTTAGAAACATCATGGGAGTAATCCTGTGCGTTTACGCCAACAACATAGGTTGGAATATCCGCACCTTTTGCTGGAGCAGTGATAATAACTTTCTTGGCACCAGCCTGGATGTGCTTCCCAGCACCTGGCCCATCCACAAACACACCTGTTCCCTATAGTTCACGAGATCAATTAGTTTAGGACAGTCTTAGAACTCAATAAGCCAAGAGAGGTTTATTATTTCAGCAATGGCTCAGGGTAAATTACTGAAATTCAACTGATTCAATCCTGACGTCCCAACCTAGACACTGAGGAAATGCTAATGTTAAACAGTAAAAAAATGTGAACACTGAAAGAGAAGAATATGAAGAGTCTATCAAATGAATTTAGGTGACAGAGTAATAAAGGATTGCACATAAAAGTATTAAACATTTGGAATTTAACACATCAATAAACCTATTCTGATGCATTATTCTCCAGGACTTAATTAAAGAAGTAATACAAGATCTGGGAAAAAAGAATAAGAGATGGTAGAGTCATGTTGGTCAGCACCATGCTCATATCAGTAAGGCTGAGAACCCCCAAAAACACTGCACAAGTATGTCCTAATTAATTTCTCATGATAAGGAGACTTGCATCAGATCATACAATATAACCATATGGGTAGCTCTAAGCCAATTTGGTTTTCTAGTGGTTAAGAACTTAAAAAGTATTGTCGGCACTCATTTTCTGGGAACAAATCGAACAGAATACTAGGGAACTTGGAATTTCATATTTGGGTGTATGAAGTGTACCTCAATAACAATGTCGATGCCGAGTTCAGCCCAAGGAAGCTTGAGAGGGTCCCTGTTAGAGACAACCTTGATGGGCTTACCATCAACACTGATGGTCTCATTGTCAACTACTTTCACTTCTGCCTTGAAAATACCCAGCATTGAATCATACTTCAACAAGTGAGAAGCCTGTACTTGTTATGCAAATTAATTAGCCCCCACTTTGGTAAAAGAATACTTATCAATTACAAAATTAAGCTCTGGAAATCATTGGTATGGGAAGAACATAAAACTACTCACATTCTTTACGCCTCCACTGTCATTGACAACGACAACATCCAGTGGTGAGTCCTTGCGGCCATGCCAGCATCGGAGAAAGTTTCTGCCAATGCGTCCAAAACCATTGATTGCTACCTTCAACTTTGCCACTGCTTCTCCCTTAATAGGAGTTGATCCCGCAGTCTAATTTTAGGAGAAAACAACAAATTACATCCAGATCAATGTATAGAAAACAAAGGCATCAGGTTAATCATTTCTGTTTTGAAAAGTTCCATCTATGTAAATTGAAACGGCCCACCGATCACTTTGTTAATATTGATCTTATACTTGAAGCTCTAAACCTCTAATATCCCAATAAAACATGGTTTAGATTTTGAAATTTTGGAGTAAATTTTTCCTTTTACAGCAGATATAAGTTTAGATAACCAGTTGACACACAAAACATGAAATTTATTTCTTTCAGACTACTTCTTTGATTCCATAGTAATACTTGGAGAACAATGTACTTAGAGAACAATGTTATCATACTCTTTAACATTACATGAATTTAACCATGGAAAAAAGGCCAGTTCTACAAATGTGTCCAACCACTCTCAGCCGCTTAGATTAAATTACATCAAGCTTTTAGCTTTATACATATCAAGCACACTTCAGAAGTTTATGAGACTTGGGTTTATGTTTGAGACAGATTATGTAATTATTCATCGGTGGAAAAGAAACCCAAAAAAAATAATAAAAAAATTGTGATTGTTAATTCAATCGGCAAAAGAAGATACCTTGGTGGTTAGTTGGGCAGCTACTACATCAAAGAAAGATGCCTCCCTAACATTCTTGGCGGAAGTCACACATGAACTGGATCTAAGCCCAGAGAACTCAGCTACTTCCAATCTCTGATACTCAAACAACAGTTAAGAACCCAACCAGTTAGAAAGGAATAAAACCACGCTAGTGTAGAATTTGTGCATAATTTTCAAAGAAAGAGGAAGGGAGAGAAAGTAGAGGACCTTAGAGGAGCAGTGAGTGGGGAAAGAGTGGGAGGTCTTGGAGGGAAGCCTTGTGGTAGACGGAATTCTTGAAGAAGCCAGAGCTGCATGGGAGGCCATGGCTACAAGCCTACAACCAAAACTATGAGAAAAGCTTCCTCGCTAAATATACAGCCAAGTTCTTTTTTTTTTTTTATTTCAGTTGATATTACTTATATGTCTACAGGACAAAATTATAAATAAGGTTATGGTTGGAATTGGGTAAAGGAACGTGTGGTGAGAATGATAAATGAGATATAAGATAAGATCATGATTTTGCCTGCACCTTTAAAATCTGAACCACAGATTGTTTGTGGTGTTCATGCATGGGAGAAGTCTCCACTATCAATGCGTCTAAGCCATCAGATTCTAACTTGGCATTTTTCTGGCTCATATAGGAAATCAAGGTTGATGGCAGACAATTTTTGAAGGAAAATATGTGTCGTTTGGGGTTAAATCAAACAATAATATAGCAGTGCCCCGGAATAAGAAACAATATGACGTTTTGTTAAGCTGGCAATGGTGACTAGATAATGTTATCTCCGATCTGTGCTCGGAAGTCGAAATCCAAGTGCTAAAGAGTGAGAATCTGAATCTCGTACCAACCTTTGCTTTGAGCATTTCCCTTCCATGTCCTTCACTCCCAGTTCCTAAGCAGTATAGAGCATTTTTCTTTCTTACCCTGAGTGGTGCGCCACCATTGCACTTAACCGAACTAGGTGTAAGAAATACTGTGGTCCTAAGAAAATTCTAGGGTGCGGATGTCATGCAACAAAACAGAGTCTTAACTTTTCTGTCACTCTTTCTACTCTTTCCGACAGTGAAACATTGCAACTACATAGAACTAAGTTAAGACGTAGAGAGACATTCCGAAAAAACACTTAAAACATGAGAGAACAGAAACAACTAAGAACTGGACCAAAAAAACAAAATTGGACAAAAACTCGGCAGCCAACAAAACCGACGCATCAGATTGAATAGGGTCATCAGGAATGGCCCCTGCACCCAGTTGCAACGCAAAAAAAGCATCCTCTTGGATGGAAGTCTCAACAAATGGACCACTGTTTCATCAGAAGTCTGGTGATTGAACAAGGATATCAGAAAGAAAAATGTATCCACGCCATATAAAGAGGCTGCACATCAGTACTGTCATTACAGAAGTTATAAGCAAGTCGCTTGACAAAATAGCATATCATCAAAGAACAAAGCTGGTCTGTAAAATCTCCTAATTTCCTACACCCAAAGGTCATTACCATTATTTTTAAGGTAGTATTAAACCGCTGGTTTCCATCTTAGGATGCAAATACAAACGAAAGGGTGTTTTCTGCACAAATCCGAGACCCATTTTTCCATGAAATACCGAAATCAACTACAAAGCTTTCACAACACCTAATCTATTGATTGCTTTACAAGATCCATGTAAAAGAAATCATTCCATTGTATCATATATCATTCGCATGAGTTTTCAAATCATGATAAAGCAATAGACCAAGAATTAATGTTACAAATCTGGAAAATTACTGAAGGATTAAGCAAAAACAAGTGGATCAATGAGCCAAAAGAGTACTCAAATTCTATCTGGAATTCCACAAATCCATGCCATGCATATTATGAACATCCTAGCAATTGCAAATGCATGACTCTAAAGAATGCCTTCGCAAACAACATTAAGAGCATCATTAACAGGCAGGAAAGAAAAGCATATGAAGGAATACAATACTCAACCATTATCACCACAGCAGCAGTTATATCATTTTTAATGATTGTGACACAAACAAAAGAAGACAAACAGTGTAACATCTTTTTGATCTACCTGCAAGTACTGGGCCGAAAAAATGAATCATTACAAAGAAGACAGGATCTATTGAAGCGAAGAAAGACAAATATCAATTCTTAAGCAGCCAAATCTGAACGTTCAGTCACTTCGTGAGCAACTCTCACATTCAAGCACAGGTTAAGCATAAATTGCACTAGTTCATGCAAACTCCAACCATTTCACATAGAAACCCCCCTTTGTCTTTTTTCTCTTACCAAGTGTTCCATCAAATTAAAACCACTAAGCATTTTTTGAATGGTATCCATTCAGTATAAAGAAGACGACAAGAATTCAACTATTACTTCTTAATCTGGCATTACATGTAGCAAAAGGCCAAAGATAACAAAACTGTTAATAGCACTCTCATATGATGGCTAAACAACATTATATGATCGCTTCAATTTCATCTGACTTCACAGCCTCTCCATTTGGGGTATCTTCTTGTCTCAGCTGAGTAGAAACATCATCTATAGCAGAGTTCAACTGTTCAATCTTGTCAGCCAGTATTTTGCGTGTCCTCTGTAAATAGGATACCATGTAAGTGCATTACAGGAGAAGATACATATAAGCAGTTTAACCAGATTTAGTTGGTTCTTGATGAGAGTTCCGATCCAAGAAACCAATGTGGTTTGATTCAAATTACTTCTGGAGTGCTTCATTGAACATAGAAAATGAGCCACTGAAGCAGGAAAAGTGTAGGCAGCGAATACTATCCGAAAGAGAGAAGGGGGTGTGATAATTTTCCATTCCTTGAAAGCAGTGAATCCGAGAGCCAGTGAAACAGTAGCTACTATGGCGTAAACTACTCATTTTTCCTTCCCCACAAGTAGTTAGGGCAAAGACCTTTTTGCGGTTAAGGCAAAGGCTTTTTCAAGTTGGTTGGTATATTAGCTCCCAAAGAAAATTTTCTTTTGGTTCAAATACTGAAATACTATTAAGACAAAACAGGGAAATTCTAACACTCTGATTTCAGACTGCCCCTTATTTGATCCACTGCTTTCTCTAGTTCATTTCACTTTTTTTCCAATTTTCAGAACCTACCAAATGATGGATATCATCCTTTGACAGGGATCGTTCCATGAATTTTTACATATTTCGGCACATCATTGGGATGACCTTGCGTCAGAATGGCTACGGTGAACTGTAATTATGTGACCTCGGTATTTGCAGGATGGATTTTTAATGTGTTTCAGCACATTGTGGCATAGTGACTGCACGAAGTTTTTCCAAAGATTAAAAAGATGCTTCTCATGCGGATTATGTGGAATCTAAGCATAGAGATGTGATATTATGGTCAAATCTACGTAAATGAAGAAGCCCAGCAAGAAACGAACAAAATCAATACAATGCATAAAAGAAGGGTAAAACCTAAGCAAAAGAGGAGGAGGAGGAGGAGGAGGAGGAGGAGAAGAGATATCATGTGCAAAACCGTAAAGATGAACCACCAACCTCCAAAGCCTTTTCTTCATCGTATATAAATTTGGGCAATTTCCTCATTAAATCCTTCTTGTCAGCTCCAGCAAGTGCCTTGCTGATCTGTAAAGAACAAAAGTTCAGTATCATTTTTCATAGCAAATCAAAAAGCTCGTGGACTACTAGTAGGGACGGAGCCAGAAATTTGTTTTAAAGTGGGCACACTTAACCAGCAAAATTTCATTTTTTCTCCAATCAATAAAAGTATTGTGGTCCATGCCTTTTTTTTAAAAAAAATAAAATCGTATTGCATATTTAAATATTCATTAAATACAAAAGGATCAAACGTCAATATACATAGACTATGCAAGCAATACTCAATAAAAATAGCCTAATTATAACCCTTTGCAAAAAAAATGAAGTTAATTACAACCATGTACTGTGGACCTAGACAACTTTTCATACTTTGAAAGGATTGTATGATAACGCTATTAATAATGTTATCAAAAATGTTTTTATCTATATAAATAATTAAGTAATAGTAATCAATTTCAGGCTAAGTCGCATCAATTTAAAAAAATTATAGCAATTTCAAACAATTATAAATAATATAAGATTGAGAGTTTTCGAAAAAACAGGCTCAATCACTAGTCTTTTTTAACATATTTTCACCTTTCTTTGAGTGAAAAGTGTGTTCGATTATTTTTTTGCACAAATAGTTGGTCCAAAATTATTAGGATGGTCAAATATTTTTGGTTTTTGGTCATGAGGGTGGGCCTAATTCCAACTACCAAATAAAAAAACCATAACTATACAAAGGTGAATTTTTTTTTTTTTTCAGGGTGGGCATGTGCCCCTCCTGTCCCTATGTCCCTCCGCCCTTGACTACTGGAAAACTAAACTAAATAATAGGCACATGGATGGCAGAAGTATATGGTAGCATCCTGTGTAATGCTTACTGCACTATTTGCAAATGGTACCTGAGGTGCATAAACACAACCAAGAGTACCAACAACTAATCCTCCCAAAACAAAGCCACTGACAAAGATGCTCGTACTGCCGGGCCTGCCTCCATCACTGTATCAACACAAGAAGCAGAATAGTGTCCATCAGAGCTTCTATTCATGCTAAAGCATCAATGTAGGAAAAGATTAAGGGCAGATTACACTTTTCTAAATTGTGATCTTAAGCCATTAGTCACTGTAGTTTCACTTCAAACACAGCGAACTTTGGAGCTTAATAAGTGAGCAATATGACCCCTCCTGTCCAAATCAATAACAGAACATAACGAAATATAGCCACAAGTGCATGTGACTCATAGCCATCTGGATCAATAAAGAACCCGTTTGGAGTCCACATTGCACTGCTAATTAAAGCCCGGGGGTCAAGGTATTCATATGGATACTGCAGGTTAGGGGTGTCAATCGTGTCGGGTTAAACGGTTACGTGTCGGGTTAAATGGGTGACGGGTGAAAAACGTATAAACCCATACACGACACGTTTAATAAACGGGTAAAAAATCTCAACATGAACACATCCTGTTTAATAAACAGGTAACATGACACAACTCGTTTAATCCGTTTAATTTTAAAAAAATTATATCAACAAATTTTAACACTCCATTTTTTTTACTACTAATTGCACTTACCTAAAAAAAGAGGAATTTTAAATCAAATCTCATAAAAATAAGACTTGATGGCTTTAAAAAAAAAAAGGAAGAGGCTATTGCCTTTTATAGGCAACTCACCCTCCCCATCTCCCCTCATTTTTCAATGTGAGACAAAAATAAAAGACATTGATCTGCTTTTGTCTTTCAAGTGCTCTACAACTCCTCTCCTTTGTCTTTGAAAAATAAGACTTGAAGGTTTTAAAAATAAAAACAAGAGGTCATTGTCTTTTATAGGCAACTCAACCCCTCATCTCCCCTCATTTTCCAATGTGAGACAAAAATAAAAACATTTATTTGTCTTTGCCTTTGAAGTGCTCTCCAACTCTTCTCCTTTGTCTTTAAACTACTACTTTACTTCTTTTTTTTTTTATTGATTTCTTTACTTCTTTTTTCTTGCTAATTTTTTAAAATAATTATTAATTTATTATTATATTAATTTTATTTAAACGGGTAAACGTATGATAAACGGTTTGACAGGTCTCACCCGAACACAACCCGTTTATTAAACGTGTTTGGCATGTCAACCCGTTTATCACCCAAACCCGTTAAGATCTCACCCAAATCCGTTTAATTCGTGTCGGTTAATCGTGTCGTGTTGAATTTTGACAGCCCTTCTGCAGGATAACTCAAATCTGGCAGGCAGCATACTACGAGGGTGAAAGGTGTGATTTACCGAAACAGCACATGGCATGAAACCAATACAAATTATGAATCTGTGAATCCAAGCTTGTATGAAATCATCGCATGCATGGAAATGGAAAATATAATACCTATATCCTGCTTGAACAGAAAGAGCCCTTCTAGATGTGGGAAATCGTACTTTTCCTGCACTTTGAATGAATGACAAGTTCGTGGGACCCACACTTGTGATACATTGGTGCACTGATATCAAAGGAAAGCCAAGATCTTAGATTTAACCATTAACAAGAAGTCATCAGAATCACAAACTGCGTATGATGATCAAAAGAATGATGCATTCATATACGTACAGAGTGCACAATGTTTCAAGCATATCTGATTAATTTGTTTTCTTTTGCTTTTCTTTCTTTTTCTATTTTAGAGGCATGGATGCACAACAATTAACAGAAGTTGATATGATTATCAGTGAAGTTGTTCTCCCAAATCCTCACATCTCTTTAAGTCAAGTGGTTTCCCCTGGTTCCCAAATGCTGATATGCTGATAAACTATATACGATCTCCTACGAATGCTATGTTGACAAGAAAAGAATCAGTAATGGAATGCAAGGGGTGCAAGAGTTACCAATTCATTTGTAAAAGACAATGTGAAACCTTGCCAGAAGGTGAGGAACACTTGGGGATTTCTGGTATAACTTTGGGATTTCTGGGCATATAAGTGCGTCCCCGTGATTTCATTTTGCAATGAAGGCGGGTCTCACTTCTCAGTGCTGCAACTCTGTCCAGGAGCAACAGGACTCAAAATATTAAGGACATGCTCACTCATCTTTGTTTCTTCAACAAGCAAGACCAAGGCATCCTATTAATTCTACTAGCATCCAAGAGTCTCCTGGAATCCTACTCACAGGCCCTCCTTCAATGATTTGTTTCATGATACCCCATCATACATTAACAGATCATGTGCGAATTGGAAACTCACAATTGTCCCTAATTTTATTGATTCCACAAACAACAATGACTCGATTTTCATCTTCCATACCCAGAAAATGTCTAAAGTATTTATTGATATTTAAAGATATTTTTATTCTGTATTTCTTTTAGGGTGTATACATTTAACCCTTCCAATGCCCCACAGCGTTGGGAGTTTTGTACACTCAGCTGCCATTTTTTTTTCTTCTTTTGGGTATGTGGGTATAAGAACTTCATTCAAAATGTCAAGTTTGTCCCTAAAGAACTGTCAATTAGTCGGCACTGCCTGCATAATTTGTCCACAGTTGAAAATGTTGATGCATATGTGAACTTTTTTCCCACTCCTTCAATATATCCATTACATTCACGTACAATGTAATCTTGACCCTTAACAATAGCAATGTAAGGTTATGTACCCAAAAAATAAGTAGCAATGTAAGGTTGAGAAAGGACTTGCGAAACATCGAAGAACTCTACAAAACCTGTTCCAACACTGTGAGCACCACAGATCTTACTGATTAACACACCCATATAATGCTAATACATTAATACCAAAAACCAAGTGTCCCCATTGGTTAGTTAGACAAGTTCGGGTTGATGTTCAACCATCCATTTGATTCTTGGACAGAAAGCGATTACTTAAATTCTTCGTAAAATATTTTAGTTCTTCCAACCCTTCATTTCTCAAAAGAACCAAAAACAAAGCAAAATGGGTAAACCGTGAATTAGTACAGTCAAGAAGATAGCATATCTTCCGAGCTAAAGTTTAAATCAAGTTCGACAAGAAAATCTAGTATCAGATAACAAAAAGAAGAAGAAAAGACCAAGAGATTATCATAAATTAACATGAACCAGCAAAAAAGTGCAATCTTTTTGTACAATCCTGAAGAAGAAAAAAACATTTGTAATCAGATGGATCAAAGAAATGTAAGCGATCGAAAAGTACCAGTTGATAGATGGTTTGAAGAAGAACTCTTAGGTAGAACTAGGGAATTCGATAAAGCACTCATTGTTCAGCGATTTCCAGGAGTTGAGAGAGAGAGAGAGAGATTATTGTGAAACAGTTGGGAAGCTAAAAATAAACGAGTGACGTTTTCTGTTCGATGAGATCGATGGTGAAAAATTAGAAAAAAAAAACAAAATAGAAAAGAAAAGAAAAGAAAAAAAGATAGAGCGCTCCGCGACGGAGAGTAATGATGTTTTGTTGGTATCTTCTGCCGTTAACGTCGATTATTACGGTGCAAATCCGATCAACACAATGTTTTTTCTTTTTCAATTGAACCGACAGACTTGCCTCTAAACCATGAATTGTTTTTCCAATAAAGCTTCGTTCATCCCCCCACCCAAATACGTGCACCCAGTCATTGTGAAAGTTTAGATTAAAAAGTCCATTAAATCCTGTTTAAAAAAAAAAAAATTCCCATTAAATGAGTTAAATATTTAATAAAAATATGTACATCAAGTCATGCAATTACCTCCTCAACCTTAGAGTTAGAGGTTATATTTTCATTGCAAAAAGTTATTTATCCGATGGCTCGTGTTCCAGACAACTCTTATAACAACTTTTTTCAATTATTGTATAATATTTGATAATTCATTTGTGCGTTAAAGACGAAAACTTTGAGAAGTATTTTAATCCTAAACAATAAATTCTTAATTTTTTTAGTGTTTAAATTAAAAAATAGTCATATTTTACTTGCAACCACTTGGCACTCTGTGGATGAAACCTCTTCTCTTATCTCCAGAGTCTTTTTTCAACTTCCAACTATTGTATTCCTATATTCTTCCTCCGAATAAACAAATTAAAGAGATTGAAGGGAGAAGGGAGGGGGGGGG
>CAUOFW020007279.1:494303-509473 GCA_963454935.2 Ilex paraguariensis | reverse complement strand
GGGGGGGTGAAAGGTTATGAGAGAGGAAGAGGTGTGGATCTTAAGATATTAAATTTGTACACCAAATGATTGTTGGTTGTTGGATGACAATGAAGTCCATAACACGAACGGATGACAATTATTTGATGCACAAATTTGACACATGTGCACAACATTTTCGAATGGAGGTATAAATTTGGTATCTATTGTGCATGCCAATTTTTACACAATAGTAGGAGTAGGAACAGATCTCTCCCGCGATGAACTATGGTTTGCCCAGATAGTAATTCCGATGGAACAGAAGGTTTGCTTTCAAGATTTCGATCGCCTCTGGTTTAGATTTGACCCATCCGAACGTGAATTTTGGCAATAAGAGATAGGTTGAGAGGGACAAAGGGGCCCTAAGGACTGGTGATAAGTTGTTTGTTGGGTCGCCTGACCGGTCCTGGAAGACTGTAGGGGAATCCATTGACACAGAAAAACAGGTTAGAAGGGTTTCAGAGTGCTCTCCGGCGTATCCCTTCCGACGATCAAGTCAATAATTGAGAAAGGGGAAGAAGAAAACACTGTGTATCTCTTTTTGGAATTTCTTACATACCTTTGTAATGCATTTTTGAGAACTATTTATACCTTCAAAAACTCATGATTGATGATAGTTCATCCAGCAGGTATTTGTCAGAGATGGGGCAGTGTGCCTTTTCATTTTTATGGGGAATGGACTTTGCTTTAATTGATCGGGATGCCAAGCATTTAAAACTCACTCTTCGGTTTGCCGAGCATTCAATTTCCCCTTTTCGACGAGGATGTATTAAATGCCCAGGTATGGGGGTCTTTAATACACTTCATTTCTCGGCCCCCATGCCTTAATTGTTGTCTCATGAGGAGGAGGATTCATTAAATGCTTACTTGCTCCAGTTATGTGTCAGCAGGGGTACCCAGGTCTTTGTGCTATTGATTTGATACCAAATTTCACGCATCCACCCCTCCTTGGTTGCATGTTCTGCATTCCTGACACCATTTAGCAGAGCGTCTTCATGATGATTAGCCTAGCTTGGCCTAGTTTAGCCATTTATCAATCACTAGCTTTTGTAGAAGCAGAGGAGAGGTGGGATCCAGCGTACAGAAGGAACACCTCGGCACCGAGGCATATTTGTCTATCTTGGGGTCAGGGGTTTCTTCTAAGCCAAGGACATATATGTTGATCACGTCGATTGGGGGGATCCCTTGGCTTCGAGCACTATCGCCTCGGCAGATGGATGAATGTCGCTGAGGACACGTGGCCAAACATAGCTGGGAACATAATGATACCGAGGACACGTATCGTCGATCTGTCTTCTTCCAAAAATATCCTATCAACTGCCCCCAGCCTTTTGATCTTCTGATGCAGGGGAGACGTGTCATCAGAAGGCGAAGGGTTACATAAATGTCCCAACCACCTCATCATTGCTCCCAATCGTTTTTCGTCGCTTTGGAGATTATGCACATTAAATGCGCCTTTTAGTGTTTTGTGCACAATGATGGGGACAATTACTATATAAATTGAACCCCCCTCTCTTTCCCATATTTTAGTTTATACGAAGAAACTAACAAGAGCTTTCATCGAAAAACTCCTCAGAGAACCAATTTGCACCACCGCCTTTGCAACCATCACCGAAGCAAAAACACTTGTGCCACCTCTTGCCACCAGACTTTCGACGACGAAACAAATCCTTCTAAGCTTCCAGACCCTTCCCTTAGTTCTCTGGTGAGTCCTTTGTTTCTTTTTCTTCCTTTTCCTTCTGGTTTTTTCGGTGATCGACGGTTTTCTGGTCCCCATCAACCTTCCTAGTGATTTGAAAAAAAAAAAACCCTCCTTAGGACCCTTTTAGGAAGAGAAATCCTTATTTCCTTCGTAGAGATGCCTAGGACCCGCCCTTGACACTGAGATCCAAAGTGCTGGTCCCTCGAGGCCAGGAAAATATAAGGTTAAGGGGGATCAGCAGATAAAGAGTTTTAGAACCCGTTATCGCATTCCTAGTAATGTTGGTATAGAGGAATTCAAACTTGCTCGGTATAATCGTGATGTTGGGACCGAGGATGCAATGTCTTTCTATACCAAGGCTATTATAGAAGGTGGGATAAGATTCCCTTTGTCCCCTTTACTCCTTTAATTCCTTTCCCGGTTCGATCTCGTCCCCAGACAATGTTGCCTGAATGTCTTTAGGATAGTAATGGGGGTCATAGAACTCAACAAGCGTCTCGGGGTTAACCTTGGTCTCAATGACATTCTCTTCTGCTATTCCTTGCTGAGGATAATGCCCCAGCAAAATTTCTATCTCACGGCTAGAGACTCATCCATGTACCTAGTGACTCACCTCCCTGATTCAGATAAGGGGTACAAGGATGACCTACTGGTCTTTAACGGGCCCTAGAAGAGAGAGACCAACCCCGAGTATGTTGGTCTGAGTTGCCCCTTATAGTGGAGAACGACAAGTACGTCGGCCTTTTTGAGCCTCTATTTTTTTGTCTGTCTTCTTTAAATGTCTTGCCAATTTTTTACGAGATCCTTTCTTATTTACGTAGACGTCTCTGCTCGCGAAGTTGCTCCTCCTTCCTAGCACTTGATGAATTTTACCGACCTTGCTATTGTTTGGGGATACGTCGGCGGCGACGATTTTGGCCGAGCTGGACACATCCTCCTGGGTTACACACCAGGATACAAAAAATTCTCTCAGCTCCCTCAACCCTTCGATCCCTCGTGGTGGTCTAAGCTCTTCAACCAGGCAGCGCAACAAGACTTCGAGCAGGACTTAGAGAGACATCCTGATAGAGACACCGAGGCTGAAGTTGAGGGTGTCGCTGTAGTAGAGGAACCCAGGGTCAGGGGGTTTTCTGTGCCTACATACTTCGAGGTTGGTACTTTGGGAAGGGTGACGGGGTTCGACGTCAACATTATTCAATTGCTGGACATCGAGGATGAGCTAGAGGAAACCATGTCACCCCCACAAATTAATCTGAACTTCTTGCGACAGAGGCAATCCCTTGCTGCTGGGAGGGGCAGAGGATCATCCATTATTGTGCCCTCATATTCTTCAGGGACCAGTAACATCGTCCCTCCAGTACTAAGGCCCACCGATCGGGGGCAGGTGCGTGATAAGGACCCTTTCATAGAGGAGGAGAGGAGAGTCAAGCAAAGACATGACACCCTGGGCTGGGGTAGGGCCCCTTCCCCTCTGCAGCAAGGTGGAAGGGGCCGAGGGAGGGGCCCCCTACCTCAGCCACAGACTCATCAACAGCAGCAGCAACGAACTCCACTTCCTCATCCGCCAACGGAGGATGCGGCAAAGTGTAACCCCTGGGCTATTGACCATATGAATAGGGTCATTCGAGTAAATGACTCTATCTCCCAGGATCCTCATGTGGCTTACGTAGTGAGCGAGACGTTTTACTTCGGAGCAAACATGGAGGCTCATCGGGAGTAGACGACAAACTCATTGTTCCGCTCAATCATTTAAAACTCCTTGGTGGTAAGTTTAACTCCTCTATTTGTTTTTTCTATGTTTCAACAACTGTGATTTAACCAAGTGTCTTTCCTAGCAGGCCACCCAACAGATTTCGGTGATCACTGCACGCAACCATGGGGCGGGGATGAATTTGCAGCGGGCCGAGGAGGAGAAGAAGAAAACTGAAGAAGCCCTGGCCATCGCGAAGGAGGTAGTGGCTTCCAGAGACATCACCCTGGCGGCCCAAATTGAGCAACTACTCAAGGATGGTGAATCGGCGAGGGCTAGAAATGAGAAATTGAGGGCTGCCCTTACCGACGCCGAGAGAAGGATAACAGAGCAGACGCAACGGCTATCTTCAGTCGAGGAAAAAGCAGCCGAGTTGGAGGAAAATTGTCTGGCCCTTACTCAGGAGCTTTACAAGGTGAGGGCAGAATTGGAGAACAATCAGAAGTCGGAGGAAGAGCTTCAGAATGAATTCGTCGACAGCGTCCTGCCCACCCTTGAGGAGAACAGTGCGGATAATCTCAAGAGAGGCTGAGATGAGGCGCTCCGAGTTACTGACGTTCCTCCCGACTCTCCCTTGTTTGGGATGCACCCTTATATTCCCTCGGGGGAGATGGTCCAGACCGGGGCCGAAGTCATTGCTGAGGATGTGGTCCCACCCCCAGTGCAAGTCTCGGGGGAGACTTTTGAAGTGGTGATATTGGCTCCAACTAATGCTGCCCTGCTAGAGACAGACCCCCTACTCCCGAGACGGGTATTCCTCCGGTCTCATCTGTCGTCGCTCTGGCCCCTGCCCTGCCTGCTCTACCTGCTTCTGATGTCTTCAAAGTTGACTCCCCCTGCAGCGACCTGATGGAGGTGTCGGGGGGAGGTGATTTGACTTTTTGCTGTGTTCGCTCTGTACTTGTTCTGTCCTTTTTTCGTACTTTTTCCTTTATCTTGTAGCTCTTGGGACACAAAGCCCCATTTTTTTTTGCAATGAAACACTTCTTTTGTTACCATCTATGCACATATCATTTCCTTGTCTGCATAGTTTTAACTGCTAGCTTTACGAACTTTAACATGACTTCCGGGCCTAAAGGCTTTTGATGCCTTCGGACTGGTCCGAGTGATTGATACCTAGGGATAACTAGGCGTCATGGAGGTTCCAACGCCGAGGGAGTTTTGACAGTTGATCCCCCCGATTAGTTCAGCTTCATCATCCTTGGGTGTTATCCGAGGTATATAACACCGAGAGTAGGGTGATTTCACTAGTTCATCTTTAGGGTCTGGAAATCCTTGTTAGTGTCAAGGCCAATCACTGCCCCTCCAGAAAGGTACATTTTCCACTCGAGGGGGGGGGGGCATATCCTTGGAAATGAATTTCAAAGATTGTTTCTAGGGTCGTGCCCTTTCCAGGAGGCTTACTTTTTTTTTTTTTTGGAGGCAGGAGTCCCTGAGACTCTGCCCAAAGCCATGCCCTTTTCAGGAGGCTTGCTCCTATTTTTTATTTAGAGGCAAGAGTCCTTGAGACTCTGCCTCTAGGGCCATGCCCTTTCTAGGAGGCTTGCTCCTGCTTTTGTATTTTGAGGCAAGAGTCCCTGAGGCTCTGCCTCCAGGGCCATGCCCTTTCAAGGAGGCTTGCTCCTGTTTTCTATTTGGAGGCAAGAGTCCTTGAGGCTCTGCCTCCAGGGCCATGCCCTTTCCAGGAGACTTGCTCATGTTATTTATTTGAGCGCAAGAGTCCCTGAGACTCTATTTCCAGGGTCATTCCCTTTCTGAGTTCTTATTTATAATTGTGGAGAGAGAAAATACTCAAAAATAGTATTTCTTCAGGTTAATTACATTCCAAGGCCGTGTTACAGATTTTTCTCCTATATCTTCCAGCTTGTATTATCCAGAACTTTCTACTGATATTACTTTGTAGGGCCTCTCCCAGTCGGGACCCATCTTCCCATCGGTTGAGTCTCGGGTATTGGCCACCACTCTCCTAAGTACCAGGTCACCGATTTGAAATCCTCTGGTCCTGACTCGTTTGTTGTGAAGCTTGGAAACCCTCTCTTGATATTTAGCCAACTTCAAGGCAGCCACTTCCCTCCTTTCTTTTGTTAGATCCAAATCTAGGCTCAGTTGATGATTGTTACCCCCAGTGTCGAAGGTTTGTGTCCTCATGGTGGGGAGTCCTACTTCCAATAGGATGACTGTCTCTACCCCCGTATGCCATAGAGTAAGGGATTTCCTCTGTCGAAGTCTGGGGGGGTAGTTTTGTATGCCCATAGGATATTCAGCAACTCATCCACCCACTTTCCCTTGGCTTTTTCCAACCTCTTCTTGATCCTGTTGACAATAGTCTTGTTGGAGGACTCCGTCTGTCCGTTGGCTTGAGGGTATGCAGGGGTAGAATAGAAATTACGGATCTCGAGGTACTCATAAAAAGATTTAAAGGGCCCGATGTTGAATTGGGTTCCGTTGTCTGATACAAGTGTGCGAGGGACCCCAAATCTGGTGACTATATTCCTCCATACAAATTTCTTGGTGTCTCTGTCTAGAATGTGTGTCAGTGGCCCTGCCTCTACCCACTTGGTAAAATAGTATATTGCTACAATTAGGAACCTCTTGTAACAAGGAGCTCTTGGGAGGGGTCCCACCAAATCAAGCCCCCACTGGGCGAACGGCTAGGGGCTGGTCAACAGACGTAAGTCCCCAACCAGCTGTCTAATGGCTGGAGCGAACCTCTGGCACTGATCACACCTTCGGATGTATGCTTGTGCGTCGCTCTGCATTCGTGGCTACCAGTATCCTTGAGACATGATACGGTGAGCCATGGATCGTCCATCGGAATGCCCCCACATATTCCTTCATGCACTTCATAGAGGAGGTTTTCTACAGTGTCTTACGGGATGCATAACAAGTAAGGTTTTGAGAATGACCTTCGGTACAACTTTTGGTCTGGGAAGACCCAATACTTCGAGACTTTCATCTTTATCTTTCTGGCTTCTTTTGGACACTCGGGGAGGTTCCCTAACAGTAGAAATTTGATAAAAGGATTAGTCCAGCTAGGCTACTCTTGGCCTTCAGGAATGACCATTACCCCCAAGGCTTTGTCTATATTGGAAGTTGGAAGGTAATCGATGGTGATCCTTTGTGGTATAGTGGAATCCAGAGCTGAGGCTAGGCAAGCCAGGGCGTCGGCACATGTGCTCTTGTCTCGGGAGACTTCCCTGACTTCAACTTTTCCAAATTTGCAGAGTAGAGTCGTCGCCTCATGGTGGTAAGCCTTCATTCTCGAGTCCCTTGTTTCAAATTCTCCATTAATCTGGTTGACTACTAATATGAAATCACAATGGATGACCAATTTCGTGGCCCCGTTGCCTCGGCCAATTGGAGTCCTGAGATGAGGGCCTCATACTCGACTTCGTTGTTAGAGGCTTTGAAACCCAGCCGAACGGCTTGCTCTATGACTACTCCATCCAGGGAGACTAGCAAGACCTCGATCCTGGAACCCTTATTGTTGGAGGAACCGTCCACACATAAGTGCCAAGGTGGCCTCTTGTTATTTTCGGAGGATATCATTTCGAGAAGGGGTGATCCTTCCGAGAAGAAAGGGTCCCTGGAAACTCCACTATGAAGTCTGCCAGCACCTGATCCTTTATAACATTTCGAGGTTTAAAATGGATGTCATGCCCCCATCTCCACCGCCCACTTGGCGACCCTTGCGGAGAGGTTTGCCTTCCCCAAGATTGCCCTCAAAGGCTGGTCTGTAAGGATAGTGGCTGGGTGAGCCTGGAAGTAATGCCTCAGCTTTTTTGTGATCATAACCAATGACAGAGCTAACTTCTCCAGGGGTAGATACCTTGTCTCTGCGTCCAACAGCGTCTTGCTTAGATAATACACTGGTTTTTGTTGTCGCTCATGGTCACGAACGAGTACCCCACTGACGACGAATTTCGACACGGTTGGGTACAGGAATAACATCTCCCCTTGGGTTGGGAAAGATAGAGTGGGGAGGATCCTGAGTTACTCTTTAATTCCTCCGAGGGTGTCCTCACATCCTTGATTCCATTCGTTCTTCCCTGCTTCCTTGATGGCTCTAAAGAAGGGTTTGCACTTGTCTGAGGATCGTGAGATAAAACGATTGAGTGCTGCCAACATCCCTGCAAGCTTTTGGACTTCTCGGATGGTTCGGGGACTCTAGATGTCTAGGACAACTCGGATCTGATCTGGGTTGGCTTCGACCCCACGTCGACTCACCAGGTATCCGAGGAATTTCCCTGACTCTACTCCAAAAACACACTTCGTTGTGTTTAGCTTTAACTCATATTCTCGGAGAGTGGAGAACGTATCGGCCAGGTCTGCCAAGAAGTCACAACTCATTCTGCTTTTGACCAACATGTCGTCGATGTAGACTTTCATGGTGTCGCCGATTTGTCATTCGAACATCCGATTCATAAGTCTTTGGTAGGTAGCTCTGACATTTTTCAGCTCAAATGACATGACTTTGTAGCAATAAACCCTCTTCGGAGTGATGAAGGCAATCTTCTCTTGGTCAGGTGGATGGAGGGGGATTTGATGGTAGCCTGCCCTAGTGTCTAGGAAGGCCATGCACTGATGCCCTACAATGGCATCTGTCAGCTGATCCACCTTCGGGAGTGGGAAGTCGTCCTTGGGGTAGGCCTTGTTTAGATCCGTGAAGTCCACGCAAACACGCCATTTTTCCTCTTTTTTCTTTGCACAAACCGTGTTTGACAACCATTTCGGGAACAGGACCTCCCAAATGGTGTTGGCCTTTAGGAGTTTATCAACTTCCTCGTTTATTGCCTGGGCATGATGCAGTGCCATGCGCCATGGCTTCTGCTTAACCGGCTTATGTGTAGGGTCAACATGAAGTTTATAGGTTATCACTTCGAGGTCTACCCCCTTCATCTCTATCGCATTCCAAACAAATACGTATGTATTTTGTTTTAGAAAATTTATCATCTCGGCTTGTTCGTTTAGAGTCATGGCAGAGTCAATCAAGAAGTATATTTCCCCTTCTCCATCTATTAGGGGCACTTTTCAAAGGTCTTCCACCGATTGTTCTATCGGATTCGTCCGGGGGTCGTCTACTCCAGGATGTCCCGATTGTGGTTGCTATTTATCCAGGATCTCCTTCGGGGCCTACCCCTTCTCCTGGATGGAAATCCTTGCTCTGACAGCCGAGTAGAAACAGTTTTTAGCGGACACTTAGTCCCCTTGAATCTCCCTTACCCCCTCCGGGGTGGAAAACTTTAGATTCTGGTGATAAGTGAAATGCATTGCCCCCAGCGCGTGCAACCAGGCTCGCCCCATGATAATGTTGTAAGGCGAGTCTATGTCGATCACAACAAACTCCGTGTTGATAATGACAGGCCCAGTGATGACTGACAACGTGATTTTACCCATCGACTAGGCAAATGAACCGTTAAATCCAATGAGGGGAGTCTTGACTTTGGTGAGATCTTTAAGACCAAGTCCCATTCATTTCAAGGTTTCGGAGTACATCACTTCAGAAGAACTCCTGAAGTCCACCAGCACTCTCTCAACATCGAAGTTGCAGACCTTCAGTGTTAATATCAAGGCATCGTTATGGGGGGTAACTATGCCTGCAAGATCTGCATCAGAGAATGCAATGTTGGGCTCGCCAATCCGAGCCCTCTTACTGGGCTGACCCCTCTCTTCTGCAGCTACCTTTCTTGTGAACGCCACTCTCTTGAGATTGGACTCAAGGTTCCTGGATGTCGGACGTTCTAGTGGACATACGTGAATCACGTCGATTACGTTGTCCTAGATAACACCCGGGCTATTGGGGGCCCGAACCTCTTTAGATTTTGGCTTAATGTATTCCTTGAGGTGCCCGTCCTGGACCAACTTTTCCAGGAAATATTTGTACACCCTACAATCTTCTGTACGATGCCCAAAATCTCGATGATAGGAGCACCTGACATTTTGAATCCAAGTGGACGGATCACTCTGCATTTTAGGTGGCCATTTGAAAAATGGCTCACCCCGGATCTTCTGGAGCAGTCTGTAAATAGGCTCTTTAAATACGGTGTGGACTCCTTTAAAAGAACTAACGGAGGGAGGTATCAACCCCTTACGGGAGGTGTCCTCCTTCTCTCTGTCTTTCTTCCTGGGGGTGGGGGCCCTACCTCTGCCCCTCCCATCTCATCCTCGATCCAAGAATACTTATTTATCTGGGCTATTAATTCACCCATGTCTGATGGGGTCTTCTTGGTTAATGACCAGTACAAATCAGTGTCTCTCGCCAGGCCAAGCCTGAAAGAGGCGGCTGCAATGACTTCTGAGCATCCCTCAACCTCACTGAACTCCTCCTAATAACGAGTGACATATTGGCGAAAAGTTTTCCCTTCCTTTCGTCTGAGTGTTAGTAAGGACCCAACATCCTTAGGTCGCTTATTTCCTGTAACAAATCGAGTGGAGAACTGCCTGGTTAATTCTTTCCATGATCTGATGTCGTTGGGAGGGAGAGTTTTGAACCACTTCATAGCTGAGTCTCCCAAACTCATGGAGAACACCCAGCATAAAAGCTGATGGTCTGAATGGTTAAAGGACATCATCTGTTTGTACTGCCTGAGGTGAGCTTCGGGATCGGATCGCCTGTCATAAGTTTTGAACTTTGAGACTATAAACTTTTTTGGCACCTTCATCTCTTGAATGTCCCTGGTAAAGGGGGATTGTATGGTTTCGTCATCGGTGTCTTCTTCATGAATGACTTTACTCCTCTTGGCATCTAGCTGAGCTCTGAGGTCGGTTCCCAATTTGGGGGGAACCCCTTTAAGGTCCCTATGCGGGCTAACGGGATACCTTTTTCTTGGGTGCCGAGTGGAGAGGGTTGACCCCTCGGATTCCTCCACGCCCCGTCGCCCGGTCAGTCCCCGACGGAGGTCGTCCCAAGCCAAAGGCCTTGCCTTCTTGGCCTGGACATCTGGGGGATGCATTTTGGCTCTCGGATGCTTTGGAACCTTGAAACTTTCTACTTTATTGTTCAGGTGATTCCGCAAGTCTTCTATTTCTACTTCCCTAATGGAGGGTTCCCAGGAACAGAACGAGTCCCTGGACCTTCGTCGGAAGCCATAAATTCGTTGAGACGGGTGAGGACATTCACGTTGTCTTCTTCTAACTGCCATAATCGACCCCCAAAACTTATCCTCGATTATTTTCGCCAGTTGATGGGCCAATGGGACGGATCCTCCTGATCTGATGCCTATACTGGTTTGACGGGTATGCCTCCTTGATTGAATAGAGATATTCCTGTCGACACCATCAACTTGATCCTTCATTCTGGAACCAGAAGGAGCTTATAAATTGAGGTTCTTCTGATGAGGATCCCTTCCTTTTTGTCGAGTATTCACCATGGTCACTGTTCTTTGGAAAAACTAATTGCTTCCCACAGAAGGCGCCAGATTGTGCGCGCTGAGTTTTTGCACAATAGTAGGAGTAGGAACATATCTCTTCCATGATGAACTATGGTTTGTCTAGATAGTAATTTTTACGGAACAGAAGGTTTGCTTTCAAGATTTTCGATCGCCTTCGGCTGAGATATGACCAATTCGAACGTGGGTTTTGGCAACAAGAGAGAGGTTAAGAGGGACAAAGGAGCCCTAAGGACTGGTGATGAGTTGTTTGTTGGGTAGCCTGACCGGTCCTGGAAGACTGTAGGGGGATCCTGTGACACAGAAAAACAGGTTAGAAGGGTGCTGGAGTGCTCTCTAACGTATTCCCTCCGACGATCAAGTTAGTTCTTTGAGAGAGGGGAAGAAGAAAGCACTGTGTATCTCTTTTTGGAAGTTCTTGCATACCTTTGCAATGCGTTTTTGAAAACTATTTATACCTTCAAAAGCTCATGGTTGATGATAGTCCATCCAGCAGGTATTTGTCAGAGATGAGGCAGTGTGCCTTTCACTTTTATGGGGAATGAGATTTGTTTTAACTGATCGGGATGTCGAGCATTTAAAACTCACTCCTCGGTCTGCTGAGCATTCAATTCCCCTTTTTTGGCGAGGATGTATTAATTGCCTAGGTATGGGGGTCTTTAATGCACTTCACTTCTCGGCCCCCGTGCCTTAATTGCTGTCTCATCAGGAGGAAGATTCATTAAATGCTTACTTGCTCCAGTCATGTGTCAGCAGGGGTACCCAGGTCTTTGTGCTACTGATTTGATACCAAATTCCACGCGTCCACCCCTCCTTGGTTGCACATTCTGCATTCCTGACACCATCGAGCAGAGCGTCTTCATGATGATTAGCCTAGCTTGGCCTAGACTAGCCATCTGTCAATCATTAGCTTTTGTAGAAGCAGAGGAGAGGTGGGAGCGTACAGAAGGAACGCCTCGGCACCGACGCATATTTGTCTATCTCGGGATCAGGGGTTTCTTCCGAGCCGAGGACATATATGTTGATCACACCGATTGGGGGGATCCCTCGGCTCTAAGCACTATCGCCTCGGCAGATGGATGAGTGTTGCCGAGGACACGTGGCCAGACATAACTGAGAACATAATAATGCCGAGAACACGTGTTGCCGATCTGTCTTCTTCCAGAAATGTCCCATCATCTATGTAAAGGAAGTCTTGGAGCATGAACTGTCTAAGCTAGAGAAAGACCAATAGTGTTCGAACTGAGGAATGATCTTTCTCTTGTTTCATGTGTTATAGCCAGGCCACCAACTCCTCTACTAAAAAACAATAAGAAGGATGAAAAATAATCACCCTTAAAGAAAATACCTCTATTTGTAACATATCATATCGTCCAATTCCTGGTATTTTCAGATTATACAGACAGACAAATGGAGGCTGAACATGATGAAAGGGAACGGTTAAAAATGCTCTGCTACTTGTCCCATTTGCTTGTATCGATCGATTCGTCCGAGTGGCAGCTGCACTGCTGCTACGTTCCCACTTCCCAATCTACCTGTACTGGACAGCTCGCATCACATGGCACGGTGAAGAAAGAAATGATACTGACACTGATAGTCATATAGGCCCACTCTCTTCCAACTGAACGACGTGAAGCATTGGATGATCCGATTCTCTGTTTTGGTACATATATCGCCGGCTACATTTTATATTATGAGTGAGAAGCAATTTTACAGTAAAGTTGAACCACAACTATTTGTTCTGATTTGCAAGTAAAAACAATTCAGCTTGTAGTTGATTGACCCAGTCTTGAAGACGCTTTTCTCTTTTAGGTTTGTTTTGTTATTCATTCTCTCCTGTTTGTTTGTCCTACAAAGTGAAAGGGATTTATTAATTTTTTTCTTTCTCAGAAAGAGTTTTGTTATTCTTGTGCTGCAGTTCATCATCACTTCTTGCCTGGTGTAATTCTTATATGGCCGGTGGCTCAGGGGGCAGGTCGCTGCAGGACACACCAACATGGGCTGTTGCGACTGTGTGCGCAGCCTTTGTGATCCTATCTATCCTCATAGAACATGGGATTCATTCTCTTGGAAAGGTATTTTGATGTTATTTTGATTCATTGGCTTTGTGTTACATGAAGCGACGACCCAATGAAAAGGTTTTGATATCGTTGCTTCCTCTCTTTGTCATGCCAGTGGTTCCAGAAACGCCAGAACAAGGCCATGATTGAAGCCTTAGAGAAGATTAAAGCAGGTTTTGATATACATATATGTGTGTGTGTGTATACTTAATAATAATAATCTATGGAACATTTATTTGATAAATAATTATAAATTTGAATTGATGTGCAGAATTGATGCTATTGGGTTTTTTATCCCTTCTACTAACCGTGGGTACGACTTATATTGCTAAGATATGCATTCCTGAAAAAGTTGGAAACACATGGCTTCCTTGCAAAGAAGACGAGAAGAAGAAGGCCAACGATGATAACAAAGGCGGTGATCACCGCAGAAAACTACTTTCCCACGCTCAAGACATGATATGGCATCGAGTTTTGGCGGCAGCAGCAGCCGCCGAAGAAAAGGATTTTTGCCTCGGAAAGGTAAAGGATCAATTATTAACGTGATATTATAAAATTACAAGTTTCAAATTCGAGTTTCATTGTCGTCCAACTATCTCATTCTAATCGTCTACCGGTGTTCGTAACTTAAAAAATAAAATTGCATGTATCTGATATTATTAATCGTGTGATGTAAAAAAGATCAGATACCATCTATATATTCAACAAAAGAAATCCTATTTTATTTTCATTTTTAATTGAAAAATTACTTTTGTTGGAATTAGGGGAAAGTATCATTAATCTCACAATCAGGGGTGCACCAGCTGCACATATTTATATTCGTACTTGCCGTTTTTCACGTTCTGTACAGCGTCATCATCATGGTTCTGGGCCAGGCCAAAGTAAGTTTCATTCCTTTTAAGCTTTTAGAATGTGATCTTGGGTTGGGTTGGGCTGGGCTGGGCTGAACTAATATAGGCTTTTCTTGGTTAGCCCAACAACATACCCTACTAATCCATGGGATTGTTTGTTAATCAGATGAAGAAATGGAAGGCTTGGGAGTTGGAAACGTCTTCATTGGAATATCAATTCACAAATGGTAATCAGGAGGAATCCCATTCTTTTTTGATGGAGTGAAATATTACATGGGCCGACCCGTGGGTAATTCATCATACGTCTTAGCGGGCTTGATAAGTTGATATTGTTCTTGTAGATCCTGCAAGATTCAGGTTTGCCCATCAAACATCCTTTGTGAGGCGTCATGCTGGATTCTCCAAGAAACCTGGGATCAGATGGATTGTAAGTAAGCCCAAGATAGATTTTTTTTTTTTTTAATTTCTTTCTTCCCTTGTGTCTATTTATTAACAAAGCCTCGTCTCTGTCAATTGTCATGTCTTTTCTTTTTCTTTTTTTGTTTGGAAAAAAAGACTATTCAATATTCTTTTGACAATGGAAAAGTCCTTTTATTTTTATTTTGCTAACCGTTTCAGGTAGCATTCTTTCGGCAATTTTTCGGTTCACTATCAAAGGTCGATTATTTGGCAATCCGCAATGGATTTATCAATGTAAGTGAGCTTATTCATTTCTAGTAGTATTTTTTTTTTTTTGATAATAAATTTAAATGCCGAACCCCGTGCTTTTCTCCTTTTAGATGTCATGCAAGTGTTACACTTTAAGCCTTTTATGTTGATATATAATAACCACTTTGGCATAAACGTCCATGCACCTGTGGAAAGTATTTGTGATAAAGTATAAACATGAAATGTGAGTTTGACACAGTGCATAGCTCCTTTCTTTTTCCCCTGAGATATGTTTCCAAATGACTTGAATCTCACTGAAGTTCCCTAAAAATCACAGATCGCCTCAATAATAATCTTACTATTTAGTGTGAATAAGATGGTGATCTTGGTTGTTTGTGTCAAGTCGATCATTGGTGTTTTAACACAGCTAACAAATGCAGGCGCATTTTGCCCCAAATAGCAAATTTGACTTCCACAAGTACATTAAAAGGTCCATGGAAGATGACTTCAAGGTGGTTTTGGGCATAAGGTCTCTCTCTCTCTCGTGCGCAAAATCCTGAATTCATCATAGTTGAGGAGTATTATCTAAACCAATCTTTTTTCCAATCCTAACCCATTAATTCATTTTGATCGTGCAGTATCCCACTATGGTTTGTTGCTGTCATCTTTCTGCTTCTGAATGTTTCCAGTATGTAACTCTCCCCCCCCCCCCCCCCCCCCCCCCCCCCCCCCCCCCCCCCCCCCCCCCCCCCC
>CAUOFW020007279.1:462703-493713 GCA_963454935.2 Ilex paraguariensis | reverse complement strand
CCCCCCCCCCCCCCCCCCCCCCTCCCTTCTCTGTGAAATACATACATATTTGTGTATTCATAAGCACACACACACGTTCATGAGTTCATTATATGCTCATGATTCCAAAATTCATGTTGAAACAAATGGTATAGGCTGGTATATACTCACCTGGATCTCGATAGTCCCACTCATTGTAAGTTATACTTGGCATCGCTTCCAGTTAAATAATTGATGCAATTGCATATATAATACTTCCTAACAACATTCTATACATGTTTTTGCATTCAGACACTTGTACTGGTGGGTACCAAACTAGAACTTGTTATCATGGAGATGGCACAACAAATCGAGGATCGAACCACTGTTGTTAGAGGAGCTCCAGTGGTAGAGCCAAGCAACAACTTTTTCTGGTTCAATCGGCCCCAGTGGATTCTCTACTTGATCCATTTCACACTGTTTCAGGTGATGAAGTTTCCTAGGCCCCTAATTAATCCCTATCATATATATATATGGATCAAGCAATGAAAGAATACTTACAGCAATATGTCAAGTAAATATGTATGTATCTTTGAACATGTCAACCGCCATTTTTAATCTCACAACTGATTGGAACCTGTGCAGAATGCATTCCAAATGGCATATTTCTTATGGACATGGGTAAGTGACTGTAATGTAATTTGATTGTTAGAATTATATATAACAAGTCTGTCATGTCAGACAATATATATGTAATGTGTATTCTTCTAGGTAGTAGTAGTACATTAAATTAATTGATGTGTTTGTATGGGTAACTTTCTACTAATGCAGTATGAGTTTGGGATAACATCATGCTTGCACGACAACTTATACGAAATATTATTTAGAGTTTTCCTTGGGGTAGCTCTTCATATTCTGTGTAGCTACATCACATTCCCTCTCTATGCCTTGGTAACACAGGTGAGTAATCTTATTGCATGGTCTATTAAATGTTCAAATCTTTAACTTGGTTATATATACAGCACAGCCACAACCGGATTATTATTTCTAATAATGGGTTGGTTCTAATCGAAGAATTTCGATGGATGCAGATGGGATCACACATGAAGCAAGCAATTTTCGAGGAGCAAATGGCAAAGGCTCTTAAGAAATGGCACAGAGCTGCCAGGGAGAGAAAGAAGCAGCGGGAAGCAGGTGATGTTTCTAGTTCTGGGTTTGTGAGCGGGGAAAATACACCTAGTCGAGGTACATCACCCATGTATTTGCTCCACAAGTACCAGTCCAATGCAGCAGATCAAAATCTAAGTGTTCCTAATTCTCCAAGGGCTAATCAATCTGATACGGAGTTCTCAGAAGTCGATGTTTCTGTTCGTGGTGGGCATGACGCAAGAAGACCTAATGATCATCCAGTGCAAAATGGAGAATCTCATACAGTTGATTTTGCTTTTATCAAAAATTAGAAAGTGGCCAGTCTGTTCTTCACGAGTTGTTATGTATCCAAGTCTAAGTCAAAGTGTTATGTATGTGCGATGTGTTTTTCCGATTTGCTCTTAATCTCTAACTATTTTTGTTTCTTCCATCACCATATAATGAGTTATTTTTCTCTTTTTTTTTTTCTTGGCTTCAAAATTCACGGTAGAGAAAGCATAGGGCTCTTTAAAACAAATATTTAAATAATTTAGAGTTCCATTTTTCTCTACATAACCAAAAATACTATTAAAGCATTTGCAACAAAACAACACACCATTTTGGACAGAAATCCAAGTCCAAGTTGAACAAAACAGAAACCAACAACTCTTAATGATAGGGTGGGGGAGCGGGGAGCTCCCTAAGCCAAAGGACATCCATACAAGTCAACGGTATGATTGCTAAACCTTTCACATGGCATGGCATGGCTTGGCATGGGCACCATGTTTACTTTTATGTTTGTTTTTAATGGTAATGGTAATGGTATGTTAGTTTTTTTGGTTGTTTAGCTGTAAAATTCAAAGAAAATTAGATCAAATAGAAATTAAAGGGATTGAGCGACGAAATTGAAATAATTAAGATAAAAGTAACACATAGAACATACTTTAGGGTCCGTTAGTGTACTTATTTTATCTAAGGCATCTTCAATCCTTTACTTATACACTTATTCAAATTTAAATTAGAGTAAAAACAAATTAAAAATAACCTTTAATTCTTTACTCATATTCATACCAAATGTAGGAATACTCAAATTTTTACTTAAATAAAGGGTAACTCAAAATTTTATTCAAATTTTTAATGATCAAATTTCGCTCTTTTAAAAGGTCTAATGTTCTATATAAAATACCGCCAAACCAGACACTTTGCTTCTTCTTCTTCTTCATGGCTCATTGATCGATAAATCGAACTCCAGAGCCAATAACTGACAATCTGGTTAATGGGTCATATGGAACTCGTGTTTAAACTTATTAATCGAGATTAAACTCTCACCAAACCCACTTTAGACTTTGGGTGCCAGTTGTCGGCGGAAAGATAGAGCAAGAACTCGACCAGTTCTGAACCAGAAGTTTTGAGACTCTAATTGGAATCTCATTCTACGTTTAAATTGGATTGGGTTTTAGTATTGTCAATTGACTGTAATTGTGGTTTATAGGCACAATTTGACTCGGTGCTTGATCATGGCTAGGCGTCATGGATGGGAACTCCCTGCTCACACGTTTCAGGTAAATTCTTTTAGGTCTCCTTTTCCTTGTAATCACTTGAAATTCGAAATGTGGGTTATATTTGAGGCCTTTTTACTTTTAAAGGTAGTTTTTTTTTTTAAGATTATCCGTGTGATATAGTAAACTAGTGTTACTTTGTTTTACTTTTCTGTCAAAAAATATTTATCTATTTGTAGTTTGGTATTTTGACTGCATCCTATTCATTGGGTTACCTGAGTTTTAGAGGAATGCATATCTTTCTTTAACCTCATTATGTTATTTTTTTAATTTAATTTCAAATGGAATGATAAGAATATCAAAACCCATCCCAAAGAGATCATATTATTACAGAAAGCACATGCTTTTGATATAATTTGATTTTTCTATGGTGCGCAGTTGTATATATATATATATATATATATATATATATATATATATATATATATATATTTTTTTTTTTGTGAAAAAATTCCTTGTGGACTTTGTTTCACCATCAATGCATGGCATACTATTTTCTTAAAAAATGTTTAATTGGTGGCATGGTTCAACGGCTCAGCCGAGTTGTGTCCAACTGGATCTTTCCATTCCAATAAATATATAAATTATGAGTCTGACTCTGCATGTGGTTGGCTCTGAGAAGTCTTGGACGAAGAATTGCTGCATAGCACTTGGTATTGTTCCATTGTGATATGTCTTGAACCTTTCGTCATATTTGACTTTTCTTTCACATAACACTTTGTGTATATTGCACGACAGATTCATCTCTTCCAAGTTACTCAAAGATCAATACAAGTCACTTGATTTGAATGATCGACCCTCCATTTTTGAGATTTTTAGTAGAAGTTTAATTTTGGGGCTCATATCAATCCCTGTCCTAGTTTGGAAGTTGTGTTGTGTAAGTAAGGTGTGATCATGGACCTCTTTTATGATCAATTACCCTTTGGAACTTTATGGTCAAGGACCTTTTTTTGTCATTACAATAATTGCTACTCTGTTTTTGTCATTAATATTGATTTTCTGATAATGTGTGGAAGATGAGATATAAGTGGAAAGAAAATCTTTAATGGCACATTCCTGCCTATAATCTTTTAGATATTTTTGCATCATCGTCCATACATTTTGCTTTAACTTGTAGGACAATCGTCTTGATGTTTGTGATGATGCACAGGTTGTCGCAATAACAATATTTTTCTTACTCTCTGTTGCCTTTTATGCATTTTTTGCTCCATTTCTTGGGAAGGACGTGTATGAATACGTGGCCATTGGTGTTTATTCCTTCTTGGTAAGCATAATAGAAGTCTTTAATAGTAATCCCTGTATGGAGATCGCACCACCATCTTTTGCTCACCTTATTTATTTTTTATTTTTTGTGTTTACTTCTGGCACTCTGTGTATTTGTGCTTTATGTTAGATGCACAACTATTGATTCCGCTGATCCTGGAATTTTGATTGAAGCTGCCAAGACACCAGCTTATGGGTTGCAAAATGACACAGATTTGCGTGGTTAGTAAGTTAGCAGCATTGTCATGGTTTAGTTAGAGAAAATATAATCCTTCTGATTGAATCCACCAACTGAGTAAGTTCAGTGGAGATTCTACCAGTTATCAAAGTGATTCGATTGGTAACACCAATGAATGTTCCATTTAGATTTTTCAACACAAACATTGAGCTGATTGTCCAGAAAAATTGATTATAAATGGGTAATTATGATTACAATGGATTTTTTTTCCTCTCTGCAAGTTCCTATTGATAAATCCACCAATCAGCAATTTTTCCTTTGTTGGGGAAAAGGGCAGTGTAAGATGATGTTTTGACACATCAGGACTTTGTTCTTATGATTGTCATTGAAGAGCTTTCTGTTGTGTGCTTAGGAATTGCATCTTCTCGTGAAGAACCTAGCAAAGCCGGATTGGAGAATGGAGGAAAATCTGATAGGTGTGGTTCAAGTGGTTGTTCAAAAATTGTGGGACTNTAAGTGGAAAGAAAATCTTTAATGGCACATTCCTGCCTATAATCTTTTAGATATTTTTGCATCATCGTCCATACATTTTGCTTTAACTTGTAGGACAATCGTCTTGATGTTTGTGATGATGCACAGGTTGTCGCAATAACAATATTTTTCTTACTCTCTGTTGCCTTTTATGCATTTTTTGCTCCATTTCTTGGGAAGGACGTGTATGAATACGTGGCCATTGGTGTTTATTCCTTCTTGGTAAGCATAATAGAAGTCTTTAATAGTAATCCCTGTATGGAGATCGCACCACCATCTTTTGCTCACCTTATTTATTTTTTATTTTTTGTGTTTACTTCTGGCACTCTGTGTATTTGTGCTTTATGTTAGATGCACAACTATTGATTCCGCTGATCCTGGAATTTTGATTGAAGCTGCCAAGACACCAGCTTATGGGTTGCAAAATGACACAGATTTGCGTGGTTAGTAAGTTAGCAGCATTGTCATGGTTTAGTTAGAGAAAATATAATCCTTCTGATTGAATCCACCAACTGAGTAAGTTCAGTGGAGATTCTACCAGTTATCAAAGTGATTCGATTGGTAACACCAATGAATGTTCCATTTAGATTTTTCAACACAAACATTGAGCTGATTGTCCAGAAAAATTGATTATAAATGGGTAATTATGATTACAATGGATTTTTTTTCCTCTCTGCAAGTTCCTATTGATAAATCCACCAATCAGCAATTTTTCCTTTGTTGGGGAAAAGGGCAGTGTAAGATGATGTTTTGACACATCAGGACTTTGTTCTTATGATTGTCATTGAAGAGCTTTCTGGTGTGTGCTTAGGAATTGCATCTTCTCGTGAAGAACCTAGCAAAGCCGGATTGGAGAATGGAGGAAAATCTGATAGGTGTGGTTCAAGTGGTTGTTCAAAAATTGTGGGACTTGTTTGTGATTTTTTTGCGTGGGAAGATTGCCGAAAAGGTGAAGATCTTTTTGCTCAACAAACTGGAGAAGAAGATGCTTTGTTCTGCACATTGTGCAATGCTGAGGTAAAATTTACTGAAAAAGGTTTTGAATCATATGTCGTATATGTTATTGGTTAAAGGTAGTTGACAGATTTTAAATCTTATTGTAATGGTTTTATTTTCAAGATTCAAAAATCAAGTGATTTTCTGTTGGGAAACTCAATTGGGAGGACACCATCAAATGTCGCTAACACAAAACCCCTAACCTATCCTCTCCAGCCTAGACCTACGGGCCGCCAGAAGAATAAATTTATAAAAGATCAAGAATATATTAAATACCTGCTTTGAATTACTCTTGATTATCTCGATGTTTACATGTTTTTACCTGGAACCTGAGCTTGTTGCTCATGATATATGATGCAAGAGGGAAAGGGAAGAGAGTTAGAGCTAGTGGGAACTGCATGTGGACTAGATCTCAAGCTCCATTTAAACTTTACCTTAATTCCCAAGAAATAATTGCTATCCAATATAATTTTATCACACTTGGAAAAGTGTCACTTGAACCTTTAACTCGTTAAGATGTATGCTGAAGCTTTGGATGCTGTGCTTCCCACTTTAGGAAGGTGGGAACCCACCTTAGCATTGTAAACAAGGACTGATTTGGTGTTGTATACAGCTCATGACTATTTTTGCTTTGATTTCCTTCCTTTTTTTTTGAGTATGAAACTCTTCCTCTTCTTGAACCAGAGTTAACCCTTGGTTTTTTTTCTTTAAATTTTTGATTTTTAGTTAAGTTTAGTTCTTATTGTTTGGGAAAGAACCAAACAAAAGAAAATGAAGAATTTCTTATTAAATATTCTGTTGCATCATGTTTCGTATGCCCTTGCTGTCTTTCCTCGTCTTTGCCTCCCCATTTTTTTTTACCTGTTCTCCCAGTGAGTATATGCTCTTGGTTAGAACCTCAAATTAATGAGTATGATCTCAATGCATAACAAACGAAGAATTTGAGGAGAATAATTTCGTAAATATTTTTTGTGGTTTCGTAGGTTCGTAAGTTCAGCGAACATTGCAAAAGCTGTGACAAATGTGTTGATGGGTTTGATCATCACTGCAAGGTGAGTTTAATGCTCAATTTCTAGTCAACTCTCCTGCTTATGATGTTAAGATGCTCAAGTTGTTGGTTTATGTGTAGTGAATGTGATGCAGTCCATAAGATGTTCAAGTAAAATGAAAATTGAAAGATACAACAAATTTTATGAAATTGGTGCTATCAAGATTGTGACTCACTCGTGGCCTTGCGTAATTTACTGTTAATTTTTTTCCTTGAGTCATATTTTATGGTTTATTTGTGTTTTATTCTGCTAGCTGAGTTTTATAAAGGTTTGAGATTTTTTAGGAGTCAAGAGCATTTCTGAATTTCACATTAGATTAGTCAGATTTTTGAGTTTATTCATTCATAATAGAGATTTGTTTTAGAGCACCTTTGGAACTTTTGAAGCCTCATCGTGTTTGTCTGATGCAAACCCTCACCCCATGTGTGATGCCTAAGGCATTCTTGGAGTGTTTCTTGGTTTTCTTTGTCTTCTTCTTGTCTTCCCAATATTTCACATATAAACCCCTCCAACCAGACATACCTATCTAGGCTCTCTTTTGAGCTAAGAAACTCTAATTAAAAAATCCAAATCTCTTTATCAACAGTTCTATAAGTTCATCACTTCTAAGCCCTAAAATCTAGGTCTTACTGGTCACTCATAACTAAACAGTCTCAATTCTGCCACCAACATTCTTTTTCCTAACCCCAGACCTTTATTAAAGGAAACCTATTATTCATGGTTGATTTCTTATACTTAATATGTTTAGTCTTGCATCAGAATGTGATTAGATGAACAAACCATTATCATGTTCAAAAATATCTGAGGATGTTTTTTGAAGAAATGAGTAGCTTAGATGATTACTATCTTGGATTGTTTTTTGCACTTAAATGAGAGATCTTCCTGATGTGAGTAGTTTTGTTGCTGTCCTATTCATCATGTCCTGCTATCCTTGTTTGTTGTTTGCCATCATTCTTTGTAATCTTAAGAGGATTGCTTTTCTTTATGTCTAATATGGCATGATAAACTGTTGTGCATTGGTTGAATAATTGTGTTGGGAGGAAAAATTACATCACATTTGTGTGCCTTATGGCTGTAAGCCTTGGCTTGGTAAGCTCTAAAAAGGGTGTTTGTTTGAAATTTTTTTTAACAATTCTATTAGCTTTCATTTTCCTTCCCTTAACCCCAACTAAATAAGTTTTGTGGATCGCTATTTGCATGTGCATTTGTGTGCCAGCTTGTTTTTGAATTTGGAGTGGGCATTGTTGTTCTTGTTCGATGCTTCACTGATAGGAAGGCAATAGAAAATCAGATAACTGACAGGCTTGGAGAAGGATTATCACGACCCCCATTTGCTACTGTTGTGGTATATGTCCTTCTCTGCTTATTGTGTATCTTATATATTTAAGAAAATGTTGCATGTTCTTTTATTAGAGACTGGATATCTGACCTTTCAGTGTTATAGCAGTGCATCTGCTGCATTGGCCTGACAATATAATTTATCATGGTTTCACATATTCATTTTGTTCTCATAAAACTGAGAATGTAATGTACCATTGCACTTTAGGCCTCAATAAAACAACTTCTTTTGCTATTTCTTTTACTTTGCTTGCTCGAAAAGGCTTGGTAAAAGTCTTGCAATTCCATTTTTTGATCTTTTAATGACTCTATTCCATAGAATGATCGAATTTATTTTGGTTGCATTTGGTACTACTGTGTTTTGCCCCAGAAAATCAACTTTGGTATGTGCTTATTACAGTCCCTATGTACAGCTGTTTCTTTTCTGGCCACTGTGCCTTTGGGAGAACTGTTCTTTTTCCACATAATTCTAATTCGAAAGGTTTGTTCCTTCTTTAACAAACCTTAACTTTGTAGCCGGATGTTGCATTCACAAATGCGATATATATTTTCCATCTGAAATTTCATTCGTCAGGTAAAAGAGAATAGGAAACATAGAAAGGCAAAAGGAGGCTGCTAACACCATCATAATCTTTTGTTGCAGGGTATCACAACCTATGAGTANTTGTTTGTGATTTTTTTGCGTGGGAAGATTGCCGAAAAGGTGAAGATCTTTTTGCTCAACAAACTGGAGAAGAAGATGCTTTGTTCTGCACATTGTGCAATGCTGAGGTAAAATTTACTGAAAAAGGTTTTGAATCATATGTCGTATATGTTATTGGTTAAAGGTAGTTGACAGATTTTAAATCTTATTGTAATGGTTTTATTTTCAAGATTCAAAAATCAAGTGATTTTCTGTTGGGAAACTCAATTGGGAGGACACCATCAAATGTCGCTAACACAAAACCCCTAACCTATCCTCTCCAGCCTAGACCTACGGGCCGCCAGAAGAATAAATTTATAAAAGATCAAGAATATATTAAATACCTGCTTTGAATTACTCTTGATTATCTCGATGTTTACATGTTTTTACCTGGAACCTGAGCTTGTTGCTCATGATATATGATGCAAGAGGGAAAGGGAAGAGAGTTAGAGCTAGTGGGAACTGCATGTGGACTAGATCTCAAGCTCCATTTAAACTTTACCTTAATTCCCAAGAAATAATTGCTATCCAATATAATTTTATCACACTTGGAAAAGTGTCACTTGAACCTTTAACTCGTTAAGATGTATGCTGAAGCTTTGGATGCTGTGCTTCCCACTTTAGGAAGGTGGGAACCCACCTTAGCATTGTAAACAAGGACTGATTTGGTGTTGTATACAGCTCATGACTATTTTTGCTTTGATTTCCTTCCTTTTTTTTTGAGTATGAAACTCTTCCTCTTCTTGAACCAGAGTTAACCCTTGGTTTTTTTTCTTTAAATTTTTGATTTTTAGTTAAGTTTAGTTCTTATTGTTTGGGAAAGAACCAAACAAAAGAAAATGAAGAATTTCTTATTAAATATTCTGTTGCATCATGTTTCGTATGCCCTTGCTGTCTTTCCTCGTCTTTGCCTCCCCATTTTTTTTTACCTGTTCTCCCAGTGAGTATATGCTCTTGGTTAGAACCTCAAATTAATGAGTATGATCTCAATGCATAACAAACGAAGAATTTGAGGAGAATAATTTCGTAAATATTTTTTGTGGTTTCGTAGGTTCGTAAGTTCAGCGAACATTGCAAAAGCTGTGACAAATGTGTTGATGGGTTTGATCATCACTGCAAGGTGAGTTTAATGCTCAATTTCTAGTCAACTCTCCTGCTTATGATGTTAAGATGCTCAAGTTGTTGGTTTATGTGTAGTGAATGTGATGCAGTCCATAAGATGTTCAAGTAAAATGAAAATTGAAAGATACAACAAATTTTATGAAATTGGTGCTATCAAGATTGTGACTCACTCGTGGCCTTGCGTAATTTACTGTTAATTTTTTTCCTTGAGTCATATTTTATGGTTTATTTGTGTTTTATTCTGCTAGCTGAGTTTTATAAAGGTTTGAGATTTTTTAGGAGTCAAGAGCATTTCTGAATTTCACATTAGATTAGTCAGATTTTTGAGTTTATTCATTCATAATAGAGATTTGTTTTAGAGCACCTTTGGAACTTTTGAAGCCTCATCGTGTTTGTCTGATGCAAACCCTCACCCCATGTGTGATGCCTAAGGCATTCTTGGAGTGTTTCTTGGTTTTCTTTGTCTTCTTCTTGTCTTCCCAATATTTCACATATAAACCCCTCCAACCAGACATACCTATCTAGGCTCTCTTTTGAGCTAAGAAACTCTAATTAAAAAATCCAAATCTCTTTATCAACAGTTCTATAAGTTCATCACTTCTAAGCCCTAAAATCTAGGTCTTACTGGTCACTCATAACTAAACAGTCTCAATTCTGCCACCAACATTCTTTTTCCTAACCCCAGACCTTTATTAAAGGAAACCTATTATTCATGGTTGATTTCTTATACTTAATATGTTTAGTCTTGCATCAGAATGTGATTAGATGAACAAACCATTATCATGTTCAAAAATATCTGAGGATGTTTTTTGAAGAAATGAGTAGCTTAGATGATTACTATCTTGGATTGTTTTTTGCACTTAAATGAGAGATCTTCCTGATGTGAGTAGTTTTGTTGCTGTCCTATTCATCATGTCCTGCTATCCTTGTTTGTTGTTTGCCATCATTCTTTGTAATCTTAAGAGGATTGCTTTTCTTTATGTCTAATATGGCATGATAAACTGTTGTGCATTGGTTGAATAATTGTGTTGGGAGGAAAAATTACATCACATTTGTGTGCCTTATGGCTGTAAGCCTTGGCTTGGTAAGCTCTAAAAAGGGTGTTTGTTTGAAATTTTTTTTAACAATTCTATTAGCTTTCATTTTCCTTCCCTTAACCCCAACTAAATAAGTTTTGTGGATCGCTATTTGCATGTGCATTTGTGTGCCAGCTTGTTTTTGAATTTGGAGTGGGCATTGTTGTTCTTGTTCGATGCTTCACTGATAGGAAGGCAATAGAAAATCAGATAACTGACAGGCTTGGAGAAGGATTATCACGACCCCCATTTGCTACTGTTGTGGTATATGTCCTTCTCTGCTTATTGTGTATCTTATATATTTAAGAAAATGTTGCATGTTCTTTTATTAGAGACTGGATATCTGACCTTTCAGTGTTATAGCAGTGCATCTGCTGCATTGGCCTGACAATATAATTTATCATGGTTTCACATATTCATTTTGTTCTCATAAAACTGAGAATGTAATGTACCATTGCACTTTAGGCCTCAATAAAACAACTTCTTTTGCTATTTCTTTTACTTTGCTTGCTCGAAAAGGCTTGGTAAAAGTCTTGCAATTCCATTTTTTGATCTTTTAATGACTCTATTCCATAGAATGATCGAATTTATTTTGGTTGCATTTGGTACTACTGTGTTTTGCCCCAGAAAATCAACTTTGGTATGTGCTTATTACAGTCCCTATGTACAGCTGTTTCTTTTCTGGCCACTGTGCCTTTGGGAGAACTGTTCTTTTTCCACATAATTCTAATTCGAAAGGTTTGTTCCTTCTTTAACAAACCTTAACTTTGTAGCCGGATGTTGCATTCACAAATGCGATATATATTTTCCATCTGAAATTTCATTCGTCAGGTAAAAGAGAATAGGAAACATAGAAAGGCAAAAGGAGGCTGCTAACACCATCATAATCTTTTGTTGCAGGGTATCACAACCTATGAGTACGTTGTCACAATGAGGACCCAAAGTGAAGTTCCTGAGCCCTCTGTGGACGGAGGAGATCTGCAGAGTTTGCCATCCTCACCAACAAGTTCTGTCGTGACTGCCATGAGCGGAAGAAGCTCTCTTGGAATGAGCTTGCAATATAAAGGTGCTTGGTGTACTCCTACTAGAATCTTTATGGACCACCAGGTACTGCTGCCTATTTTAGTAATACTTCTGCAGCATGAAACATCTGCTGGGTTTTTAGCAAAGATTTTTTAACTTAGATCAAGTTTCCTTCTTTCTTCTATATAGAGTTCATTTTGTTTGGTTGGTGTAGGGTGGTGTATTTGGCAAGCGTTTGCCTAGCTGACCTAATGAAAATACATTACATAAACCCAGAAACAAAGGAAGCTAGAACAACTTAGACGGTAAATTAGTTCTAAAGTTACTTGTGGTATTGTGGGAAAAGTGTCAAAAAAGACTGGAGAAAACTACTTGTGTAATCAACATAATGGGAACCACCTTGTATACAACATTTTCATTTTACAAAATATTGCTAGTTTTTTGGACAGTTTTTTATAGCTCTAGTATACTTGGTTTTGGGTTGGATTATCTCTTGGTCCAAACTCCGGTTCATGTTATTTTTCTGGAAATATTTCCTGCTTTTGTCGGTGATTAGATATATCTATTCAAGGGCAAGTGCTACTTCATGATGGAAAGAATTCTCTTTATTAACATTGGAAGCACCATGATATCTGTCACATGGATTTCATGCTCCATGTTTCAGTAACTTTAATATTTGTGTTGACCATCCAAGGATAAAGGCTCCATACTGACTCGTTCTTGTTAGTGCATAACTAATATGAAATTATCCCTCATCTAGAGCGAGATCGCTTGCCATCCACAGTTGATCCAGATTCAATGCCTCCTCTTGATAAGGGGAAAAGGTTAGCCCAGCGTCGAGTCCTGATAAGTGCATGGAAGCTTGCCAAATTGGACTCTAATGAGGCAATCAAGGCAGGGGCCAAGGCTAGAGCTTCATCATCTGTTTTACGTCCAGTAAGTTCCAGACATCATCCGTATGACTCCGATCATTTATCCAATAGCAATGTGAGTGGCAGAAGCAGTCCAACCAGTACCAATCATGGATTTCATGAAAGAAATACTAGAGCAGGAACATCAAGGTTATCTTCTTCAAAGAGTTCATATCCTCCCAGTCGTGCTAGCAGGGAAGATATTAAAATGTGTGGCCACAACATTAGTAACCTAAACAACCCTCATCCCCTTAACCTCACACCACCTCCATTACAGCAGCGGGCTTCAAATAGAGATCATTTCAATCCGATATACATGTCATCAGTAGATCGATCTCCTTTGTCAGCAAAGGCAAATGATGCAAATGGAACAGCAGTTAGTGATGTAGAAAGGGTACCAATGAGTAGAAACTTGGGTGCTGCAGAAAATTCAAGGTCGTCGTCAGTATTTTGGGATCAAGAAGCTGGGCGCTTTGTCTCTGCAGCCACCAGAAGTGTTAGTTCTTCCTCTCAGGTATCCGGAAGAGAGCCGCTTACATATGCAGGTCAATCTATTTTCTATGGTGGTTCCCCTGTGGATGAACAGTTGAGCAGAGGGACAAGAACTGGCAACTCACTGCCTTCCGATNAACCACTAGAAGTGTTAGTTCTTCCTCTTAGGAATCCGGAAGAGAGCCGCTTACATGGGCAGGTCAATCTATTTTCTATGGTGTGGATGAACAGTTGAGCAGAGGGACGAGAACTGGCAACTCACTGCCTTCCTATCCTGAGAGAGGTTCCACGTCAGGTTACTATCGGCAGGGTAGATCACAACGAGGTGGCCAGCTTCCTGTGTTTGTTCCAAGTGATTCCCAGCACTCTTCTAGATTGCGATGAAACTGAAATGACATTATCATACCAATTTGTCTCTCCAGATATATAATGTTGGATTTGAGATTTTCACTTTCTCAAATTTTGTTTTATTTACTTATCTTGCGCCGCTCTTACGTTTTCTACCGCATCTAACCAAGCGATGCACCGACGCATCATCCATTAATGATAGCTGGGCCCCTAATTTTTCAACACCACTATTACCTATCACATTGAAATCTATCCTCCTACAAGGATTTTTTTTAATAAGTTGAAGAGCATTTGCACATACAAATACAAAGATTATGTATGGCCAATTTGAATCGATCTTAATTAATCTCTCTTACAACTCAAAAGAGAAGTACTAGGTAGTGATGACAAGATTTGAACCCGTGACATTTTGTACCCAAAACAACGCGCTACTAAACTAGGTCACATCCCTTCAATTGGTCTACAGTGTTATTGTAGAAAATTCCTGTCTTGTGTTTCCACAATCAAATTGAAGGGAAATGAATGTAATACCTTAGAATAAAGTTTGATTTAGATTCCTAGTTCTAAATATTTATTGATGACGAGTTACAACAATTGCACCTAATAAAGCAACTAAAAGAATTATTGAAATGAGTTCAAATGAAAGCAAAAAATTTGTTGATAAATGAATCTCAATTTGATGACTATTACTTATCAAATATTGCTCTATAATCTGATTTGATTTTGTAGTCTAAATAATTCCGTGTCATGACGTATTTGGAATAATAGTTATTGGTGAAACAAAAAGACTTATACAAACTATTAAAGTAACCCCATCCCCAACAGTCCAAAGATGAACCCTATTAGTGAAGTGAAATAAATGGTCGATGATATCCCACGCATTGTGGGGGAACCCTATTAGTGAAGTGAAATACATGATCAATGATATCCCATGCATTGGGGGAACCTCGATGAATCTAAGTTTGCCATGGGTTTGGACTATTTGGAGAGCTTTGTCTTACCCTATCTAGTTGGTTCTTTTAGTACACACTTGAAAATTGGAGATCTGTCAAATTCCTCTATTCTTTCCCTTTTTGTTCGCTAATTGAATCAGCCTAATTGTTCTTGCTAAATATACCATCTATGGTGGAGCATAAAAGAAATAGCTCAGTCTTCTTCTCCATTAAACAAACATATTCTTACTCAAATTTAGAAATATTTTGGTATTCCAGATAATGCATTTTTTTTAGTCATAATTAAAATATAAGTGAGCGGTGGAAGTGTTAATTGCCTTTAAAATATAAATATAATAAGAAAAGTCATTAAATCGTAACACTAAGCTTCCGTTTGGTAACGGTTTGATTTTTAATTTTTCCGTTTTTGTTTTCAATTTTTTAGAAAACCTAAAACTTAACCTTGTTTGGTAACCATTTTAGTTTTTTTTAAATTAAAATCGATTTCAAATGCCTCAAATTTTGAAAACGACAAAAAATCGTTTCCAAAAAAAAAAAAAAACGAAAACGGACGGAATTCAATTTAATGAGATCACACCGTCAACTCTTGTTAGGAACAAATAAAGCCTTCTACCAAAAAACCATCAAACAAAATTATTTAAACCCTCATCTCATCCTTTCTCTGGTCTCATCGTCACTCTCATCTCATCCGAAGCTCTCTCATCCGTAGCTCTCTCCCTCGTCTCATCGTCACCAGGCGCCCAACAGTTCGTCTTCTCATCTGAAGCTCTCTCACCAAGGTTGTCCACAACAACTTCATCTCTCTCCCCAAGGTAAGTTCTTAGATCTAGAGTTTTCAAAAAAAAAATTAGTTTGATCGAAAATTTTTTGTTCGATCCAAAATTTTCTCTTGTGTCGATCTTTGATTTCTTTTGGTGGGTTATCTCTCTTTCTTAGCTTCGATTTTTGGGTTTTGGACTTAATACCAAAAACCCATCTGATTAATCTGTTGAGATCTCCAAACTAGCAACAAACTCATTCCTGGTGATATGATACTTGGGTTTGTTGGGTTTGTTGAAATTATCTTCAAACCTATCAGATTTTTGGGTTTGTTGAAATTGGGTACATGTATTTACTTTTTCTTTAGGGTCGATAACTTCACAATCCTTATTTATATTTTTTTTTATCAGCAAACAAAGAAACTTTATTATGGCATAAAGAATAGTTGGGGGTGAGAAGTCCACAAATAAGAAGGTAACAAAATATGAAAATAAGGGGGTAAAATCAAATTACGAGTCACATATAGCTTTCCAAATCACCCTAATCAATAAAAACCAGAATACCCCAAACTCGGGAATCCCGGCCACCAAGTGATGAATTCAACTGTTATAGATGGAACTTTTCTTTTCTAACTCAAAAAAGGAATCCATAGATCCAGTAAATACTTTCCAAAGCTTTGCCATATGATGCTTTAAAATATTATTTGAGCTTATGGATTTATGTAGCGGAAAATGTAAGAACTATGTTACTCATTCCTTCATAGGTGGATAAAATTTTTTGTAATTGGTCTTCGTCTTGGTAGATAAAGATGGGATTACCTAGCCTCCAATAAAGGGTTTTTTTTTTTTTTTGGTCAGGACCAATAAAGGGTTTGATAGACATGTAATTTAGACGAATTAATGAAATATTTTCATAACAAATGAGTTATTGCTAATTTTTCCTATATTCTGGTGGACTGTGCTTCTAATTATTATTTCTTGGATCAATTCAGTTTACATATTTATGTGGGAATCCTTCAGCTTACCATAGTGGTTATACATTTGCACATACAATGAATATCAAATACCCAATATCTTAGAGGGTGTCAAATACAATATATTTTAACTTTTTGAATCATTTTGGTTTAAGTGATTATATGAGAAATTTAGAACTTGCCCTTTTCCCCTAATACTTGTTTAGTATGAACTTAATTACATAGTTTTATAGAGCAAGCTACCATAACTATATGTTTGTGAATATTTCTTTTTTCTGTCTAATTAATGTAAGAATATTGAACTTTGAAGCAACATGTGCTCCAACTTTAACTTTTTAGATCCTAAATTAATGTAAATCATAGGATCAATAAATCCCACAAATTCTTGGCTTATGCTATTTCTATTTGCAGTATCAGGCATTTTTTTTTTGCTTTTTCTTCTTTTTTAATTTACTATAAGTAAACTATACAGTTTAAAAGTACATTACTGTCAATCTGTTTGCTTTACATTTTTTGTGTTACCATTTTTTGTTTTTGTGTTAGATTTGATTTGTTTTAGGTTCTACATTGGGTTAGAAGTTGAAGATTGAGACATTTTTTATAGTTAAACTAACATGGAAGTGTATGGTGTAAATAAGTTGTTTATAAAATAATTTATAAGTGTTTATCAAACAAGTTTTTTTATAAATTGAAAATCAAAAATCGATTCAATTTTTATTTTTTTAAAAAATTGAAAACCGAAAACGTTACCAAATGGAACCTAAATAATTTGATTATAATTTTTTTTTAGGATTTTGTGAGTTCAGTGTTCCATAATTTGTGTGGATTATTGAAAAAGTTTAATAAAAAATTCAATAGGTACTATAAAAACGATGTCGTTTTAGTTTTGTGATAAGTTTCCGCCTGTCACTTGGGGGTACCGGGTTCGGTCCCGGCAACTGCGATTACTATTTCTAGGTATTTCTATGATTTTATTTTTAGGCGCATTTCGACTCTTATTTATCGGTTCCATTTGGAGGGTGTACATGACAATCAGCACAGCAGCAACAACGGCAGTGGATAGAAACTTCTCATAGAGATGGCGGCTTTATTATAATCTTTTGGTTTTTTGGGCTCCAATGGCCATGGCTTCACTACAGAAGAGCTTTGCGAGATTCAGCGTTGATAGTATTCTACGTTGTTGTTCAAAACCCAACTTCAAAAATCGAACACAGCAGCATATAAAGCAGCAAGTCGTTTTACCACGACCACCCTTATCGAGAAGGTGTGCAATTCTCATCTCTGTGCTTCCTTTGGGCTTCGTTTCGCTATCCCTGCCATCATTGGGCAGAGAGAGGCGCAACAAAAAGACCATCCCTCTTGAAGACTACCTCACCAGCTGTTAGTCACTCTTTACTTTATACTTGCTCTTGTTCAACTGTTCTTTGTGGGGCATTATTTTTCTCATCATTGTCATTATCTGTTCATGTTCTTGAGGTGATGTCTCTTGGATTTCTTCAATTTCTTGTTTTTTTTCTGATAAACGGTTGTTAATGCAAAGGGAACCCACCTTACGTCTACCATCGGATTTGTCATATGTTCATATGTAAGGATTTTACGAGCAATGTGCAATGAATTCAAGAATTTTAAGCAATTGCTTGCTATCACTTTCAAACAATTACAATCGCATAGGAGTGATCCTGCTTAGAAATTTCTTGCTCACGAGAACTATTATGTCTAGATTGAAACCCTAATTCCTTTCCTTGGAACTATATTGCTGAAGAGAGAGAGCTAACTTTGAGTGAGTAAACGCATGGAACACCCACTATAGGTTCAGTAGTCCAAACCCGCACACCAAAAGAACCTGCCTTCTTGGGAGACTGATGGGCAGCATAGCTTGGTCCCTTTTGAACAGAGTGAATTCACACACTTGAACACGCATACTGGGGTGCATGACAGAGCTAAACACTGTAAGCATCCTCGGGTGCCAAATCCTGGTGGTGTATCAAATTTTCCTTCCCTGAGGATGAAACTGTCATGGAACCCAGGAACTGCAGTTCAACCTCCAATATGTTTATTGCAAATATCTCTAGTTGTTCAATTCTAGAAGTTATAGGGTTGGTAAGTCATGAAATCAATTGCTTTTGGGGTTTAATATAACCAGTTGTGCTATACCTGATAGACTATTTGGATATTCTTAAGGTATCTAGACACCCTCGCCAGCCAAAAAAGGGGAAATTATCATAATAACAGCTACCTTGGCTGTTGAAAATACGTTGATAGGTGGGTAAGGAGAAGTGCATGATGCCGAGTGCTTCAAAAAAGATGCATTTTACAAAACCAACTCCCTCTCGTGTGATGCATACCCTCTCCTGTGATGCATGCTAATCCTTAGTAGTTTGACTACATATATATGCTGTGAGCTGGCATGATTAACCTGATTCTAAGTGAATGGATGTGCAATTCGACAGGGATTTTTTGAATGTGCTATTGCTTACAACTATGATTAGCTATTCGATCTATTTACTTCATCACCAATTGTTAGAAAAAAGACCTTCTTAAAAGCATCTTCACCGAAGAAATCTTTACAAAATCAACTTTAATTTTCTATTAATCAGCTTGCTAAGTAAATATTTTGTTGCATATGACCAATAATTAAGTGAAAATATTGTGCTTTAGCATCTCGATTGAGCATATAGCTCCATTAATATTTTGGAAGTTTTCTCCTAGCATTTTACAAGATGCTGGTGCCCACTTTGTCCTTGAGGAGTCACTTCTACAATGACATTGCAAAAATTGCATATGGTTAATACACATGCAGAGTTTTTATCATATGAAATTTACTAGTTAGAAGAGTAATGTGCATTATTTCATATGTACTCAATTCCCAAGCCAAAGTTATGAACATTGTCAAACAGTGTTAAGAGACGTCTCCACTCTTCTTTGCTTATTATCCTTTATGAATTGGTCTTGTTTTCCTAGTAGCTGATGGACTGAAATACTATGATGTTGTTGAGGGAAAGGGCCCTGTAGCTGAAAAAGGATCAACAGTGCAGGTTTGATGAGGCCATGTAATCTAGTGATTGTGTGTTTTCATGCATTGGTTTTGCAACTTATATCTTTCTATGGCGTCTATCATTATAGGTGCATTTCGACTGCTTATACCATGGTATTACAGCAGTGTCAAGTCGAGAATCTAAACTCTTGGCTGGAAATCGCATCATTGCACAGGTGTTTACTCTCTATTGATCTCTTAGCATAACTATAAACACTGGATCAATGTGTTGAATTTTGGATAAATGTATAATTAAATGGTACATGATTCATTGTGTTCCAAGTAGCCTTATGAGTTCCAGGTTGGAGCTCTCCCCGGAAAAGAACGAAAGCGTGAATTTGTGGACAATCCAAATGGTCTGTTCTCCGCACAAGCTGCACCAAAGCCCCCAACGGCCATGTACACAATAACCGAAGGGATGAAAGTAGGGGGGAAGGTAGAATATCCTCCTTTATTGTCTCTGCATGCTCATTCTGCATGACTTCATTTATTTATTTTTCTGTGCATGATGTATTTTTTAATACATTTTTGTGTCAACTCACTTCTTATCAGCTCACCTTTAATCTTTCTTCTTGTTGTACAGAGAACTGTACTTGTTCCTCCAGAGGCAGGATACGGCAAAAAAGGGATGAATGAGATTCCAGTAAGCTGTTAACAATGATCATACCAATATATTTTAAAAGTTACCTCATAATATATTTATTTTGTTTAACAGTTTATTAGTATTGTAAGTTGATGCCATAATGCCTTGCTGGCTACATATCAACTTGTTTTTGAATTTTTTTCCCTTTAATAATTCTGGAGAATGCATATTTAACTTTGAGCTCAAAGTAGAGAAAATGAAGCCATTTGAAGTTCAAAATTCACCCCCTCTTGAACATGTGGGTGAAAATTGGTATATTTTTGGGTTCTCACCTCATATATCACTTTATGAAGTCCCATGTAATGACGGTTACTGACTTGGTTATGTTAATTCTGCAGCCAGGAGTTACATTTGAACTGAATATCGAGCTATTGCAAGTAATACCATCACAGTAGTAGTCATTTTTTGAGTTATAAGATATTGTAAAAACCAAATTTATACTTCATTCTTCTTTCTTTTTCTCCATCATATCGAAAAGGGTCTTTACTCTGCCAGACTGATTCTTTTATCCACAGAAAGGTCGACCAAGGTGAATTGTATCTCCCAACATTTGGTTCTTGCTCATGTGAATTTTTACTGGGATTATTAATGTAACCCGCCATGGAGCAACGTTCTTTTTTGAATTTATATGCTATTACTGTTTAATTTATTATTATTCTAAACTAATCTCTCTGTGTGAGTGTGAGTGTGCGTGTGTGTGTGTGTTGGGGGGATAATGGTGGTGGGGTGAAAGAGGAGAAGTGCAAAATTAAAAAAATAATAATAATTTTAAAACAGCATCTTCTTGTACCAATCAAATGCTTTTATCTAATCAATTATTAAAATTTAGTATTCAGTTTTTAGTATTTCATTTTCAATATTATCGAATATCACCTAATCTTACATCAATTATTGTTAATAATGGTGGAACAAAGTTCTGCACCAACCACCACAAACATTTCTCTCTCCCCAAACACCAACCACCCCATGCCACTAAACTAGCATCACCAAATTTTATTTTATTTTATTTTTACTTAAACCCTAAAACCCAAACTCAAACCCTAAATCTTAAACCCTATTTCTTTTATGGGGAAGAAAGAAAATTAAGGAACCCGCAAATATTGAAAAAACTATAATTTTTGTTAACCAAGGAAAATATGAATAACTCAATTCTTGAGACAAAGTCAAGAAACCATTTAAAGAAACGAAATAAATAGTCCCCTACCTACGAGTGTGGCATCCTCAAGTCAGAGTTTTGCATAATCCTCGTGCAATTGAAATCTGATCAGTAAATGTCTTGAGTCAATAGGACTTACTTTAAACTCCCCTTTTAATGTCTATTTAATTCTGATGAATTCTCTTATCACAATCAGTGTATATTCCAACCACTTACATGATTCTTTTACCTATTCCTTAGTGTAGGTATAAAGCTAGTTCTCTCTTATAAAATACCACACTTTTATCAATTATAGTGATAGAAATCTCTTTTGTAATCGGTTATAAATGCTCTTTGAAAAGAATTTTCTTGCAAATTGTGAGAAAATAGAATTTGACTTCTTTTTTTTATTTTCTTGTCAATAATTTGAAGCTTATCTGATTGATAAGGCTGTTGCATGTATAATTAGGATGTTGTAGGTTACATCAAGTAAAATTAAATTTTATTACTACTTCCCATTTGAGTATATACTTCGCATTTTTATGTGTGCATGAAACATGGCCGGCTCAACAATGGAGTGGAAAAAAGCATGGGTTTTAGGCCCACACATAAAAAAGTCCCAAATTTTAAAAGTTTAATAATTTAGTATAGATCAAAAATTAAAATTCATTATAATTTAGTTTAACAAAAAAACTTCTAAAAGATTAAGTCAAATAAAATTTAGAATTTAGGTTTAAAAGTGCAGTACACCTCACAAATATACATCACACATACATATTTATTAAAGGACAAAAAAAGATTTACACTTTAATAAAAAGATTATAATAAGTATATCTCTGTTACACAAGTTAAAATAAATTAAACACATTTTCTATTTATCTCAAACTCGATTTTGTTCTCATTTCAATACAAAAACACCAACTAATTAAATTGTTCATTCTTATAAAGGATCCACAATAAAAAAACTAATTAATATAAAAAACAATTAGATAAAGTTATTATCAGAGAAAGGAAAACACAACAAAACAGTAGGTGAAAGTTACATATATAAACAAGTTATGGATTATAAAAAGTTAAAAAATAATAAAATAATTTAACAACAAGATAACAAAAAATTATGAATATATACTGATAGTCGATAATCTAATACCACAATTTTCATGAAGAACATACAAAACAAATAAGAATAATATAAAAATAGTAATGAAATAATATATTATGTTCCGAAAAGTGTGGTTCAAGGAAGAGAAGACAAGAGATACAAATGAATGTGCGGATCTGTTTGTTAAAAAATATGTACTTATAGCCGTGATGATCTATGTATATTTTTAATTCCTATGGATTTTATCATTGAACAATTGCACTCATATAGTATGATTATGAAATAACACATATTTAATGTTTATTATATATTAAATGCCAAAATTATTAAAAATAAAAATTATGCGACCCCACGTTATAACATTGAACATCTTTACTATGACAATATCTCTTGTAACGGTTCATGTATTATTTTTGACAAATTTAAAAAATGCATAAAATATGGAGTAACACATATTACATTTATTCTTTACGCGTTATCCATTAATTAATTTGTCTCACTTAATCGGTTCCATAGACAAAAACTCGATAATGAGATGCAAACAGATACTACAATTGTTATAAAATACACAAATATTTCGATCATTTGAATGAAACGAGACATAGCAGGCCTAACTATTAAAATAGTCTCCTAGAGCCCTAATTTAATTTTCAGTCATTAGGTTAGTTTTATGTTTTGAGACCCTTTTGAACAGACCAAGTTTTTTTTTGGCGAACCTTAATGGTACGAGAGAATTTTATTGATTAAAATTTAAATTACACATAGTTAGGGTGGACATATGTACTTTATTTCTCGATGCAATCTAATTATAATAATTATGAAATTAAAAATATTCTAATGCATGATAATTACATGGAAATAAAATAATAAATAATTCTAAAATGTTAAACTTCCTAAAAGTCCTCCAAAGATAATGAATCCTGTTTGTATAAGACCTAATATATTTTAGAAATCTATCTAAAATTTTATAAAAAATTTTAAAATATAACAATATTTTCACAGGTCTATATAATGCCTTACATATATAAAATTTTAAAATATAACAAAACCTTTTAAAAAAATTTAAAAATAACGATTTCTAACTATAAAAGTAGCAATTTCTCTCAAATTCTTTTTTACTATTTTTTCCTTTACTCTTATCACATATTTCCAACTTTTTCTCTCCCTCAAATTCTCATTGTCTTGCTTTGGTTTTTTCTCTTTATCTCTAACTCTGTCTCTTTAAAATTTCATAATTGCACACAATTTTTTTATCTAATTTTGCCCAATCCCCAAAACACTAAAATATAAAAATAAATCATACTATAACTCTCTATAAAACGTCTAATAATAGTTAACAAAATCTATTTTTTTAAAATATTAAATGAGCTCTCACGTAAAATTTTCGCTTTACCCCTCGATTTGCTTTGGACCGCCCTGGGCATGAAACTGTTTGTGCTAACATGCGAAAATTCAGTCAAGACACCCAATGCTACAGAAGGACTGTTTTTGGCCAAAGAAACGGCGCCGTTTGCAGCGAAAAAACACACGAAAATATTATTAATAGTAAAAACGCTACACTGTGACAGACGAAGAGAAGTAGTTGCTCCAGTCAGGGTCAGGGCACCGAACGAACCGATCGAAGCATAGCTCCTCCTGATATCCCAAGGACGAAACATGAGGGAAATTCGTTTAGATCTGCTCCTCCTATCTCTCGCTCTACTCTTCGCACCTGCTTTCTCCGATCTACTCCTCTCCAAGGTTGATCGACGGGTATGCTTTCTCTCCCTCTGGTTTGTGATTGCTTTTCGTTTTTTTGCAATTTTTCAGATCTTTCGATTTCTTCTTTGATTTTATGTTGACCCCAAAATGAATATAATTCGATTAGTAGTAGAAGATGCGATCTAACTCAATTCTGGTCCCTTTTCCCCCCACATTTTCGAGCTGATTTGAACTATGGTTTGTGGGACCGTAGTGCTGAATTTTGAACCTCTCATATGAACTCTGCAAAGGATGCAGATTGATTGATGGACATGAATTTTGATGCACCAATTATATTGTCTCACCATTTGTTTTTTGATTGAATGTTATAGGCTTTTAACTTTGGACATAGTTTAAACTGCTTTCAGCGTAGTTGGAAGGAAAATAAATCGTATTTCTGCCAGCATAGTTCTTTTTAAATACACTGTACATGAACTATAAAGTATAATTCGAAGGGGTCGTATTGGAGGTCATTACCAAGAAATTGCATATCTAAGTCCTTTTTGTGTGAATTTTCTTAGCTGTTGGCGAATGGTTATTCCAGATTTCCCTAGATGTTAACATTTGCCCGCTGCTAACTTCTATCTGACGTGTTGTTGCAGATTGATTTGACATCGCATGTAGTACGCATCACTTCGACACTGAAGGTTGGTGATTAATGCTTTTCGGGTTCATTCAAATATTTTTTGATTGATTGTGGAAAGATGCCAAATTTTTTGCATTTATTGGTGAATCTGGTGGACATATTTATGTACAGTTAAACCATTCTTGCATTTATTCTGTAAATTAAATCTTCTCTTTTTTGCCCTTTTTCTCTTTGCATATATATTTATATGTATCTTTTAAGTATGGGCATGTGTAAGTACTTGTATGAACATGACATTCGTCAAGAGGTTTGTTATGCTTCTTTACAGGTAGAAAATGCTGGAACTGATCCGGTGTCAGAGGTTTTGTTGGCCTTCCCAGATACCCAGGCAAAAAATATAGCATATTTGACAGCATCAACCATTGAAGGGAAAGGAAAAACAAAAAGTTCTTCGGTCAGTCTCCCCATTCAAGTTGTCCACCCTGATGGAATGCCTCCATCATTGACTTGGCATTCAGTTTCTCTACTGAAGGGACTGAGCAAAGGGGAAAGCTTAACCTTGGATGTTTTGGCCGTGTTCACCCATACATTACGACCATTTCCTGAGAAAATCACTCAAGCTGAAATTCAGCGCGTGGCATTCCAGGAGAGTGCATACTACCTCTCTCCTTATGTTGTGAAGGTCCAGTCACTTACTGTTAAACACTCGGGACAATTTGAATCTTATACGAAGCTAGAAAACAGCAGGGCTTCTGGTTCAGAGATCAAATATGGCCCCTATGAAAATCTTCCGTCATTCTCATTTTCACCAATAGTAATTCATCTTGTGAACAATCAACCCTTTGCGGTTGCTCAAGAGTTGGTGCGAGAGATAGAGATTTCCCACTGGGGCAATGTGCAAGTTACTGAGCATTACAACCTTATCCATGGAGGTGCACATATCACTGGGGAATTTTCCAGGTATGTGATTATTTCCTTTGTAGGATTATGTTAATTTTGTTGGCTTTTATGTGATACAGAAGCTTAATTTTTCATATTTTGAATACGCCAGGCTGGACTATCAGGCCAGGCCCCATGTCAGAGGGGCATCAGCATTCAGAAATCTTGTTGCCAAACTACCACCAAGAGCTCATTCTATTTACTATAGGGATGAAATTGGCAATATCTCAACATCTAATTTATGGGGTGATTCAACAAAGGTAGAAATTTGGATTTATTCAAAGAAAGACATTCTTATTTTTGTTTCTAATATTTCACGTGTATTCTTTCCAATTGCAGAAGCTACTGGAAATTGAACCCAGGTATCCAATGTTTGGTGGTTGGAGAACTTCATTCACAATTGGATACGGCTTGCCACTTCAGGACTTCTTGTTTCAGTCAAGGGGAATACGTTTCCTCAACATCACTTTTGGTTGCCCAATAAATGAGGTGGTCATTGAAAATCTCATTGTGAAGGTAGTAGTTTGAAAGTTCTCTAATTCTTGATGCCTGTAGTTTGAATCCTCTGTCATTGGCATGCGTTAGTTCCATTTGATTTAACCATAATGAAGTAGTGTAAATAGTTCTAGCAGTAGATTTCTAGGCTAGTTGCATGAGACATGTATTTTGTGATTGTCATGCCTGTGTTGTTCAGATAGGTTTACATGAATATGAGAATTACCATAATTTAATTTTGCACATATAATTTGGAAACCTTATTTTATCTTATAGGATACATTAGAGGTCAAAAGTATCTATAGGTTGTGGACTGGCCAAGCTTCGGGCTCAGCTAAGCATAGCTTTGGCTCAATTCAAGTTTGGTCTCAAGAGCTTGACCTAGCTCAACTGTGCACTGGTTAGGTCTGCCAATTATCTCAGTAGTCAAGCCAATTGTGTGATTTGGTAGCATAGCACATTTTGAAATAATCATTTACATGTTTCTGATTTTGTATCATTTGTAATTAGTATTTACTGAATTGTTACCATAAGCTTCTTTTTCGGGTTGTACTTATGGCTATGGTTTTGTCTGTTTTTGTGAAGCCTAACTAGTATGAATTGGCAATGAGGTTGTTTGCTAAAGAGTTATTTATTTCTAGCGTTGACATTTTTTTGGACTACAGGTTGTTTTGCCTGAAGGATCAAGAGACATTTCTGTTTCGGTTCCATTTGCTGTGAAACAGTGGGAAGAGGTATTGCAAAATGAAGAGGTTAAAACATTATGTTATTCTTTTTCTGGTTCGAAATTTTCCCTCTAAAAGTGCTTTTGGATTTGTTGTCCATATGTTTTTTGGCAGACAAAAATTTCCCACTTGGATATGGTTGGTAGGCCAGTGGTTGTATTAGAAAAGACAAATGTTGTGCCAGAGCATAATCAGCATTTTCAGGTACTCCTTTTTACTATTTAAATGGCACAGTCAACTGCTAAAAATGCTGGCTTATGAGACGAGCCCTGTGGTGTAAGGCATGCTCAAATCTATAAGAGCACACTTCATTGACTTTGGACACAATTTATTTGATACTTCAACAATGACTAGAAAGTTATACTTCAACAATAACTAGAAAGTTATACTATTATGAGATATTGGCATGAAATGAACTAGTTGCCGGCAATTATGATGTAACCTGGCCTTTAATCATTTTATGAACATATGACATGGAAACAAAATGTTGAAATTCATAAACCAATAAACACTTCTGCAGCAAATTTCTTCCACTAATGAATATGTTTGATGAGTAAATGTGAAAATAAGATGTGCTACTAGAGGTCTCTCACAAAGCTTTTTACTGAAAACCTGCTGGACAGCCTTCTTTCAGTTGACTCTAGGCATACTAAACTGCTGCTAGGTCAGGACTTTCATCGCACACTTCATGGGCAGAAAATTTGAAGCTCTGTGTATGTTGTTTTAATTTTTCTGTTTGGTAAAAGGAAGGAAAAGATGATAGAAATGTGAAGAGAAAGAAAAGTGATAGGTGTAAGGATTCTTGAGAGAAGAAAAAAATGGGAGGAGGTGGGGAGCCCTAACATCCAGTAGGGCCTTGAATCCAGAATGAGAAGAAAGTGAGCCAAGTGGAAGAACATATGAGATTGAGAATAGATAATAGACCAATGAGATAATACAGAATCAGTAGGTAAGACAAATTGGAGCATGATGAAGAAGAATAAGGATGAAGGGAAAAGGGGAGAGAAAGGAAAGAATGAGAAGGGAGAAAAAGAGAGCCGAGCTCTATCCAAAACCCAGAAATTTCACTTCTTACAGGCTTTTTTTTTCTTGTAGCAGCTTTGAGCCACTTTTACAGCATCTCCAAAACCTTCAAAATCCGCTACAATTACCAGAATAGCCTTAGCTCATTATAATAACATATATGGCCCTATAACTCCTTCCTAGCCACTAACATCAACCCTAAAATTGAAAATACAACAACATATTAATCAAAACTACTGTGAAACTCTAATAACTAACATGTTCTTGCATTATTTTTTCCTTTGCGAAACCACATCACATCAAATTATAAAGGCCATTAGTACGTGAAAAAACAAAGATTGCAGTTGGCATAACATGAAAACCTTGTTTCAGATGGACAGATACAAATGATAGAAGTACAGAACAAGTGATCATAAATATTAATAATGTTGAGACTCATGAGAGAGAGACAGAGAGAGGAACTGGTTCTGAATCACAAAAAGGTTAAAAGCTTGCTAAAATAGCATCCAAAACCTTCTTCTAAATTATCTTCAAAGGTAAGAGTACGAAAAGATTTTGCAAAGGTACTTGTTATAGCATTTGGGGGCAGGGCAGCAACAAGGTTGCTCCATTGCGACTTGGGAATCAAGGTTTTGAGTCATGAAAACTACCTCCCCTCCGATTCTCGTCAGATCTCATAGTGACAGAGGCTCGTGCACTAGGTTGCTATTTTATCAAGCTTGTCTGGAGTATATCCCATTGGGATTCCGGCATATCTTCATTCCGCACCCCCTCTGTCTCTCTCATCCTCATTCCCCTGTGGCAATAGTGTCTGAAATATTTCAGATATCTGTTGTTATGTCTGGTTAACTTGGCTGTCTCTGTTGAGAGGTTTCTGTCTGACCTATTATATTCAATATCAATATCATGATGGCACTGTAAAATGGTGCAAGGCCTTACCACCTTTTGAAAACTGTGCTATGAACTCCAATAAATTCCATCCTCTGTCTTTCAATATGAGTAGGATTATCAAAGCTTCTCTAATCACTGCTGTTTCTATGAATTGTGTGAAGTTCCATTTTGTTAATTTCCACCTTGATGTTCTCCTGTGCAAAATATCAACTTCAAGATCTTGGTTATTTTCTGAGAGTTGTGAGCAATAGGCATCCTGTGGAACATCCAAGTACAATAACAATGGAGGTGGATATGAACAACTGATTAAGAAAGGACTCAACTCTTTAAAACAGAATCCCCTACTTTAAGCAAAGAATGTAATTGTTCTTTAATCCCTTTCCTCCTGTTGAACCAGATTATGCCCACAATCTAGGCATAAAGAAGCAGCTCATGCCATGTTACTTCTGGATCCTAAGTGATATCAGCCTGCTGTCTGGAAATATCCTTGCAAAGTTATATGTGGAAGAGCAAAAATTATTCGTGGTCAGTAGTTGAGAAAAAGATTATCAATTGTAGCATATGAAGCAGCTCTTTATAAAAACCACATGACTGGCATATTGCCTTGGTTCTTCTTATCCTCCTCTCCCCCTCGCTTTACCACATTCTTCCTCCATTGGGAGTTGCATTCACTTTTCTGTCCAGTTGTTATTTTTTTCCCGTGTTCTTGTTTCTGGTGTTATGCTGCATCTTATTCCCTGTTTTTCTGACTGTCCATTTTGCTTCTGGAATAACAATACTGTCTTGGACTATTATTTCATGCCTTTTCAGGTCAATTACAAATTCAACAACCTTTCATTGCTTAGGGAGCCATTGATGTTGATTTCTGGGTTTTTTCTCCTTTTTGTTGCCTGCGTTATATATGTGCACTCTGACCTTACAATCTCGAAGTCTTCTACTGCTTATTTGGCAAAACTGCAGTGGGATGAGGTAGGTAGATTTGGCATAGGCAGATACACCCAATTTAGTTACATTATATGATGAATCTCCATCTGTTATAATTTGGCTATCCATGTTATCAGGTACAAGCAACTGTTCAACAGGTCTTGAATATCATCAACCGGTGTTTAACAATCCACGGTAAGCTAGAAGCATCTTTACGTGATCTCTCTAGGACAGGGGATGTCCAAGCTTGCAAATCAGCTCGCAAATCAGCCGACAGTTCTTTGAAAGAGCTTTCTAAAGAGTTGAGACCTGTGTTGATATTATTGCAATCTTCTTCACAAGCTGTGCAGATATTGCCCAAGGTATGAGTACTTTCTATCAAATATTGTACCCTATTCCCTCACCCCCAAGAGTGATGTGGCTTAAATAAATGGGAAGTAAAATCTAGTGCAATCTTACACCTTGGGTGGATTGGCCATGGCTGAATGGCCAATTACTCGGGGGGGTGTGTGATGTGTGAATTCTAGAATTATCAACTTTTTGGGGAACTCCATGCTATTTCACCCCAACAGGTATACCATTGTGACTTAACAAGCGGAGATGACAGTCATATTGTGAATTACTTTTTGGATTTACCCTTTTCCATATCTAGTGTATGTTGTACTTTTCTTCTAATAGTTTTAACTGCTAAAGTTGTATCTAGGAAATTGTTACCTTACGGGAGTCACATCTGAGAGATACGATGCTGACTTTTCCTTCTTATAGGTGGAGGAGTTGGTTGCCAAGGAGAGAGAATTGCAAGAGAAGCTAATGCTGAAACACTCTACAGTTGTGGACTGCTATGAGAAAAAATCTGGGGGACGGGAAGTTGAGAACCGGGTTGCATCAATCCAGCAGAAAATTACGGCCTTGAGGCAGGAGGTTGATGATCTTCTGGAAATCATTGATGAAATCTAATTTATGGTAAAAACGACAAAGATGTAACATTCTTGAGGACCCTTGGAGCCTAGTGCTTGGGTTTAAATTTTGTTGTGACTTTAAGATACCGCGACAAGCTAATTCTGATGTCCATGATTTCGTATGTTATAATACTATTGAGGCAGGGAAGTGCAAGGCACTCATTAACTTCTACACGATGAATGTTCCATCTATGAGCTAGTTTCGACTTTCAGACACGTTTAGTAAATGGTTCTGTGTAGTCTTGTTTTAATGTGCATCAACCGAGAGCTTATTGTTGATGAACAGCAACGGCAAGGCACGAATGCCTCTCTGGATGCCGGTGTTTATGATCTAAAGCAGGTGCCATTCATGAGCTAGTTTGAATACGTAAAACACTTGTAGTGTCACACATTGTATGATATATCTGTTTTAATGTTGCTAATGCTTTGATGTTACAATGTTTTTGAGTTCCCCCCCCCCCCCCCCCCCCCCCCC
>CAUOFW020007279.1:393293-461438 GCA_963454935.2 Ilex paraguariensis | reverse complement strand
CCCCCCCCCCCCCCATACCTTCTAATCATGGTCCCCGTATCTGCAATTGGAAGAGGTTTCCCCTTTCTGGTGATATGTTGTAATGATCTGATTCCGATTCTACTTGTGGATAATTATGTTGTTGGTTGTTTTTTTATTTTTATTTTTGAAGGTTTGGAATCGAATATCATCAATAGGTGACAAAAGAATAAACCCAAAGGCCAAGAGGCATAGATGGAAATTTGCTCTTATTTTTGTATTTCACACAGAATACCTACGAGGCCTTGTTTCCCTCCCTCACCCAATGACCCAAATCTCCAAACTAGAATAGAATTAGACAATTACCCCCCAAACCCCTAAAAAAAAGAAAATAGGAGAGCGATACAGCACTGTTTAAAAAATTAATAGGAGAATTATATTCAGATCTCTTAAAATTTGTCATTTAATCACTCAGATCCCCTGTTTAAAATATTATACACAGACTCCTTAAGTTTGTACACGTGTAACATTTAAACCCTTGCTGTAAATATATCAATTAATAAATTATACTTAGACCCCTTAAGTTTAAAATATTGTACTAATACCAAAAATACTCCAATCAAATAAAAAATAAAAAATATTTTAAATTTTATAATCAAAATTCATGTTCTATTGATAAAATTAAAAATAAAATTTTAATTTTTTCTTAAAAAATCATAATTAGTATACAATTATACTATCTATTGGAATAAAACTAAAAAATTAAACAAGTGGTCTAAGTCATTCATAATAGAACATAAATTTTACATCAAATATTCATGTTTTATTATGTCATTTACTGAAATAAAATAAAAAAAAATCTAATTTTTTTTAAAAAAATCATAGTTAGTATATAATTATACTATCTATTAGAATAAAACTAAAAAATTAAACAATGAGTCAAACTGTAACGAATACAATATCTTTTAGCTTTAATTGATGTAGTTTGATATTTTAATTTGGACGTTTAAAATATCAAAATAAATTCTAATAGACAATATAATTGTATACTAATTATGTTTTTTTAGGAAAAAATTGAATTTTTATTTTTGATTTTATTTCAATAAATTATACAATAGAACATGAATTTTGGTTGTAAAATTTAAAATATTTAATAGTTTATCTTTTTCATTGGAGTATTTTTAGTGTAAGTATAATATTTTAAACTTAAAGGGTCTAAATATTAAATACTTATAAATTTTAGGGGTGTAAGTATAATTTATTAAGTGATATATTTACAACAGGGTCTAAGTAATTAAGTGAAAAATCTTAAGGATGAACTTGTAATTCTCCCAAAATTAAACTAAACAAAAAATTTGAGTACATAATGCATTAATCTTAATTAAATTCCTTTGTCAAAAATTAAGGATGTATTGTAGACCGTCCTAATTGGAAATAAAACTAAGACAAATTAAATCAAAATAGCATTGCAGTTAATTTATTATCGTCCTAGATTTGATTATTTTTATCCCATTTATTTATCTGTCTGTCTATCGTCACACTAGCTTACTACCCACACTCTACATTAAATCTCTCTCGGACTTCATAGTGTCCGCCATATCTAGTCTAGGGTTTTGTTTAAGCTCATAATACAGAAATGGAGACTTCATTGAGACATGGCAAAGATTCGAAAGCTCTGAGAATCCATGCAAAACAGAAGTTTCGCATCAACTCCAAAACCCACTTCCAGGCACGCGCCTTTCTCTTTCATTTTTCACTGTATTTCAACTTGGGAGTTTATGCACTTTACTAGTGCCATTCTATTAGAGCTATATGCCTATGTGCTAGTTCATGCTTCTCTGATAGTAGTCGGTCATGAACCGCAACCGCCATAAGAAATTTGTCTCCTTTTTGTCACCTAATGCATGTGTTACTGTTTACTTGAAACTTGAGGACATTAATGCTCCGCTATAGATGCCTTTTTTTCTTATTATGGAGGCTAATAATTTGGGGAAAACGATTAAGTTGTGATAATTGGATGTTTAAGTTCGTACAAGGGTCAGGCGCTTGATAATTTTTTTGGTAGATTCCACAGCTCTGATTGCACTTGTGGGGTTTCACGCAACTATGAATCGATTCTAATGGCACCTGTTGGGAAAATTCTGCAGTAATTTGGTCAGTACATACTTCAAAGCACAAGACACATTTACTTGGGCAAATCATGCTTGTATCCAAGGACACGATCCACGCATCTTCTTTACTCTTGAGAGAAGTGAGAATACAGGAAGAGTTTGACGATTCAAAATTAAATCCCAAATCTGAGTCTTTAAAACATTGTACACTCATCTCAATCTTACCACTCTCTTCTCAAACACCATAAAAGAGATCTCTCAAATGTTGAAAACCGACATTCTTCCTGAATTCCTCACTGTATTCGGATCTCCTGGATTCCTAAATTGGAATTTGGATTCTCCGCATGCCTCACGTATTGATGCTCACCACAGTGATTCCTCAACTGGAATCACATCTCGGCTATGCCACCAATCTTTGATCAACTGTTGCCTACATATGGGAAATTTTTGAGGTGGTTTCCAACTTTTTAACAATGAAGAAATCGGTTCTATTCCTTCAGCTTGGTGATGTTTGGCTCAGTCAATAAAACGATACATCCACAGAATACCAGCCACACATGTCATGCAGCATTACATGGAATGACTTTGGTGTGAACAAAACTAAAACATTCGGCTGCCACTTCAAGTGTGCAACTTGTTATCTAATGTGTGGATTAATTTATTGTTACTTTGGAATTTGAGCCACTGATTCCATAGAACACAGCATGATGTGCTTGTTACAGTTTGAAGTAAAATTCTTGCAAAGGGTTACATCAGATTGACCTGTTCAATATCTGTCATTACAAGGTGTCTATTGAAACTTGGGCATGACGCCTATTAATTAACTTCCTTTGATTTGATCAAAAAAAAAAAAAACTTCCCTTGATTTCATTTTGTTGTGTATCAATGTACTCTGACTAGCAGGTTAATGGAGAGCTGAACACAGGAACTGGCGTCCCAAATTGTCACTATGCAATGATAAGATACTTTAATCCTGATGTATCTCCTCATTCCTTCTCAACCCCTTTGAAAGAAGAATAAAGGTTTTGCATGCATTGACATATCTGATGATCATTTGCAGCTGTCAGCAAGCTTTCGTGTCGGATTGCAATATGATAGAAAAGAAAAATTTAGGTATATCATGTGTGGAAAAAAGGCATTTCCTGTGACTGCAGATGGGTTGATGAGCTTTAATATAAAGGGACAATGTGATGTTGACAAAGACCTTAGAGAGGTTGGTATTTCTTGGAGTCTGCAAAATCTATTTATAGCTGTGTTTATTTTATTGAGTACTTTATTTTTAAGGAGTTCTGATGCTAATGGTTTCATTTTAAACCTTGTCATATTAGTTGGTGGGAGTAGCACATAAGTCAAAATAAGTCCTCCAGTCTATTTAATTTATATTGAATTTCTAATATTTCCCTTTCATCATCAACAACAGTATATTGTAAGTAGAATTGCTTGTGGTATGTTTTTGTCAGACATGGGTGATGCTATTGACTATTTTTTTTTTTTTTTGGGGAGGGGGAGGGGGGGGGGGAAAAGAGCTTGAACCTTTGACCTCAAGAAAGCAAAACCTTTAAAAGACAAAGAGTACCATTAGATCAAAGGCCCGTTGGTAATGATGTCATTTACTACAATGGCTTTTTAGGACCTAAACTTTTGTTCTATTTTTGATGCTACATATAACTTGTAATTCTTTAACAGATGAGACTGTCAAGAGGGGCTGCTGAATTTACTTGGAGCATATTCAATTTCCAGAAAGACCAAGATGTAAGGCTCAAAGTTGGCTATGAAGTTGTTGGCAAGGTAAATTTTTCTTGTGTTTGTTATTTTTGAAGCTCGACAGATGTGCATTTTTTTTTCATTTCTAGAGTATTGTCATTTAAAGAAACTAGATCAGCACGTGTGCTTTGCACGTGAATCGTTTTAAATTATAGTTTTGTTTTAAATTTATTTTTATAATTGTTTGAAATAATCATGTAAATACAGTAGCCTATAAATACTTATGAATCAAACAATGTAATAAACTTTCTACAATTCGTACTATTTATATAGAAATATTTTCAGAAAGAATATTAGTTTTTATTTCTTTTTTCTATTAACTCTTACAGTTTTGAGTAATTATTTCTCTTATAAAGCTATCTCCTAAAATATAGAAATTTTGGCATGAAACTAAAAATTTAGATGAATTATATTTACAATATCATTGTAATAACACAAATACGTATTATGATATGCAGATATATGTATATATTGTTAGAATAGTTATTATATATAGACTTAGGGGTAGTTTAGTCATTTGTTTTCTTTTATGTTGCTCTAGCTTAGTTTACTATATAAAGACTTCTTATATGTAGTTTTCCTTTAAGCTTTGTTCTGGCTAATTGTGCCTCAATAATATTCTCTTCTTTCTTCCTCTTACTTTTCTTTGATTAATCAAAGTTAACATGGTATTAGAACATGGTTTTGATCTAAAATATATATTGTAACACCACAGTAATTTAGTTGGAGGAAGAATATATTCTTGGGTTGTGTGATGTGAGGACTAGTGATTGGTGGATTGCTATTTTTTTGTGATTCCAAGGGTTGTGAACAGTGCTGAAAGTACTGTTCACGCGCTGTGAATGGTACCGACGTTACTGTTCATGCTGTGAACAGTGTCGGATTTCGATTTTGAGTGCCTTTTTGGTGTTTTGCTGCCTCTGTTTTGTTGTTGGACTTTTGAAAGTCATAGAATTTGAGTTGTCTAGTTGTTGGATTGTTGATTTGATTTATTTGCTCGAGATGCTTGTATTAAGGCCTATTGAGTGTCTACTTCTTCGTTGGTTTCTGGTTTGTGAAGTTGGTACGTTGGGATCTGCTGTTTGGATTGTTCTTTTTATTGACTTGCTGCTGCCTCTTCTCTTTTGCTGGTGCTTTTTCTTCTTCTGCTTCTCCTGGTTGCTAGTTTGGCTGTTTCTTCTTCGTTTGCTGTTGTTGCTTTGGGCTTTTGGATTGGTTTGTTGATTGGTTGGTTTTGTGCATTAGTGAGTTGTCATGTTGCTGGTTTTTGATTTGTTTATTTGGGTTTACTATTTGACATAGCGTTGTATTGTTTCGCACTGAATAAGCAAGAAACTTTTGTTTCCATTTGCATTGTTTTGCATTGAATAAGCAGTAGGAAATTTTTGTTTTCACTTTTGATTAGTGGGTTTAAGTCTTTGGGGCTGATTTGTGAACCAATTGCTGGGTGAGTATTTGATTTGCAAAGTTGTTAAGTTGATTTGTAGCGAACTTTGGATTGTTTGACATTGGCTACTTCTTTTGGTTCTAGTTTCTGATTTTGACTACTGCTGGTTTGGGACTAGTTCTGGTTTGTTTGTTTTTTTTCTTTGTTGAGATTTGTTTTGTTGAGCATTGTTGCTGGTGGTTTTTGTTGAGCTTTGGTTTTCTGTTGGACCTTTCATTACTATTTGATCATCTCTGGAACTTCGTGCTTACTCTGATGCGGACTGGGCTAGTGACTCTATAGATCGCAAGTCCACTACTGGTTTCTGTCTCTTCATTGGTGATTGTCTTATTTCGTAGAAAAGTAAGAAACAAACTGTTGTGGCTCGATCATATGCTGAAGTTGAGTATCATGCTATGAACTTCATAATTGTAGAGATAGTTTGATTGTATTGGCTACTTGCTGATCGTTTCTTTACGAAATCTCACGCCATCACACGCTTCCGTTTTCTTCTTAGCAAACTCTTGATGTTTGGTGTTACCATATCTTGAGTTTGAGGGAGGGTGTTAGAATAGTTATTATATTTAGACTTAGGGATAGTTTAGTCATTTGTTTTCTTTTATGTTGTCCTAGCTTAGTTTACTATATAAAGACCTCTTATATGTAGTTTCCTTTAAGTTTTGTTCTGGCTAATTGTGCATCAATAATATTCTCTTCTTTTTTCCTCCTACTTTTCTTCGATTGATCAAAGTTAAAATATATATAACAACTAAATAAAAACGCGAATACTTATTGAATTGTAAAAACACACATAAAGAAAAGGGCTTTAAGTTATGGTGGTCATACAATCATACACAATTAAAAGAAAGTTAGGTTGTAGAAATGAAATAAGTAAATAAGTTACTTGGGGTAAGCAAATTAATTTAATCATTAACATTCATAGTATTAGTCATCACCCAACAAAAATAAAAAAGCAAAAACAACCCCACTCGAGTGTTACTAATAAGAGGATGCATTGATACTAAAATTGTAAAATCGAAGAAGATGAAAAGTTGGGATTTGATATTATTATTGAGGATACATTAAAATAAATTCTATAATAAATTAGGCTCAACTTGTCTTTATTCATAAATTGATTATCAACTAATAAAAATAAGTCTAACTCCTTTTAACAGTTAAAGTTGTCTTTTAAAAAGAAGATGGAAAGCTTGGTTAGTATTACTATGAATTTCTAATTAATAAGGTTAGAATTGAATTTATGCTTTATTTTAAGAGTAAAGTAGTCCAACATAATTTAATGTTAATTAAGTTTTATTAAAATGAGTTTTACATTAAATATGGTTAATATTGTGATTATATTTTCTTGTAGGGATAAAATAGTCAATTAAAAGTTTTTCTTGATAGTGTATTTTTATTAGTAGTACAGATAATAGTTTTTGTCGAAGTTATTCTTCAACAGTTATGTTTTGTCATAAAAGGAGAACTTCTGCCAACAATGTCTTTGTTTTCCGTGACTCCATGTCATGTTTTTTTCCTTTTACCCAACATATCTTAATGTCATTATTTGATGCTCACTAGTTATTATGAACATAGAGGTGCAATTTGTCAGCATCAATCCCAAAGCCTAAGGACTTGGCTTGTCATGATTGATTGCTCAAATCAACTAATTTCTCATAACCACCAAAGATTGTAAGATGTCACTTTGTGATGACCATCTCCTGCCACATTTGTGTTGAATTAAAATACTCTCTCTCTCTCTCTCTCTCACATGTGCGCGCACACACAGAGAGTTGCCGATTATGGTGATGTATGTATACTATCATATTATTATGGTATAGACTTTTGTTTACCTCGGAGGAAAGTGGTAATTTTCTAAAGCATGAAGTTGTGTGACTAGTTTCATCAGATAACATAGTTATCAAAATTATACGATTCGCGATTCGATTCATACGATTCGGTTTGATAGATGTACAAAATGATTAGTATCTTATATGAGAATCGTTTTAGAGTTGAATCACACTTGAATCGTACAATTCGATTCGTATCTCATGAATTGCACCACTCAATCACTTTTTTTAAAAAACCTAAATTTTTTGCAAAACGACAACGACGTCATTTTGTTTGCAGAGAGAACCAACGTCTTAATAAAAACTCAACCTCTTTATTCGTTCTCTCTCTGACGTCGTTTAAAACTCGTCTTGTGTTGTCTAAAACTAAAGGTCATGGCTAACGCTCTAGCATCATCGGTTGATTTTTGCTCTCAATTTTTCCATTGGTAGTTTGTTAGATTCTAATTTTTTATTTCAAAATGTTGGCTTATATGTTTTCTCTCAATAAATTTTCTTATTTGTTGTTTTTTCATTCAAGTTTGTAGCCTAATCTATATTTGATGTCATTATTTTGGTTCTTGAATATCCATGATTCTTTAATGAATTTTTTGTTTTCGAGTTGTTGAATTTGAAAATGGTTAAGTGAAAGATGAAAATGAAGCAAAAGACTAATGTCTTTCCATTTAGACGACGTAATTATGTCAATTGATTATTTTTAGAATGTAATAATGTTCAATATTCAATATTTTGTCTATTTTAAATATTTAGTATTATTTTTTATTTTTGTTCAAATTTTGTGTCGAATCTTACGATTCACGATTCTCAAACTTAAAATTCCGATTCATGATACGAATCGCGATTTAACAACTATGTCAGATAGTAAAACCTTGGGTGGGATTCACTAGAGAATGGTTTATTTTATTGTACTAGTTATTGCATACATACGTTGTACGTGAACTATTTTGAGCTATAATTTTTATTATTTATTTATTTTTATAATTTTTGAATATTACGTTTACATTGATCATTCACGTGTGCATATATCTATTTAATATTACACTTAAAATATTGAATTTTCAACTTATAAAAATACAATAATGATCAAAATTGATTTAATTTTTATCCATTCAATCCAATTTTTCCCCCACTAAAAAATATCATCATCTCTGCACGACCCAATCAACACGCTTCTCAATGGCAAACAACCACACTAATTCAAAAATGTTTATCTCTTATTTTCTCTTTGTTCACTTTAATTTTAAATTACATAATTAGAGAAAAGAAAAAAATTTATTTAAAATATAAAATATTGTATGATAAATGCTCAATTTTTTTTATATTACAGTATTACAGTGTGATTTTAGGAACGCATTATTGCTAATTACTAATATATCTTGTGTAACTAATAAAAATCACTAATGATGACTTTTCAAATTACATGTCTCCCATAATTCCGGCTTTTGATTCTATAGCCAAATATGAAGTTGATGTAGTAATAAATATCTTATTTTTGGGTGATAAAAATAACCATACAAGTGAGACACTTGAGCAATTAACTTTTGATTAATAATTTGTTATAGATATAGATACTTATGGAAGATTGCACGAATTTAAAACATTTAGAAGTTATAGAGTTAGAAGAAGGGCTAGAATTTGTATTCTAATTTTGATATTTAAGGAATATGAAAGTTAGCAAAATAATTAAGAAGTTTAAGAAAAACAGTAAGGTCAAAACACACATTATGGGTGTAAGTTGATTAATCAAACCAAGATTTTCTTAATCTGCTACATTTAAAGTAGTAGTAGTAATTATAATAATAAATATTTAATTTTATTAATTGGATCATAAAGATCATATGCTTCCGAATAACAATGAAATAAAAATCTGGATGGTTGTAAGTTTTTTCGTTTATGTCAAAGTTGGTTCTAGAAGGGCTAGCTTATTGAATGAGCCTGCTTGTTTTTGTTGCAAACTTGTATTGCGTTGGATTATATTAAATATGAAATATTGTTAGAGAAAAAACACAATATATGTGGCCTTTGTGTAGCCTTGCATATCGCAGAATTTTGGGTTTGATTTTTTAAAATGTTTATTTGTTCACTCGACCCGAGAAAAAGTATGTAAAAGGAGACTATTTTTAGTATCCTCAATTGAATCAATGACCAAATTACGTAGCTTTTCGATTTTATTTCATTTGTGTCACGATTTTTAGTTTATCTCTTAATCTAGAGTTATTTATGGGAAAATATGGTTTAAACCTATATTTTTAATGTAAAAATGTATTTACAAAATATGTTTTTAACTAATAAAAAATATTAGAAGCATATTTTGTGAATACGTTTTTACATTGGAAAATGGGGGATGAAATCAATCTTTCCCGTAAACAATGATAGATAAAGAAATAAGATGGAAATCAGTTAACATATTATATATATATAAATAAAATAACTTCAGTTGAAAACTCATCCTAAATCTTCCTAATCATTTGACTATCCTATTGAAGTTTTTTAAAGAGATAGATGGGAAGCTCAATTCTTATTTTTTCAGAGAAATTTCTCAAAAAGAGTCAATGTGACGATGCAAGATGAAGACCGTTACCAGCTTGACACACAATTGAGCTTCAAACCTGAATCAGTACTTATTAGTCATGGCTTAGAAAATGAATCAAGCAAAAACAAAAATATGCATGTATATTTAAGAGAAGATGTGGTTACGTTGTAGATAGATAAGGAAGAAACTTTTGAATTCTTCATTGACTAATTTGAGAACATGAGTGAATAGATAAGAGATCAAATATAAAAAATAGGAAATACCTCGAAAACAATTATAGTAACAATAACACTTTGAAGGGCCAGGTGCGAGTGATCTCGAATGACGCCTTCCGACCACCACCACTCTCCATTGAGTTGTACGATAATCTTTTTTGTTGTGTAGCAATAAGAATGTATCATTAACTATATCATGAACAAGAAGATGGGTGCTTTTCTAAGAATGCACCTTTGTGTCTTATTTAGCTATAGTATGTGTATATTTAATGCATATAATGACCACATTTAAATATTGCCGATTGAACTTAAGAATACATTTAGTGATAGAATACCAAAAGGTATATATGGAGTGCGGTTAAGTAAGGGAATTGCAATGGTTAGCAAAAGTGAAAAATGGAAAATGACATACAAAATAGGAAATATGACTTTATTGAATTGTTTAAGGGTATATTAGGAAAATAAAAGTTTTTTACTTTTAAGTAAATTTTATTAGTAGAATAGATATAGATACAGGATTGTAGGGCAAATGTTAATCAGTTACCGACTCCAGCATACATCTTTAATTATTTGATATTTTGAATTTCCACTTGAGAATAGGATTTGGTGATTTACTCATCTTGGTGAAATCATCTCTTTTTTGTTCTTAATTAATGTATATATCAGATGGTTAGTTTACTTGTTTTTATTTAAACTGTTTCAGGTTCCATACCTGCAGATTAGGGAAAACAATTGGACGGTGAATGCTGACATTAATGGCAGATGGAATGTGAGATATGACTTGTAAAAGGCAAAATCTGGCAATATTTCTTTATAATGTGTAATTGCACAATTTAATTACTCATTACATCTTTTCTTGGTAAACAGCTGCTGAGATGGATACTGTGTATTGTAGCACCTTGTTATATGCTAGTCTGAATAGGAAATTGTTGGGCATATTTCTAAGCCTTGCTATTGTGGCCACATGTTTTGTTTTGCATCCTTTATGTGAGGGTTTCAACCTGTTACCTAGTTCTTTGTGGATTCTTATGTAGGGTGCGAAGTTCTGTGCCTGGGAAATAGGTAAAACATGTATGTTTTAACGTTGAATATTATGCTGTATAAGGACTTGACCCTCTTGCTACTATTTCACCTATGTGCACTCCAAATAACTTTGATCATGAAATTTTCCACCGCCACTCCCCCCCGTCCAAAACAAGAGTTTGTATGAGTTAAAGCCCTACGGCCTTAGGTGTCCGTCCATGAGCTTTTACTCCGATTTACACTAGCCATGGTTATTGACGGTGGAACTCAACACAGATGGTTAAGATTACCGCATGAGTGACTGTGCCCAAACCAAAAACATCGTATCCTTAGATTACATACCTCCTATTTGTGTAGTCCTTTAGATTAGACAGTGACCGACGTATTTTTAGCTATACATCACACCCTTCATGTGGATTTAGCCTTCAACAACGTAGAACATATTACGAGAGATATTGAAGGGGCTGGTTGTTTCGTTATATGGGGCAAGTATGTTTCCCATTGTGGTAGGCCGCCAATAGGCAAGTCACCTGCATATCATAACCGTGCCACCGAGCCAAGGGACTAAACAGCTGGCTAGTTGATTCTCCACAATGACCATTTTCCATCAGAAATCAATGGGCTGTATAATTGTCAAAGAAACCCCTGCAAATACCAAGCTGTGCACTTTGTAGACAATACTTCAAAATTCAAGTTGGGCTTTTGTTAGCCTCATACCCTTTGCGGCTCGGCCCAGTTGCAGTCCAATTTGCTTGTCTGTCTCCTGACTCCCTCCATTTTGTTTCTTCTTAGTTTTAATCACCGGCAATTCAACACTGTCACTGACTCACTCTCTCTCTCTTACTCGCAACGCGCGCGATATATGAATCAAAGCAAATGACATCTCTTAATGTCATAGCTTTCTCGATATCCAATGATCTTCAACCTCTCATGGCGTCTCTCAAACTATCTTCCCTCGGGTCTCTCTCTCCTTTTCATTCGCTTTGTCTGCGGCCAAGAAATCATCTCAAGGACACTCACACTTCACAACCATCCCTCTATTCAACAATCTTATATGGAGTTATCTCAGGAGTATTACGAAGCCATGAAAGCCTGCATTTCTCTCGGGTCCGTGCCAGAAGCCCGGAAACTGCATGCCCGACTCGTTTCCACTGGCTTACACTCTTCAACTTTCCTACAAAACCACCTCCTGAACATGTACTCCAGTTGTGGCTTGATAGATGATGCTCTCCGGGTTTTCACTGAAATTGAGTTTCGTAATGTTTTTAGTTGGAACACGATGATTAGTGGCTTGGCGGATTCGGGTCGGATGAGGAAAGCCGCACAGTTGTTCGATGAAATACCCGAAAGAGATACTGTTTCGTGGAATTCAATGATGTCTGGTTATTTTCACAATGAGCAACCTCATGGCACGATCAAGGTTTTTACTTCGATTATTCGGGATTGTAACTGTGTTCCTGATCTATTCTCGTTCTCCTGTGCGATGAAGGCTTGTGCCAGTCTTGGTTATGTAAATTTGGCTTCCCAATTGCATGGTCTAGTTGTGAAATTTGATTTTGGAGGACATGAGTCCATTGGGTCTTCGATCATTGATATGTATGTCAAGTGTGGTGCACCGAGTTTGTCCGAACAAGTGTTTTTGAGAATGCCAAATCCAAATTTGTTTTGTTGGAATACTTTGATTTATGTTTACTCAAAATTGTATGGTGTTGGAAGGGCTCTTCATTTGTTTCATCAAATGCCTGAGCATGACACTTGTTCTTGGAACACAATGATTTCGATCTTGGCTCAGCATGGGAAAGGGGCCCAAACTCTTGATATGTTTGTCGAGATGTTGAATCATGGTTTCAGACCGAATTCCATGACATACGCTAGCGTTCTCAGTGCTTGCGCAGGCATTTGTGATCTGGGTTGGGGTGCCCATCTCCACGCTCAAATCCTCCGAAAGGAACCAAATATCCATGTTTATGTGGGTAGCGGTCTGATCGATATGTACGCAAAATGTGGATGCTTGGAATACGCTATGACGGTTTTCAATAACTTGAAAGAAAGAAATGTGGTCTCCTGGACTTCCATGATTGGGGGAACAGCCCAGTTTGGCCTTGTAGAAGAGGCTTTGACTTTGTTTAATCAGATGAGGAAGGTACCTGTGGACTCAGATGAATTTACTCTTGCCACCATTCTTAGAGTATGTTCTATTCTAAAGGATATTTCTCTTGGGGGACAGCTGCATGCATACACAATTAGGATCGGAATGAATTCCTCTGTGCCTGTGGGGAATTCTCTTGTTACTATGTATGCTCAGTGCGGAAATGTTCAAAGTGCAAGCTGTGCATTTAAGTTGATGCCTGTAAAAGATGTTATATCCTGGACAGCAATGCTCACTGCATTCTCTCAGACTGGAAATGTTGAAAAAGCTCGAGAATATTTTAGTAGAATGCCAGAACGAAATGTCATAACTTGGAACTCAATGCTAGCCACGTATATACAACATGGGTTTTGGGAAGAGGGTCTTAAGATATACATTTTGATGGCAAGAGAAGGGGTTAAACCAGATTTGATTACTTTTGCAACTTTGATTAGTGCCTGTGCTTATTTGGCGGTGCTGAAACTTGGAAACCAAATTGTAGCTCAAGCTGAAAAATTGGGGTTTGTTTCTAATGTGTCAACAGCAAATAGTATTGTTACAATGTATGCAAGATGCGGACGAATTGGTGAAGCATATAATGTTTTTGATTCTATTGTTATGAAGAATTTGATTTCATGGAACTCGATTATGGCTGGATATGCTCAGAGTGGTCAAGGTAGGAAAGTCATAGAGATTTTTGAGGATATGTTAAAGATGGGCTTCATGCCTGACCACATAAGCTACATATCTGTTCTATCTGGTTGCAGCCACTCGGGACTTGTGCTTGAAGGGCAACAGTACTTCAACATGATGACTAAGGATCATGGGATCTCTCCAAACTGTGAGCACTTTGCATGTATTGTAGACCTGCTTGGCCGGGCAGGGCGGGTAGACCAAGCCAAAAGTTTTATTGATGAAATGCCTTTGGAACCTAATGCTGATATTTGGGGAGCTCTGCTTGGTGCTTGCCGGATCCATGGCAACACAAAATTAGCTGAAACTGCATTGAATAATCTGATTAAGTTGGATGTGGAAGGGTCTGGAAGCTATGTCCTTCTAGCCAATATATATTCAGATGCTGGCAAGTTAGAAGGTGTCTCAGATGTGAGAAAACATATGAGACAGAAAGGAATCCAAAAGAATCCAGGTTGCAGTTGGATTGAGGTTGATAATAGGGTGCATGTCTTCACTGTAGATGACACTAGTCACCCTCGGATAAAGGATATTTACATAGCATTGCAGGAGATTATCAAGAAAATAGAACACGCAGGAAACTATATTAATGAAATTGGTTCTGCTGGGCCACGGAGCTGCCATAGTGAGAAGCTTGCCGTGGCATTTGGATTGATCAGCTTGCCTGCTTGGATGCCTATCCATATAATGAAAAATCTTCGAATTTGTTGCGACTGTCACTTGGTGATGAAGTGGATTTCTCTTCTTACCTCAAGGGAACTTATTGTGCGGGATGCAAATCGTTTCCATCATTTCAAGGGTGGGTCTTGCTCTTGTAGAGATTACTGGTAATCAATGTTATGAATAGGCTGTTTATCTTTTGAAGCTTGCTTCGATTGTGTATATTTATCTTTATACTCACATCAATTTGTTTGTTTTATATAAGGGACACCATTCAAATTAAACAATGAAAAGAACAATGCTTTCTTCTATGATCCAGAAATTGAAGCAAGGCTTCCGATATATGAATCAAATTTCATATATAGAAGCATTTACTAGCAACTAATGTGGAAGCTAATGTGGTCTAGAAGTGGAGAACTTTCACTCTCTCAAAGGCGCCTTCATCAATCACTTCGTCTCTTCTACATGTTTCTCCGTCAAGAATGTAGGAATGTAAATAAGTGCAGGATTGAATGTATCTAAGATTATACAAAAATTACGAAGGCTTTCTTTACTTGGTGAATTTGACATCAGGATTCCTCATGGATTTGAGCCACATATCAGCCATTACACGTGATGAGATGCTCCATAACAAATCCTGCCCCTTTGACATCACTTGCTTTCCTTTTTTCACTGCCTTTCCCAGTCCATATGCCACCAGCCACTGCATTGCTGTTAGCCTCTGCTTCTCAGTATCCCACATATTCTTCCTTTCGCCGGTCCTCACTTTCAAACCTCCAACATGCAAATTTGCCACTTTGAACCTCCTTTCTTCATTGTACTTACCAGGTTTGACGTTTACGCTTGTTGCATTAATTGACACTATCAGAGGGCCTCCAACTGCTTCATATCGCCTTACAGGATCCCTTAACTGGACAACCACTAACATTGTGATGGTTGCGGAGTCAGCTTCAGTAAGTGACGTAGCAACACTATCTTTAATCCAATCCTCCAGTGGAATGGCGGATGCCAGTGGGTGAATTTTTTCTTTCCCACCACCTGTGATTATCTTATCATTGAGTGGGGAAACATCAAATGGGGCTTCTTCATCAGCCATTTCTGCCTGGATTTTTAGAGCTTCAATTGCCATGGCCTCAATTTTCTGCATAGAAAATGCCAAAATCTCTTCCGCTGTCAATGGGTCTTCACTTACATTCCAAATGCCTGTTGAAATTCTCTCTTTCCTGCCAGTACTCATTGCAGTGGCCATGGATTTAACGGTAGCTATGGTCCGAGCAGCGCTTGAGCTAGCACCTTCTTTGTTCCTCCCCTGGATTATTGCTGATGCAATGCCTTCGAAAGCTATCTGCTCTGCTGTTTTACCCATGAGTTCATCCATGGGCATCAAAGATAAAATTTCAGAGCTAAGCTCTTCTATCCCAATAGCTGCCATCATCTGAAATAACTCAATTCCGTTCGCTGTTTTGTTTGATGGAAGGACCAATGGCTTGGATATCTGCATAGCAAGTTTCGGAGTGTCTTTCCTTGCCATTGCGATATCTAGAGGATTCATGGCTGCTAAACAGCCTCCATTCCTCGTCTGAACAACACATCCCAAGCCCTTTCCAAGATCTGGGAGAAAAACCATGGCTTCAGCATCTTCAGAAGCAGCTCCCTGCAGCTTTAAAGGGGGAATATCATATTGATCCATTTTCACTTCTTGAGTTTCTTCATCCTCTAACATCTGAAGAAATTCCAGTGTTACTGTTTCTTCCTCTGCATCTAGTCTTTGTGATTCATTTTCTTCATCTGTCTTGACTAATTTCTCCTCTCTCATCATAGATTCAAGAGCTTTTATCTGCTGAGCTATCAAATCAAGCTCTGTCAATCTTGTCCGATGGACTTGATCATGAACAACCTCACTTGAGACTGATCTTTTGTCAGAGTTTTCTTCGGATTGTTCTTCCTCCTCTTCTCCTCTGTCCTGGATCTCTATGCCTTTATCAACAACTTCAAATTCGGGGATATCCAGATCCTCTGCCTTTGATTCTGGTTCCACAGAGCTCTGGACAGAGGATAGAGGCGCGGGGGCTGGTTCATCAAGGTTCAGGTCATCCATTCCTTGAAAGTCTGTTGTTGCTCCTGGCTGTGAAGGAGTCCAAGCTTCTGCTCGGCTAGACATTCTTGGACTAGGGACACTGAAGGATGATTTTGATTGTCTGCGTGCAAAAGAAGATAAATTTCGACCTTTTCCAGACGTCTGTCCCTCAGCCTGACTATAGATTCCAATCCCTCCATCTTTCTCCATAATCTGAAATCCCAATTTCAGAACAAGTTCTCCGCCCTTGGCCTTTCCTGATAGGTTGAAACTTGTGTCCCACTGCCGAATCCGTGTACCTTCAAAGCTCTTCTCTATAGATTCCTGAATTAGAAGACTTAAATCCACAGAACTTCTTCCAAAATAAAGTTCTTCCGCATCAACTGCTAATACATAAATCCAAAAAGGACGTGGCTCAAATTTCAGCTGCGTTCCACTGCCAGGGATGCAGTAAACATGGCACCTGAGAAATAGGGTCTCTTCAAAATCAGCAGCTCCCTGCAAAACCCTCGATGGCATCGTCTGAACTGCTCCATCCTTGGTTTCTTTCTTTCTGACACAAACAGAAAGTCGTAGCCCATTCATGGAAGTTGGAAGCCCTTGAACGGTGACAACTTCAATAGAGAACAAACAGCTCAGCTTCTGCTTGCCAATATGGGACAGGGCTCGAATTGGCTTCCAATTCCAAAGTCCTTTTTTCTCTGAAGAAGCAGCCCTGTCATCGAACTTCTTGATCTCTTTCTGACTTGGAACCTTAGTCTGTTCTTTCTGTTCATTTTCTTCATTGAGCTTTGGTCTAGAGCGCCAAGGGGACAAGGACATGCGCCTTGACCGGGGTCTGGAATTGAGCTTTTCCTCATTTATAGTCGTGTCAATATCTTCGGCAGGTGTGATGGGAGGGACTGCACTTCGAGGGAGAGCAAGGGAGGCAGTTCTTCGAGTGGACGAAGTGTGGGACTGGTAGAGGGACTGGCTCAGCGTTTCGAGTTCTTCTAAGAGTTGGGTATTGGAATTTCTTCTGCCTGTAAAGTCTGCTGCCATAATTGAAGAAGAAGAAGGTTAAAAAGGAGTGGTGCAACCGTAAATGATGATGCTGAATCTACTTGCAGAGCCAGCGAGATGGAAGCAAAAGAGAGGACAAAGAGGTATAGATTGATGAAGGCATTTGGGGACGAGAAACTTCCATCAATGATGGATATGGGAGGCTGTAGCTGGGGCTTCCTGAACCAAGAATTTGTATAGGTCGAATATGTGGAGGATAATGAAAGAACGTTGGCTTTACTCTCTCTCTCTCTCTGTGAAAGAGACATGGTTGGAGAGTGGAAGAAATTGATAGCAGAGAATTTAATGCTAGAATTGTTGTGTAGTAGAGTTAAATTTGTTCCCAACGACCATTCACCCACTTATATAAGGTGACCTGTGTAAACCAGTGTGTTTAGTTGTTTGGTGACAGGATTTTTTTTCTGCCTGATATGTGAAATGGTAATATCGGACCTGCTCCTTCCCAGTACATTTGGGGGCCGGGCCGTAGGCCCAGACCATGACAGCTTGATGTGCCCTACATTTTGGCACTTTTCCTTCAACTTGCTGTGCACTATAATAAGAAACCACATACATGTGATGTTTCTGACTACAGTATAATGATACTGATACATAACACTTACTAAAGTTATTGTAATCATTTGATTGATATTGACACTCAGCCACAATTTAATGGTCATAATTATCGACTCTCGTCCCAATAACATTACTCTAAGTAAGGTTATTATTATAAATAAATAAATAAATAAATAATAATAATAATAATAATAATAATAATAATAGGTGTGACTTGTTGAGAAAAAGAAAAAAATCATAGCGGAGGAAATTTGTATCCTCAATTCAATTGTATGTATGACTTAACAGGGGAGGGGTGCCAGCCAAACCATAAACTGAAAGAAGAAGGTTGAATGGGTCAGCTGATTCGGTTAATGCGGATCGTCAACCAAAAATTTGCTTTGCTTTGCTTTGCTGTTCTGTTGGAAGTCATTTCTTATAAGTAACCATTTTAGAAATTGTAGTTACGCATTCTGACTTCCAATAGCTAGAGAGCTGTCCAACGAGCAGCACTTGGAAGAACGACAGATGGCATTTGAAGGAGCGCCACAACAGCAGATGTTGAGGAGCAATCAGCAGATGGAATTGGAATGCCAATGCCAAGAGCAGCAACAGCAACAGCAACAGCAACAAGGAGGAGGAGGAGGAGGAGGAGGAGGGAGAGAATCACTAGTGCAGCAAGGACTACTGCCTTTGCAGAGTAGTCCCTACCTAAGGTACACCGATTTGGGGGATTACAAGCAAAAAGCTTACGGCGCGGACAGATACCTCCACCCCAAGCTTCGCCATGACGATGGCATTGGGACCGATGCACCAACGCTCGACGGAACTGACCTCTCTCACAGACAATCTGCCAACATCGATTCTTTTAATAGAAAATCAAAATGATTAGATCACCTTCTTTCTTTTTTGCATTTTTTTACTTTCTATCTAGAGAAAATATTTGGTGCTAAGCAAACACGATACAACAGTGTGTCATGTGTTGTATCCCATTTATAAAATATTATATATTCTTAATCAATTGCTACCATTTGCAAAGTTCTCAATTTTTTTTTTTTAAAATCAATGTGTCCCACAAATCAATGTTGTGACAATTTTTCATTGAATGTAAACACCACGTGTCATTATCACGTGGTGCCCTATAAATAACGAATATTTTCCCCCGCGCAAATTTGTCCATACTTTTGACGTTAATCAAAATCAAATTCTCCTCAAAGTTAAAATTTTATACACTCCACACTTTTTCAACCAAAGCCAAATAAAGTTTTATCTCTCTCTAATTTTTTTTTAAAAAAAAATGGTGGGACAAGATGGTCGTCACCTCGTGTTATAAGGTATTGAATTAAATCTCATAACNAAAAAATCATAGCGGAGGAAATTTGTATCCTCAATTCAATTGTATGTATGACTTAACAGGGGAGGGGTGCCAGCCAAACCATAAACTGAAAGAAGAAGGTTGAATGGGTCAGCTGATTCGGTTAATGCGGATCGTCAACCAAAAATTTGCTTTGCTTTGCTTTGCTGTTCTGTTGGAAGTCATTTCTTATAAGTAACCATTTTAGAAATTGTAGTTACGCATTCTGACTTCCAATAGCTAGAGAGCTGTCCAACGAGCAGCACTTGGAAGAACGACAGATGGCATTTGAAGGAGCGCCACAACAGCAGATGTTGAGGAGCAATCAGCAGATGGAATTGGAATGCCAATGCCAAGAGCAGCAACAGCAACAGCAACAGCAACAAGGAGGAGGAGGAGGAGGAGGAGGAGGGAGAGAATCACTAGTGCAGCAAGGACTACTGCCTTTGCAGAGTAGTCCCTACCTAAGGTACACCGATTTGGGGGATTACAAGCAAAAAGCTTACGGCGCGGACAGATACCTCCACCCCAAGCTTCGCCATGACGATGGCATTGGGACCGATGCACCAACGCTCGACGGAACTGACCTCTCTCACAGACAATCTGCCAACATCGATTCTTTTAATAGAAAATCAAAATGATTAGATCACCTTCTTTCTTTTTTGCATTTTTTTACTTTCTATCTAGAGAAAATATTTGGTGCTAAGCAAACACGATACAACAGTGTGTCATGTGTTGTATCCCATTTATAAAATATTATATATTCTTAATCAATTGCTACCATTTGCAAAGTTCTCAATTTTTTTTTTTTAAAATCAATGTGTCCCACAAATCAATGTTGTGACAATTTTTCATTGAATGTAAACACCACGTGTCATTATCACGTGGTGCCCTATAAATAACGAATATTTTCCCCCGCGCAAATTTGTCCATACTTTTGACGTTAATCAAAATCAAATTCTCCTCAAAGTTAAAATTTTATACACTCCACACTTTTTCAACCAAAGCCAAATAAAGTTTTATCTCTCTCTAATTTTTTTTTAAAAAAAAATGGTGGGACAAGATGGTCGTCACCTCGTGTTATAAGGTATTGAATTAAATCTCATAACGAGCATAATCCTCATGTTTAGATGTCATCGTTGAGTTTAGAACCCCGAACAAATTGTCGGCGATAAATTAGAGTTATTGCTAGTATTCTATATTACAGGACAAAGGGAAGTTTGTTTTAATTGTTTAATGAATGGATGCAACATCTGCTTCAAGGGCATTGTGAGAATAATTAGATGCTTTAAGGGCTTCTGGTTTGTGTATTTATGGGGTAAAGATTAAACTAAATTAGTTTAATGATAATTATCATCCTGTCTAGTTCATGTCATAGGCTTTAGTCTTATAAGATAAAAATCAATCTTAATTGTTTTTAAGATAAAAAAAAATGATTAAAGTATCCCCTAATTTGATTGTGGATGCAATTGAAGTTAAGGATGCTTTCGTATTTTTTAATTTAATATCCTTAATTAATATTTAATAAAAGCATATAATTGGTATTAATAAATAAAATAATATAGCGATTAGATACAAAACCCTAAATAATTAATCGAATCAAGATTAATTATTCAATTTGATATTCTGTATTATGCCAAGCGGGTCCTTGGACAACCCGAAAGAGGTGACGCCACTACTTATTACTGATTCTGATTTTTCTCCAAGCGGAATTTGGAGATGGCGTTGTTGATGAAGGGAGAGCCGCTGGTGGCGAAGCTGGCATTACTGGCCAAGTACGGGGTGCTACCGGGAGCTATGATAGCTGCTTTGATCTACTCTCCTCCCGATTACGCCTCGTCCAAGGATAAGCATCATTCCTCTACTCCATCCAAGTAGATACTTCACCTATTCCTCCAACGGGTACGTAAATCGTTTCTCTTACTTCTTTTGGGGTTACGGTTTTGTATCTAATCGTCTTTGCGCTTACCGCCACTCGCACTTGTTTTCTTAATACGTGAAATTCTGCTCTGCTCCGACTTATTAGTATCCTTGATCTACTGTTTTCTCGAATCCTTTACCACTGTGCTACTCAATTTACTGATTTTGGGATTTGTATCTACTTATTTTCGCATCAGATCGTTGATACTTGGGAAGACTAAAATGTCTATGTGAGCAGAGAACAATGTATGAGTCGATTGTTCATTTTCTCCGGACAAAGTTAAGCCCTGAGTTGAGTGCGTCAACTATTGTAATAACGTAACTTTTTTCGAAGTTTTGATGATGGTCTAACATATAATAGGATTGGATTCAAAACCATTATCTATTGGAATCCAAGAATTTAGTCACATTTGGGCTTAGATTTGAGCCTAGTGGTAGCATTGTCCTTTCAATTTTTTCTCCATAGAACTTACCTATAAAAAAACTAACACAATTCGCATACGCGCACGCGGCCTCCAAAACATTTGGATGGATTAAATCTAGGTTGTTAATCAACCTGAGTTATTTAAGCTTGACTTGAGTTTGATTTGTTTCAATTCGGTTCGTTTTCTAAACAAACCCGAACTTGAACAAATTTTTAGGCTCGTTTAAAAAACAAGCCCTACAAGCTCGGCTCAAACTCGACAAGCTCGGCTTGTTTATGTGCAAATATTCGGGCTCGACTCGTTTAGGCTCAGCTTGTTTCTTAAACGAGCTGAACTTGAATAAATTTTAATGCTCGATTAAGAAACAAGCTTTTCAAGTTCGGCTCGAACTCGACTCGGACTCGTTCGACTAACAGTCCTAGTTAAATCTATGCCACTATCTCTGAAGATCCTCAACAACAACTGATGGCAACCAATGCTAGAAATCCAAATAAGTATAATCTTTTTTTTTTCCTATTGTAAATGACAGAATATTCTGAAAAATGACTAAAAAGTGAGTACATGAGAGGACAAGAATCAAGAAGTCATACAAAGAGAGCAAAAAATGTAGTAGAAGGATAAAAATAGATATAATATTTCGGCTGATTAACAAATAAGAGTCTTTGTCGCATTTGAAGGGAATTGAATTAGGCCACCATCATTGGTGACCAGAAATAACAAAAGCCGACCTGAACACCATCCTTGGCTATCACAGTTGAAAAGCCAAAGGTGCGTGATCACCATTCCACGTGCCACCCATTTAATAAGCAAAGATGGCAAAAAGAATTTGTAAATTGATAATTTTGCTTTTCCAGAGAGAGACAGATTTTAGGAGCGAGGAGCTGAGTAGTTTGATGTGTCTAACACAGAAGGAGCAGATGATTGGTGGTAAACCAAACAAAAACACAATGCAAGACATGAATGCCCTTTAATCCATGCAATAGTATTTGTCTGCGAGAGCCTTTTAGCCATTTTCAATTGGGGAGAAAACTAACATTACCTGTTTTAGGGAGAATGTGCATTCCTCTATAATTATCTATTCAAACACATGAATAAGTTTGTACATGGAGATGCATTGATCTGGCTATTCAACTCTAAGGTGAATTCACAACTGTCCTGATGAGTTTGATAACCATAGAACCATTCTGTAATGCAGAGAGTCCATGCCCACACAATTTAAACTTGCAGTCTCCCACAGTTTGTGGATGCATGATTGGTGCATGACCATTGCTTCATGAATAATGTCTTATAGGAAACTGTTCTCATTGATTGCCATGCTTTTGGGTTCTCTCCCGAGTTTGATTGCCGTTGGGATTGCATAGTCTTATGTAGAATGTTTAAATTCCAAAAGCCCTCTTCCTCTTTGCAACTAACATGGCAAGACATTCCACATGGTGAAACAGATAGTGATTGCTGATTCGTTTAGTGATTTACTGAGTCTGGGAGATGTTTTTCCTGTTAACTGTCATTTTAATCATATTCTTTTGCACAATTTTTCTGATCATAGATCCTTTTGTTCCCCAAACAATTATTTTTTTTTTCCTTTTTGCCCTTTGGGTCCACATCTGCATTTTACTATTTCTGTTGAAGAAGAAAAAGAAAGATTAAGTAGGATGGAGTTGGACTATAAACAGGGGACGGAAAGCCACCATACCATGGTCAATATTGTGCCAGTTTTTAAGCATAAATCAGAATGTTTCTAGAGGAAAAGATGGATTTTTAGTCATTTGTTATGCTAAGGCTGATTCTATATAGTATATCTCTTTCCCTGTTGTAGTATATATAGCCTGAACCTTGGGTAACTGGAAGTTGGAACCGCAGTTTTTGAGGGCGCACAAATGGGCAAGTGCTGATTGACATTGTTTGAGATGTTACTCATTTCTTGTTCTGGTTGATGCAGTACAAAAAGGCAGCAGCAGCAGCAGCAGCTGCACGTCTGTGCTGCCATTTGGCATGTCTTCCTCTACTAGAATTTGGGATTACTGTATTATGCAACTAACTAGTACTATTAATCTTGAACCAGGGTCTTTTCTGATGAGTATGCATCTGTGCAATCACGTAGAGATCCTTTGGATGGAGCTGGCATGTAATAATCCTCATAGCCACTTTGTCGCTGTATTCTAGTTGTAGGCTTGTGGGAGTTCAAGTATTTTTGCCTTTAAAAACTTGAAGCACTTTTTCTTCAAAGGCTCTATGAACAACTGGAGAGAATTTGATATATGCTGATTGATGCTTTAATGCCTTAATTGAGTGAATAAATCTTTCGCTGTGGATAGGTTTAATTATTCTTTGTAGATGTTCTTTGGCTGCTATGCACATTGCATATAATGGATCTCAGAAATTAATGTTGAAATTGGCCCAAGGTTTGTGCTAATCTGCAGCTGTGGAATGCCAATTAGTGCTCTGCGATGGTCCACACAAACTATTTAGAGAATGCAACCCAATTCTTTAAAGCTCTCACCTTTTTTGTTAACAGACAGAAGCAGTGCAAAAAGAATCAGTCCTGATACAAAATATGAACTCGAGCATCTATATAAACTGTAGTGATTGAAGACTCTTTTTCTCGAATGTTCCTCACCCCTTCTCCTATTTGCGTACAGGGAAAGATGAAGGCGACTAGGTACATTCAAGTCAAGAAATAAAATTATTGATATGCTTCAAAAGGTTTGACATTTAATGAAGCGAGAAGAAGCATTGGGAACGACCATGTCACTCGTCTTCCTAATCCAAGGCCTATCGTCTATATCCTCTTACCCGATACGCATGATGAAATTATAGCAATTACCTATCTCAGACCTTGTGCTTCTTGTTGATTGCCATCAATGTTATAGTATATTAGCCCAAGGAGGATTTTTCTATATCATCTCCGTCCAAGGGCAGAAAAATAAGTATGTTCAAGGTATTCATTCCTCTTCTTTTGTCTACATAAGACGTCGCATGGGGGTGAATATATCAATTTCCTTCTCTATAGATCTTTGTTTAGTGGGTGAGAGCATCTCCAACCATGCTCAAAAAATAGCTACTCAAAATATATTTAAATATTATATTTACTACTTTAGTTATCCATTTTTTAAAATTCATTCTAATCATGCTCTCTATGTTAACTAATTATTTCAACTAACTTTAATTAACTTTCAATAATATAATTCAAAATGTTACGTGAAGTAACACGTAAGCGTCATAATTATGACGTGTTGTGCCATATCATCAAATTTTAAATTTTAAATTTTAAATTTTTACAAACTTAATTTATTCATCATTTTTTAAAAGCCAGAGAAATCAACCAACCAAACAAACACAAAATAGAGCAAATCCATATCAGATCTAAAAATGAACGAAATAAGGAAAAATAGAGCAAACCCAGATCATAAATTCTAAAAATTGGAACAACTTTTCATCCTTAGAGTAGTAGAAAGCTTTGAGAGGCACCACATTTTCATACTTAATCTTCTCCAGAACCTCCATTTGCTGCTCAAACTCCTTTTTTGTCACAACCACATCTTTCAACCTCTTCACTACGACCGTCGTGCCCTCCACTATGACCATCATGCCCTCCTCCAACACTGCCTTGTACGACGTCCCAACACCTCCGCCGATGCCCTCCACAAATTCTCCAAATTAAAACTAATAGGAGTAGAAGTAATGCTGAACCTATGGATATGGCGATGATAGCTGCTGTGGAGTGTTTTTTATATTTCTTATGCAATGGCTTTTCCGGTGGCTCAACTGGTGGCGATGGAGAAGGTGAGGGGAAAAATGGGTTAAAACTCTGATGAACAATCCAAAATTAGCTCAACTGGTGACGAGCTTTGATGAACAACCCAAAATTGGTGCAAAACTCTGATGAAGAACAACCAAATTTGGGGGGAGAGAGCTTTGATGAGAGAGAGTGTTGCTAGCCACAACTGATGAGTAAGAATAGGGGGAGGCAGATTAGTGAGTGAAATAGAGAGTCGGTTGGAGCCAAATTTTTTGGATTGGCACAACAAAATAACTAAAAAATGCCATTTGTTGAGCCGGTTGGAGTTGCTCTAAGGCCCCATATAGCAACTTGTGGATGAACATTTTGATTTGTTGAGGAATTTTGACAATCCAAATATTGTCATTGGCCTTTTTATAGAACTCTGGGCAAGTCCACAAGTTGCGGCCCATCTAATTAATCTATACTACTTTTAAAAGACAACAACTTTAAAAAAATTATTTTTTTCATTTGTACCCTTAAAAAATACAATAATATCATTTTATATCCTTGCAAATAAATTGAGATACCCAAATAATGAATAATAATTTACTGTCTTTGCAACAAAAAAGACGCCCCTTCAACTTTTTTTTTTTCCAGCTTTACTCTCCTGCAAATTACTACACCACTTGAAGTACCCAACGCCACTTTAGATGAACCAACCGACGCCTTGTTAAAACCATAAATCCAAACCCCTTGTAATCCTTGTTTCAAATAAATAGATTCGATGGACAATTCAACTTCAGTGCGAGCCTGTGATGTGTCCTCGAGGGAACTCTCATCCACCGCTAATGCTCCCAGTCGCCCCTCGTTAGATCACTCGAATTCAGGTATAACATATAATTCCTTGGATTTTTTAACAATTAAACTTCCTTTTGGTGGAGATATCCCTAGACTTTTTCCTAAAATATTATTGAACGAAATTGGGTTACTTTTGGTGCCAGGAGTTCAACTATGGCATGGAGTTCGTGCTTCTTATTCGTAACCCATCTTTGAGATATCTTTTAAGTTGACTTCTACTCGGTTTGTTTTCCAATTGATGCCCTCGAGATATTTATGAACAGATTAGAATCCAATGATGTAAAGGGCCTAATCTATCAATTATATATTTTTTTCATTCAAGAGTGCTTTTCTTTGGCTGTTTTATTTAGAATTAATAAGCAAGTTCTCACCTATTTCTCCACTCAAGTCCTTTTTAATGCACATAGATGTGCTCCAGATCTCTTTGCTTCTTAATTGTTCATGAAATGCTCAAAATTCACAAAGATGTATAAGAACTGATAGAAAAATTAGTTTAAATCTATTAGTTTACAGGGTTGCATGTATATATTTTACAAAATGTTTACAAGGATATTTTTGGATAATATTTGGGCGTCCAACACCATTTTTCAAGCTTTGGCTTGACATTTTCTTTGGTCATAGGCAAAACCAATCCAAAGTGCAAAAATGTCCCTTCAAATGTTAGAAATCTTATTTTGTAAAAGTTAAAATTAAAGAGAGCCATGAAATTTTCCTACTATTGAGAAGGCTTGGAACTGAGCTCAAATTTTAAATTGGAAATCTCTATGTATCTTCTTTCAAACAATTGCTAGAAGAGACAAGTGATTGGAGTCTGATTTTCCTCTGATGTTTGAAAAAGTGAATGTGGAGCTCGAAATTTCAGCCAATCACTCCAAAGGATCTTCCGATTCATTTCTTCATAGATTCGGTTCGAATTGAGATTATGTAACAAGTTTTCATTGGTTTCAGAGTGTGATTTCCTGCTCCTTTGAGTTGAACCAGTCACTCTCCCTATGTGCATAGTGAAAGTTTGAAGAGGTACTGTTTCTCTCACTGTTTCAGCTATATATTTTGCACATAGTGTTTTATGGTTTTGTATGTGGTTTCTGCACTGGAACACTGCCCTTTTCTTGTATGTTTATTGACTGCGATGAAATTCTCATATAGGTTTATATTGGACAACAATAATAGAAGTAGAAGAACCAGGTCGATATGTTCAGCCAATAGTTCAATGATTCAAGAAGTTTTAGTTTTTGAAATTGCATGATAGTATATTCATGAATTTAGTGATAGCCAATTTATAGGACGAGCATAAATTCTTCTAGAGAATTGTAAGAATTCTGCTATATTGAAATTGACACACTTACATGTGCAACATCCACACCTACTATCAAGTTGAAGGTTTCTAACTCTCGCAAGATATAAAAGAAGCTACCTGTAGTGTATGATCTGTGAGATATAGGTGTTATTTCCTAATGCATCTCTTTTTCAAACTTACTGGAGGTTCTTAGAAAGGTTTTTCTTGTTGGTGTCATTGTGTGGATATGTAATAGTTCTTCTATGCATGACAAGCACATTGTTTGGTTATGCATATAAATGTGCACATTCTGTATGAAGTGCTATTTTCCTTGTTTAAAGTGAATGGTGTCCATATATTTTGATTAATCATGTAGGGAACAGGTGGTATAGATGATCCTATGGGAAAAGCAACATGGTTTGAATCATTCAAACACACTACCTAATTTCATTATTCAAAAAAGATTGTTTCACCTCTCTCTCTCTCTCTCTCTCTCTCCACCCACAACATGATTGTCGGATCGCCCCAATTTTGGACGTGGAAGTTCTTAATGTGGGCCATTAAGAAATATTGCCTATCTGTCTGCATGTGTAATATTGTACATGTCACACTAATTTGGTTCTTTAATCCTTGGCAACCTTAGTTTTTTTCAATTTACGGTTGTGAAACTCATGATCAAATCATTGCTCTGTTCCATAAGTGTTGATTATGTGGTTTTGACAACAACTCGATATTTGGGTCATTGTGAGCATCGCCAAGATGAACAAGAGTGGGATGCCATTGGATTGTGTTCCTATTGTGGTGTAATTTATTTGTTATGTCTCACATTTGCCACCAAATCGTGTTGAAATTGTTGTAGGACTAAGCATAGCTTATTCATTTTCATTTAAATGTAAGCATTTGATTCTCCTTTAATTTTTTGGTATCAAGCTTGAAGTTAGGATTTCTTACTTACATATTTTGATTCTTTTCTAAACAACAGTAATGGCTTTGGGTTGCTAACAATGTGTCATCTGAGATAAATTACAAGTTTGATGAGTTGAACTCAAAATTAGATAAATAAAGGTGACACATAATTACCAAGTCAAATGTTTTGCAAAAAGGATCTCAAGACCTTAGACACTATTATAGTTTGGTGGGGAAGAGGTCTTTTCATCCGAGTTCGACTATAAGGCATTTCATTAAATGGTAATCCTCTTCTTCTAAATTCTAATATATTGCCTACAAGTTCTGTTTACAATTATTCCATGCCAAACACTTAGATTGCTATAAAAGCATTTAGTCTGATAGGCTCTTGGTATATATATATATATATATATATATATATATATATATATATATATATATATAAATTCTCTCTGTCNATATATATATATATATATATATATATATATATATATATATATATAACAAAGTGCGGAATTCATGTGAGTTTAAGGAGAATCACAAGATGTAGATGTGAGAATGACAAAATAATTTCTTTTAATTTAAAAATTCTTGTTTAAATGAACAAGATATAAATACAAATTATAGAAATAAAATACTTACAATACTAGCACTAAGTGAGCTAGTAGTGAAAGGGGATAGCAGAGAAACTCTTCATTTGCATCATTATGAGAGCTCTCAAATAAAGGTTTATAGTAAAGGTAGGAGTGAAGTTTTGCTAGGTGTGTAATGCACTTTGCCTTAACAAAAGACTTCTCTGAAGCTTTCTTAAGTGAGAAAGAACTTGTTGAGATAGTGAAGACTGAAGTTCTTATATAAGCGTAAGGAATTCTGAACGAATCTTTGGAATGATTACTCCGTTGTCTTCAGTAGATGCTTTCACTTGGGTAAAATAGTTTCACTTTAATCTTTCGGTGGGAAAGTAGAGGTGAATTGTTTTTCCCATGTAAATGCTGACTTAAATGGCAAGTGGGTCCTGCTGTTGTCAGAAAGAATTTACTTTCGGTGGATAGCAGATTTTGATAGGTGGCTAGTGGCATCTTTACTAGGGGAAAGATCCAAATTGCCAAATAATATGTCATCGATATATGTAATAGACAACTTTTCTTTCTCTATTGAAGAAAGTAGTGATTGAAGTTATCACATATATAGACAAGTATTATTATGGGGTAGATATATCTATCAAATCATCATATCCTGCATATGGATCCTGACTGTCTTGAAAGGGATCCAATGTAGGGGAGACTGACACCTGTGAGGAGGCTGATGAGCTATCTCCACTGGCTGCTTGAAGAAGCTATTGTGCTAGCTCAATGAGGGCAGCATACTTCTTTTTTGACTGTTTTTTGGAATCTTTAGAGGAGGATTTCTTTTGCTTGGTTTCTTCCTTAATGGATTTCTTAGGCTCTTTTGGAATAGAAATTCTGAGAGGAGGCATGACCTGTTTTACTGGAGTTACTGAAGTTGGGGTTGCCGGAACCACTGCTGGGGTTGGAACCTTAACTGGGAACTCCTGTTGGACATGGTAAACTATTGGTTCTTGCTGGAACCTGGGTAAACTACTTGACATAAAACTACTTGACATAAAACTGTCATAAAACTAATTGACATAAAACTGTCTGGCTACATTGTAACCAATAATTTCCTATTTCCATTTGCATATCCATGAGACTTTGTACTTGTAAATAAAAGTTAGTAAAATAGGAAACTGACTTTCATGTTTGCTAGATTTATAAACAGAGGAGAAAGTTATAATTTGATCTTGAAGATCAATTGAAAAGATTTCATAAATGGGGCCGTGAATAAACCACCACTATGCGAACTAGGAAGGAATCTGACTCTTGAAATCTTTATGAAATTGTAGGAACCAAGAATATTCGGAAGAATCATTTTGGTAGAGTATAATTATAAACCATGATTTTTTATAATCATAGTAATTAAATTTTCTCTTATGATAGGATAAATCTCGGAGGGAAGAAGGGTGAGATGCCCAATCTTTGAGAGAAATAATTTTTAAAATATGTAAGGAGTGATAAATGATTATTTTGATCATCTTTATCAAATATAGGTTTGACAAAAATGGACTGAGTAAAGAATAGTATATCTTGATAGAATTAGAAGGTCTTCTCAGGATCAGATGGAATAAAGGTTCATCCTGGCTCAAGGTAGGCTACTACTAAGTCCATTGGATTGCTTAAGTGAGCATGGACTAGTTCAATAACAAATTTGTTTTGGGTATAGGTTTTGATGTAGTCAACTTTTGGGTTTTTAGGGATAAACTGTGGTTTATACCTAGAATATGGGTTGGTTATTTGGCTAGAGGTGCCAGGTTGGGCTGGTGCAACAGGTCTAGGGGCCTGCTGGAAAAGTGTTAGGGGGCACTGTAGTGGATTTGACTAATGGCCTTGGGTTAGGATTACCAAGGGGTTGAAATCTATTGGCAATCTAAATAGCTGAGGATAAAGGTTTTGGGCTTGGTAAGGCCAACTGTTTATCCATATTTGCCTTTTCTTAGGCAAATATCTGACTAAGTTTTTTCTTTTCTGTATCCCTCTCGGCTTTGGAAGAGGATCCAGGGCTATTATCTTTCCTGTCCGCCATGAGATTCCTGCAGAAATTCACGAGTTAAAAAATCAAGAATGCAGTTATTACTGCCCTTAATATATTCTATATCAAAATCAAAAATACTTAAAATAGATTGTCATCTGGTAAAAATATGCTTACTAGCAATGTTTTGTACATCCTTTTCGAGAACATACTTTGCTGATTTGCAGTCTATTCTTATTAAGAATTTCTGATTTTGTATATCATCCTGGAATTTTGAGACACATAGGACAATAGCTAAAATTTCTTTTTTAATGGTAATATAATTTACTTGGGCCTTATTCCAGATACCAGAATGGAAACGAACAATTTGTTCTAGAGACTCTGGAGTAAGTTTTTGAAGTAGGATACCACTGTAGTTAATGTCGGAGGCATCAGTTTGGATGATTTTACAGGAATCAACCGAAGGAATACCAATGCAAGGCAAAATTTTGATGAACTGCTTGACTTGCTGAACTATAGATGTATGAACATATGTCTAAGGAGGAGGAGTTCCTTTGAGTCTGTCATACAAAGGTTTGACGGTTTGCCTAAGATTCTGATAGAAGTCAAAAACATAGTTTAGGAAACCTAGAAACCTTTGAAGTTGGGTTTTATCAGTAATCTGATCAGGGAACTTATCTGCAAATTGGATAGAACGACTGATGGGAATAATAGTGGATTGCTGGATGTTGTATCCTAAGAACCTTACTGACGTTTGGAACAACTTGATTTTACTGGTTGAGATGACTAGACCATTTTATCTGACTATCTCAAGAAATGCATAGAGGTGCTTCCAATGTTCTTCTATAGACCTGGAGAAGATGAGAATATCATCTATATAGACTATATAAAAATGACTAATGAAATAAAAAACTTAATTCATTATATTTTGAAATTCACTAGGTGCATTTTTTAATCCAAATGACATTCCATTCCATTCGTAATGGCCAAAAAGAGTTGTGAATGCAATTTTATATCTGTCTTCTAGACAGATTTGAATTTGCCAGTAACCACTTTTCAAATCAAATTTTGAAAAGATTACTAAATTATTAAGTCTTTTAATTAAATCCTGTTTGTTTGAAATTGGGTACCTGATCCATTCCAACACAGAATTTAGAGGTTTATAATTAATTACTAGTCTTGGTACGTCTCTTTCTAATTCTATATTTTTGATGACATAGAAAGCTGGGCAGGACCAAGGGGATTTACTTTTCCTAATGATACCATTTTTGAGTAATTCAAAAATCTCTTTTTTTGCAGATTTTCATTACTTTTTGGTTCATTTGGATGAGTCTGAATTTAGTAGGAATATTCTGTTCCTTAAATCCTTTGATGTAAGGAAGTTTTACCATATATTTTTTCTTATGCCAGAAGTCTGTAGGAAGGTTAGAACACACTTCTTCTTCCAGTTTAATTTTAAACTGGTTTATCCTTTCAATTAAGAGTGGATTTATTAATTGTTCTTGAATTTTTTTGTGATTAATTTCTTCTTTGAGAAATTTCACTTCCTTAATTTTTTGGTTAATAAGATTAAGATACTTAGAGATTGATTGATCTTTAAGTTGTTTTAATTTCTTAATTTCTGGTTTGGAAGTAAATTTGAATGTTACTATCTGACCAAGTGGTTTCGTGGTTACACCATTTGTATCTGTTGTAAATGGATACATTAAGTATACAAAGGGTAAACCAAGAATAACTTCATCAGTCATATCTTTTACTAAGATAAATAATGTTTTAAAACATACATTATCTTGACAGATATGCACACTTGGTAGTTTGTATTTGACATTCATTTTACTACCATTTGCTGAACTAAGTCTTTCAATGATTTTTTGATAGTATTTAGTTGGAATACTACCTTCTTGGATGCAGTTTACATCTGCACCAGTATCAATTAGGGCAATGGTTTCTAACTCAAAATCATTATCAATGATGATTTTTACTTTAGAATACCATTTTTGAAAACTAATTTTGTTAACTAAATTAATTATATAACTATCATTTATTTGTGAACACCCATCATGAGATGGTAGCTTCGTTACACCCGAAGTTTCCACTAGGGAGGTGGAGGTTACAGGTATCTGTGTAATTGTGTTTCATCCTGAGATTTTGTCTCAGATTGATCATTTACTAATGGCTGTGTTTTTCAGGATCAAAGTCCTTTATAATGCCAAAACTATCCGTATGTAAAAAACTTAAAGCTTTTGCAAACTTTTTGTCTTGAGCTTTTAGTTCTTTAATTTCAGATTTTATTTTATTAATTTCACTTTGGAGATCTTGTAAGGTGAGTTCTTTCTTTTTCTTCTTATTAAGTGTTTTCATCGCATTATTGATGCTGATTAGTTGCTTACTACTGGAAGCATTTTTATCATTTTTTTTGATTAAAAGATCTTTGAGTTTTTTAACATATTTTGTTTTTAACTTAGGATCTGAATTGAAGTAGAGGTGAATTGATTTTCCCATGTGAATACTAACTTAAATGGTAAGTGGGTCCTGATGTTATCGAAAAGAATCTACTTTCGATGGAAAGCAGATTTTGATAGGTGGCTGGTGGTATCTTTACTAGGGAAAAGATCCAAATTGCCGAATAATATCTCATCGATATATGTAATAGACAATTTTTCTTTCTTTATTAAAGAAAGTAGTGATTGAAGCTATTACACATATAAACAAGTATTATTATGGGGTAGATATATCTACCAGATCATCATATCCTGCATATGGATCCTGACTGTCTTGAAAGGGATCCAATGTAGGGGTGACTGACGCCTGTGGGGAGGCTGATGAGCTATCTCCACTGGCTGCTTGAAGAAGCTATTGTGCTAGCTCAATGAGGGCAGCAGACTTCTTTTTTGACTATTTTTTGGAATCCTTAGAGGAGGATTTCCTTTGCTTGGTTTCTTCCTTAACGGATTTCTTAGGCTCTTCTGGAGTAGAAATCCTGAGAGGAGGCATGACCTGTTTTACTGGAGTTACCGAAACCATTGTTGGGGTTGGAACCTTAACTAAGAACTCTTGTTGGACACGGTGAACTATTGGTTCTTGCTGAAACCTGGGCCACCACTTGACATAAAACTGTCTGGCTACATTGTAACCAATAATTTCCCATTTCCATTTGCATATCTATGGGACTTTGTACCTGCAAATAAAAGTTAGTAAAATAGTAAACTGACTTTCATGTTTGCTTCGTTTATAAACAGAGGAGAAAGTTATAATTTGATCTTGAAGATCAACTGGAAAGATTTCATGAATGGGACTGTGAATAAACCACCACTATGCAAACTAGGAAGGGATCTGACTCTTGAAATCTTTATGAAATTGTTGGAACCAAGAATGATCGGAAGAATCATTTTGATACAGTATAATTTTAAACCATGATTTTTTTATAATCATAGTAATTAAATTTTCTCTTATGATAGGGTAAATTTCGGAGGGAAGAAGGGTGAGATGCCCAATCTTTGAGAGAAATAATTTTTAAAATATGTAAGGAGTGATAAATGACTTTACTCTGATCATCTTTATCAAATATAGGTTCGAAAAAAATGGACTGAGTAAAGAATAGTATATCCTGATAGAACTGGAAGGTCTTCTCAGGATCAGATGGAATAAAGGTCCATACTGGCTCAAGGTAGGCTATTACTAAGTCCATTGGATTGCTTAAGTGAGCATGAACTGGTTCAATAGCAAATATATTTTGGGTATAGGTTTTGATGTAGTCAACTTTTGAGTTTTTAGGGATAAACTGGGGTTTATACCTAGAATATGGGTTGGTTATTTGGCTAAAGGTGCCAGGTTGAGCTGGTGCAATAGGTCTAGGGGCCTTGTAAATGTAGTTTTATATCTATTTTCTGGATAGACTTGAATTTGCCAGTAACTACTTTTTAAATCAAATTTAGAAAAAATTACTGAATTATTAAGTCTTTTAATTAAATCCTGTTTGTTTGGAATTGGGTACCTGATCCATTCTAACATAGAATTTAAAGGTTTAACCTTTATCCTTAGCTATTCAGATTGCCAATAGATTTCAACCCCTTGGTAATCCTAACCCAAGGCCATTAGCCAAATCCACTACAGTGTCCCCTAACACTTTCCTCCAAATGGCCCAGCAGGCCCCTAGACCTGTTACACTAGCCCAACCTGGCACCTCTAGTCAAATAACCAACCCATATTCTGGGTATTAACCAGTATATGGGTTACCCATGCAGTTATATTTGAATTGTCTTACTTGTATTAAATCTCTTCCATTTCAATTTAGTAAATTATTGTTTAGTTTGGTCTACCCTTGTCACCCAGCCTTTGTCTCCCAAGAGAGAATAGTCGACCATTCCCATTTTGTATGTCCTGGTGTAGGCAGTCTAAGGGAAATACAGACAGGTTTTCAGGGACATTCCCATTTTGTATGTCCTGGTGTAGGCAGTCTAAGGGAAATACAGACAGGTTTTCAGGGAATAGTATGTTAGGGGGTATGTACAATGGAGTCAAACCAACATAAATTTATATAGGTATAATGCTTAATGTAAATCTAGATGAGCTAGCCATAGAGTTAGATCTGAATAATCTACTCATTATTAAATCTAATTTTTCAATTATATAAATTTATGTTTAGGTTTGATTCGATTGTACATACCCCCTAACATACTATTCCCTCATAACCTGTCCGTATTTCTCTCAAGTTGCCTATACAAGGACTTACAAAACGGGAATGGTCGACTATTCTCTCTTGGGAGACAAAGGCTGGATGACAAGGGTAGACCAAACTAAACAATAATTTATTAAATTGAAATGGAAGATATTTAATACAAGTAAGACAATTCAAATATAACTGCATGGGTAACTAACCAGGCCGTCAAATGGCTCTGATACCAAAATATAGTAAATGAAGAAAAACATGAGTTTTGAGAAACAAGAGTAGATTGAACTGGATGGAATATCCTAAAGGTATCCCATCGAGACATTTATAAAACTAGTTGGCTCCTTAAAGCCTTTAATGACGAATTACAAGTAAAAACTATTGAATAAGTATATTCTCTTTTAAAGGATGAACAAACTTGTCAACTATTATGTCTTAAAACCCTTAAAAAATTTGTCAACTATTATGTCCTAAAACCCTTAAAAAACATAGGAAAAAAAGATTTAATTTTATTCACCTTGGGTTAGTACAAGTGGCAATTAAATCATTAACCCAACAAGGAAAAAATTCTGCAGCCTTGTTAACTCTGAGAGATGCAAGGTTTCTAGAATATGAACCTAATATTATTGGTATAATGGAAACAGATCTCCATAAAAGACCAATTTATTTTAATTGTTTCTCTGATTTTACCTTAAGTTTAGGATGCAAAAATACTCCCTTAGCTTTAACCTTAAGAATAAAGCTAACAGGAAGCATCACTAAATTGATAAAGAAAATTGAATCAATAGTACTCATCTACAGGATTTATTATTAATGCATTACCATAAACTTGAATGTGTATGCATTACAGAAAAGTCCTTTAGGTAGTACTACACTGATTCAAGCCAAAACTAGTCATTCTAATATCCAAGCTCCTAAGCAAATCTTCTGGAAGGATATAACGCTTCCAGAATCTTGGATAGTAAAAAATGAAAATCATGAAAAAGATAGTGAAAATACTTCTACAAATGTAGAGAGCATCCAACAATTATCGGATGACTCAGTAAGAATCTCCTTTGATTCTGCAAGATCCAGTAGATCAAGCAGATTTAACAAACCTATTCAAATAAATGAAAGTAGAAAATCTAAATCTAGTTCTAGATTATCTAAAAAAGATCAAGAATTAGATAAAGAAATTCAAAGACTGTTTAAATTAAAATGAATCGATAATTCCTCTTAACAAATTAGTAAGCCGTGTTATACTTCACATCAGAGTATACCACAACAAAAAGTAGAAGAAGATGATGAAGAAGAAGACTTCACCCCTTCTTCTACTGCTAGTGACCTCCAGAGTAACGCTCTGGTAAATCACCAGTTACTCATGATTAGAAAAGAGTCTAGTACCCTATTCATGCCTGATATGAATAGATTAAAAATAGACTTTGAATCATCAGAAAATAAATCTAAAAGATGAAAGTACTTTAAAAGATTCAACCCACAACAACAGATCGAGATAAGAAAACAATGGGTTAAGCTAATGTATAAACTAGAAGCTGAAATCCTATTTTTTGATTATCTTGATGACTTTCATAAAGAAGTTAATGTTGCTACACAGTACAAGTGGAAAACAGAAAAATCCACTATAACATCGAGTCACCCTCCAGTTGAAACCATAGTCATTAACCATGGTGGATCTGTAGTTGCCTCACCTTTCAAGCTCTCCACTGATGAGCCTGAAAATAAAATTATTAAACAAAATAATTTTACTAACCAAAACTTAATCACTATAGGCAGACAGTTAGATAAAATTGAAAATAAAATTGATGAAATTAAACCAGGTACTAAGTTAGAGCAACCTCTAATTCACCTATCTGAAGATTGCAGTAAATTAGGAGTTAAAGATTGTCAGAACATTGAGAAGATTGAAAAGCTTGTTTCCAAAATGAAGCTAAAAGAACGATCTTCCAAAAAGAAAGAAGGTCCTTCTCAAGTTACTGTCATAAATCAAACTTCTAATTCATCAGATGTTAACTCAGTAAGTTCATCTGATTCTGAGATCAGTAAATTAGAAGAACAGTTTGGTAACCAACAGATTAACAAATTGATTTTTTCAAATGTTAATCCAACCAGTATCAGTAAAAACTGGTATACCAAACCAACACCACTTGATCTTCAATTTGAAGAAAAAAATATTAGTAATCAGTTTTTAGTTCAGTCTAACAAACTCTATGAATGGAACATAGATGGTTTAAGTGAACAATAAAATCAATCACATGTCTATGGTAATTAACAACTATGTCACAAACCTTGACCAATCTAAATCTGAGATAGTTGATCTTATCACCTCAGGATTCACAGGTATGTTGCGTAGTTGGTGGGACAATTATCTCACTCCAGAAACTAGAGATGAGATAAAGCATGTTGTTGTCAAAGATGATGATGGTATACCCATATTTGACCAAGTCCTTGGACAAGGTAAATCTGATGGTATTAATACTCTTATTTATACCATTATTAAATATTTTGTTGGCACACCAAGTTCCATTGAAGCTAGGATCCATGACCAGCTTAGTAACCTTAGGTGCCCAACACTGTGACTTTAGATGGTACAAAGACGTATTCCTCTCTTGAGTCATGCTTTGTCCAGATTGTAATAAATCTTTCTGGAAGGAGAAATTTGTTAATGGCCTCCCCAATCTTTTTGCCCATAAGATTAGAGATGCACTTACTAAGGACACAAGAATCATAGAATATGATTCTCTGACCTATGGTAATCTTGTCAGTACTATCCAAAAGGAAGGACTTAAGATGTGTATTGACATGAAACTAACTAAACAGTTAGCCAATGATAATAAAAAGGCTAAATATGAAATGAGTAATTTCTGTGAACAATATGGTCTCCTCTCAGTAGCACCATCCGCCAGCAGAAAACACAAAACCCATAAACCATATTCCAGAAGTAAAAGTCATTACTCTTGAAATAAAAAGACTTCTAGCAAACCTAGTTTTTATGAAAAATCTAGCACAAATCCTAGAAAATCCTATAAGTATAAAACTTATAAGAAAAAATCCAGGGAAAAAACTAGTACATCTAACTCTAATATTAAATGTTTTAACTGTGGTAAAAAGGGTCATGTTAGTCCCGATTGTCCAGTTAAAAAATAAGTTAAAAGATTGAATTTAGCCCCTCAAGAAGAAGAAGAAATTCTTAAAATCTTTAAGCTAAATAATCTTAGTGAAGACAGTTCAGACTCCAAAAGTAGTTCTGAAACTGAATCAGAATACCAATCAACCTCTAGTAATCCTACTGAACCTAACATCAAATTAGGTTGTAAGGATAGTTGTCTTTGTAAGACATTTAGTGTAATAACCAAAGAGAATGAGGAAGAAAACATTCTCATTTTGTTAATTAGTAAAATTGAGGATCCTGAGTTAAAAATCAAATATGTTAAAAAACTCAAAGATCTTTTAATCAAAAAAGATGATAAAAATGCTTCCAGTAGTAAACAACTTATCAACATCAATAATGCAATGGAAAGACTTAGTAAGGAGAAAAAGAAAAAACTCACCTTACAAGATCTCCAAAGTGAAATTAATAAAATAAAATTTAAAATTAAAGAACTAAAAGCTCAAGACAAAAAGTTTGCAAAATCTTTAAGTTTTTTACACACAGATAGTTTTGACATTATAAAGGACTTTGACCATGAAAAACAATCATTAGTAAATGATCAATCTGAGACAGAATCTCAGGATGGAACACAATTGCAGCGGATATCTGAAACCTCCAATTCTCTAGTGAAAACTTCGGGTGTAACGAAGCTGTCATCTCATGATGGGTGTTCACAAATAAATGATAATTATAGAATTAATTTAGTTAATAAAATTAATTTTTAAAAATGATATTTTAAAGTAAAAATCATAATTGACAATGATTTTGAGTTAGAAACCATTGCCCTAATTGACACTGGTGCAGATGTAAATTACATCCAAGAAGGTAGTATTCCAACTAAATACTATCAAAAAATCATTGAAAGACTTAGTTCAACAAATGGTAGTAAAATGAATGTCAAATATAAACTACCAAGTGTGCATATCTGTCAAGATAATGTATATTTTAAAACATCATTTATCTTAGTAAATTATATGACTGATGAAGTTATTTTTGGCTTACCCTTTGTATAATTATTGTATCCATTTACAACAGATATAAATGGTATAACCACGAAATCACTTGGTCAAATAATAATATTCAAATATACATCCAAACCAAAAATTAAGACAACTTAAAGATCAATCAATTTCTAAGTATCTTAATCTTATTAACCAAAAAACTAAGCAAGTGAAATTTCTCAAAGAAGAAATTAATCACAAAAGAATTCAAGAACAATTAACAAATTCAATCTTAATTGAAAGGATAAACCAGTTCAAAATTAAACTGGAAGAAGAAGTGTGTTCTAACCTTCCTACAGCCTTCTGGCATAGGAAAAAACACATGGTAAAACTTCCTTACATCAAAAGATTTAAGGAACATAATATTCCTGCTAAATCCAGACTCATCCAAATGAACTATGAAGTAATGGAAATCTGCAAAAAAGAAAATTTCTGAATTACTCAAAAATGGTATCATTAGGAAAAGTAAATCCCCTTGGTCCTGCCCAGCTTTCTATGTCATCAAAAATGCAGAATTAGAAAGAGGCGTACCAAAACTAGTAATTAATTATAAATCTTTAAATTCTGTGTTGGAATGGATCAAATACCCAATTCCAAACAAACAAGATTTAATTAAAAGACTTAATAATTCAGTAATCTTTTCTAAATTTGATTTGAAAAGTGGTTACTGGCAAATTCAAATCTATCCAGAAGATAGATATAAAACTGTATTCACAACTCCTTTTGGTCATTACGAATGGAATAGAATGTCATTTGGATTAAAAAATGCACCTAGTGAATTTCAAAATATAATGAATGAAGTTTTTAATTCCATTAGTCATTTTTCTATAGTCTATATAGATGATATTCTCATCTTCTCCAGATCTATAGAAGAACATTATAAGCATCTCTATGCATTCTTTAAGATAGTCAGGCACAATGGTCTAGTCATCTTAGCCAGTAAAATCAAGTTGTTCCAAACCTCAGTAAGGTTCTTAGGATACAACATCCAGAAATCCACTATTATTCTCATCAGTCGTTCTATCCAATTTGCAAATAAGTTTCCTAATAAGATTACTGATAAAACCCAACTTCAAAGGTTTCTAAGTTCCCTAAACTATATTTTTGACTTCTATTAGAAACTTAGACAAACCGTCAAATCTCTGTATGACAGATTCAAAGGAACTCCTCCTCCTTGGACATCTGTTCATACATCTATAGTTCAGCAAGTCAAGCAGTTCATCAAAACTTTGTCTTGTCTTGGTATTCATTCGATTGATTCTTTTAAAATCATCCAAACTGATGCCTTCGACATTGGTTATGGTGGTATTCTACTTCAAAAACTTACTCTAGAATCTCCAGAAAAAATTGTTCGTTTCCATTATGGTCTCTGGAATAAGGCCCAAGTAAATTATAGTACTATTAAAAACAAATTTTTAGCTATTTTCCTGTGTGTCTCAAAATTCTAGGATAATATACTAAATAAAAAATTCTTAATAAGAATAGACTGCAAATCAGCAAAGTATGTTCTCGAAAAGGATGTACAAAACATTGCTAGTAAGCAGATTTTTGCCAGATGACAATCTATTTTAAGTATTTTTGATTTTGATATAGAATATATTAAGGACAATAATAATTGCATTCTTGATTTCCTAACCCGTGAATTTCTACAGGAATCTCATGGTGGACAGGAAAGATAATAGCCCTGGATCCTCTTCCAAAGCCGGGAGAGATATAGGAAAAAAAAACTTAGTCAGATATTTGCCCAAGAAGAGGCAAACCTGGATAAACAGTTGGTCTTGCCAAGCCCAAAACCTTATATCCTCAGCTATTCAGATTGCCAATAGGTTTCAACCCCTTAGTAATCCTAACCCAAGGCCATTAACCAAATCCACTACAGTGCCCCCTAGCACTTTCCTCCAAATGGCCCAACAGGCCCCTAGACCTGTTGCACCAGCCAAACCTGGCACCTCTAGCCAAATAACCAACCCATATTCTGGGTATAAACCCCAGTTTATCCCTAAAAATCCAAAAGTTGACTACATCAAAACCTATACCCAAAACATATTTGTTATTGAACCAGTTCATGCTCACTTAAGCAATCCAATGGACTTATTAGCAGCCTACCTTGAGCCAGGATGAACCTTTATTCCATCTGATCCTGAGAAGACCTTCCAGTTCTATCAGAATATACTATTCTTTACTCAGTCCATTTTTGTCAAACCTATATTTGATAAAGATGATCAGAGTAAAATCATTTATCACTCCTTACATATTTTAAAAATTATTTCTCTCAAAGATTGGGCATNAAACTAGTAATTAATTATAAATCTTTAAATTCTGTGTTGGAATGGATCAAATACCCAATTCCAAACAAACAAGATTTAATTAAAAGACTTAATAATTCAGTAATCTTTTCTAAATTTGATTTGAAAAGTGGTTACTGGCAAATTCAAATCTATCCAGAAGATAGATATAAAACTGTATTCACAACTCCTTTTGGTCATTACGAATGGAATAGAATGTCATTTGGATTAAAAAATNTGTGACTTTAGATGGTACAAAGACGTATTCCTCTCTTGAGTCATGCTTTGTCCAGATTGTAATAAATCTTTCTGGAAGGAGAAATTTGTTAATGGCCTCCCCAATCTTTTTGCCCATAAGATTAGAGATGCACTTACTAAGGACACAAGAATCATAGAATATGATTCTCTGACCTATGGTAATCTTGTCAGTACTATCCAAAAGGAAGGACTTAAGATGTGTATTGACATGAAACTAACTAAACAGTTAGCCAATGATAATAAAAAGGCTAAATATGAAATGAGTAATTTCTGTGAACAATATGGTCTCCTCTCAGTAGCACCATCCGCCAGCAGAAAACACAAAACCCATAAACCATATTCCAGAAGTAAAAGTCATTACTCTTGAAATAAAAAGACTTCTAGCAAACCTAGTTTTTATGAAAAATCTAGCACAAATCCTAGAAAATCCTATAAGTATAAAACTTATAAGAAAAAATCCAGGGAAAAAACTAGTACATCTAACTCTAATATTAAATGTTTTAACTGTGGTAAAAAGGGTCATGTTAGTCCCGATTGTCCAGTTAAAAAATAAGTTAAAAGATTGAATTTAGCCCCTCAAGAAGAAGAAGAAATTCTTAAAATCTTTAAGCTAAATAATCTTAGTGAAGACAGTTCAGACTCCAAAAGTAGTTCTGAAACTGAATCAGAATACCAATCAACCTCTAGTAATCCTACTGAACCTAACATCAAATTAGGTTGTAAGGATAGTTGTCTTTGTAAGACATTTAGTGTAATAACCAAAGAGAATGAGGAAGAAAACATTCTCATTTTGTTAATTAGTAAAATTGAGGATCCTGAGTTAAAAATCAAATATGTTAAAAAACTCAAAGATCTTTTAATCAAAAAAGATGATAAAAATGCTTCCAGTAGTAAACAACTTATCAACATCAATAATGCAATGGAAAGACTTAGTAAGGAGAAAAAGAAAAAACTCACCTTACAAGATCTCCAAAGTGAAATTAATAAAATAAAATTTAAAATTAAAGAACTAAAAGCTCAAGACAAAAAGTTTGCAAAATCTTTAAGTTTTTTACACACAGATAGTTTTGACATTATAAAGGACTTTGACCATGAAAAACAATCATTAGTAAATGATCAATCTGAGACAGAATCTCAGGATGGAACACAATTGCAGCGGATATCTGAAACCTCCAATTCTCTAGTGAAAACTTCGGGTGTAACGAAGCTGTCATCTCATGATGGGTGTTCACAAATAAATGATAATTATAGAATTAATTTAGTTAATAAAATTAATTTTTAAAAATGATATTTTAAAGTAAAAATCATAATTGACAATGATTTTGAGTTAGAAACCATTGCCCTAATTGACACTGGTGCAGATGTAAATTACATCCAAGAAGGTAGTATTCCAACTAAATACTATCAAAAAATCATTGAAAGACTTAGTTCAACAAATGGTAGTAAAATGAATGTCAAATATAAACTACCAAGTGTGCATATCTGTCAAGATAATGTATATTTTAAAACATCATTTATCTTAGTAAATTATATGACTGATGAAGTTATTTTTGGCTTACCCTTTGTATAATTATTGTATCCATTTACAACAGATATAAATGGTATAACCACGAAATCACTTGGTCAAATAATAATATTCAAATATACATCCAAACCAAAAATTAAGACAACTTAAAGATCAATCAATTTCTAAGTATCTTAATCTTATTAACCAAAAAACTAAGCAAGTGAAATTTCTCAAAGAAGAAATTAATCACAAAAGAATTCAAGAACAATTAACAAATTCAATCTTAATTGAAAGGATAAACCAGTTCAAAATTAAACTGGAAGAAGAAGTGTGTTCTAACCTTCCTACAGCCTTCTGGCATAGGAAAAAACACATGGTAAAACTTCCTTACATCAAAAGATTTAAGGAACATAATATTCCTGCTAAATCCAGACTCATCCAAATGAACTATGAAGTAATGGAAATCTGCAAAAAAGAAAATTTCTGAATTACTCAAAAATGGTATCATTAGGAAAAGTAAATCCCCTTGGTCCTGCCCAGCTTTCTATGTCATCAAAAATGCAGAATTAGAAAGAGGCGTACCAAAACTAGTAATTAATTATAAATCTTTAAATTCTGTGTTGGAATGGATCAAATACCCAATTCCAAACAAACAAGATTTAATTAAAAGACTTAATAATTCAGTAATCTTTTCTAAATTTGATTTGAAAAGTGGTTACTGGCAAATTCAAATCTATCCAGAAGATAGATATAAAACTGTATTCACAACTCCTTTTGGTCATTACGAATGGAATAGAATGTCATTTGGATTAAAAAATGCACCTAGTGAATTTCAAAATATAATGAATGAAGTTTTTAATTCCATTAGTCATTTTTCTATAGTCTATATAGATGATATTCTCATCTTCTCCAGATCTATAGAAGAACATTATAAGCATCTCTATGCATTCTTTAAGATAGTCAGGCACAATGGTCTAGTCATCTTAGCCAGTAAAATCAAGTTGTTCCAAACCTCAGTAAGGTTCTTAGGATACAACATCCAGAAATCCACTATTATTCTCATCAGTCGTTCTATCCAATTTGCAAATAAGTTTCCTAATAAGATTACTGATAAAACCCAACTTCAAAGGTTTCTAAGTTCCCTAAACTATATTTTTGACTTCTATTAGAAACTTAGACAAACCGTCAAATCTCTGTATGACAGATTCAAAGGAACTCCTCCTCCTTGGACATCTGTTCATACATCTATAGTTCAGCAAGTCAAGCAGTTCATCAAAACTTTGTCTTGTCTTGGTATTCATTCGATTGATTCTTTTAAAATCATCCAAACTGATGCCTTCGACATTGGTTATGGTGGTATTCTACTTCAAAAACTTACTCTAGAATCTCCAGAAAAAATTGTTCGTTTCCATTATGGTCTCTGGAATAAGGCCCAAGTAAATTATAGTACTATTAAAAACAAATTTTTAGCTATTTTCCTGTGTGTCTCAAAATTCTAGGATAATATACTAAATAAAAAATTCTTAATAAGAATAGACTGCAAATCAGCAAAGTATGTTCTCGAAAAGGATGTACAAAACATTGCTAGTAAGCAGATTTTTGCCAGATGACAATCTATTTTAAGTATTTTTGATTTTGATATAGAATATATTAAGGACAATAATAATTGCATTCTTGATTTCCTAACCCGTGAATTTCTACAGGAATCTCATGGTGGACAGGAAAGATAATAGCCCTGGATCCTCTTCCAAAGCCGGGAGAGATATAGGAAAAAAAAACTTAGTCAGATATTTGCCCAAGAAGAGGCAAACCTGGATAAACAGTTGGTCTTGCCAAGCCCAAAACCTTATATCCTCAGCTATTCAGATTGCCAATAGGTTTCAACCCCTTAGTAATCCTAACCCAAGGCCATTAACCAAATCCACTACAGTGCCCCCTAGCACTTTCCTCCAAATGGCCCAACAGGCCCCTAGACCTGTTGCACCAGCCAAACCTGGCACCTCTAGCCAAATAACCAACCCATATTCTGGGTATAAACCCCAGTTTATCCCTAAAAATCCAAAAGTTGACTACATCAAAACCTATACCCAAAACATATTTGTTATTGAACCAGTTCATGCTCACTTAAGCAATCCAATGGACTTATTAGCAGCCTACCTTGAGCCAGGATGAACCTTTATTCCATCTGATCCTGAGAAGACCTTCCAGTTCTATCAGAATATACTATTCTTTACTCNATTATATGACTGATGAAGTTATTTTTGGCTTACCCTTTGTATAATTATTGTATCCATTTACAACAGATATAAATGGTATAACCACGAAATCACTTGGTCAAATAATAATATTCAAATATACATCCAAACCAAAAATTAAGACAACTTAAAGATCAATCAATTTCTAAGTATCTTAATCTTATTAACCAAAAAACTAAGCAAGTGAAATTTCTCAAAGAAGAAATTAATCACAAAAGAATTCAAGAACAATTAACAAATTCAATCTTAATTGAAAGGATAAACCAGTTCAAAATTAAACTGGAAGAAGAAGTGTGTTCTAACCTTCCTACAGCCTTCTGGCATAGGAAAAAACACATGGTAAAACTTCCTTACATCAAAAGATTTAAGGAACATAATATTCCTGCTAAATCCAGACTCATCCAAATGAACTATGAAGTAATGGAAATCTGCAAAAAAGAAAATTTCTGAATTACTCAAAAATGGTATCATTAGGAAAAGTAAATCCCCTTGGTCCTGCCCAGCTTTCTATGTCATCAAAAATGCAGAATTAGAAAGAGGCGTACCAAAACTAGTAATTAATTATAAATCTTTAAATTCTGTGTTGGAATGGATCAAATACCCAATTCCAAACAAACAAGATTTAATTAAAAGACTTAATAATTCAGTAATCTTTTCTAAATTTGATTTGAAAAGTGGTTACTGGCAAATTCAAATCTATCCAGAAGATAGATATAAAACTGTATTCACAACTCCTTTTGGTCATTACGAATGGAATAGAATGTCATTTGGATTAAAAAATGCACCTAGTGAATTTCAAAATATAATGAATGAAGTTTTTAATTCCATTAGTCATTTTTCTATAGTCTATATAGATGATATTCTCATCTTCTCCAGATCTATAGAAGAACATTATAAGCATCTCTATGCATTCTTTAAGATAGTCAGGCACAATGGTCTAGTCATCTTAGCCAGTAAAATCAAGTTGTTCCAAACCTCAGTAAGGTTCTTAGGATACAACATCCAGAAATCCACTATTATTCTCATCAGTCGTTCTATCCAATTTGCAAATAAGTTTCCTAATAAGATTACTGATAAAACCCAACTTCAAAGGTTTCTAAGTTCCCTAAACTATATTTTTGACTTCTATTAGAAACTTAGACAAACCGTCAAATCTCTGTATGACAGATTCAAAGGAACTCCTCCTCCTTGGACATCTGTTCATACATCTATAGTTCAGCAAGTCAAGCAGTTCATCAAAACTTTGTCTTGTCTTGGTATTCATTCGATTGATTCTTTTAAAATCATCCAAACTGATGCCTTCGACATTGGTTATGGTGGTATTCTACTTCAAAAACTTACTCTAGAATCTCCAGAAAAAATTGTTCGTTTCCATTATGGTCTCTGGAATAAGGCCCAAGTAAATTATAGTACTATTAAAAACAAATTTTTAGCTATTTTCCTGTGTGTCTCAAAATTCTAGGATAATATACTAAATAAAAAATTCTTAATAAGAATAGACTGCAAATCAGCAAAGTATGTTCTCGAAAAGGATGTACAAAACATTGCTAGTAAGCAGATTTTTGCCAGATGACAATCTATTTTAAGTATTTTTGATTTTGATATAGAATATATTAAGGACAATAATAATTGCATTCTTGATTTCCTAACCCGTGAATTTCTACAGGAATCTCATGGTGGACAGGAAAGATAATAGCCCTGGATCCTCTTCCAAAGCCGGGAGAGATATAGGAAAAAAAAACTTAGTCAGATATTTGCCCAAGAAGAGGCAAACCTGGATAAACAGTTGGTCTTGCCAAGCCCAAAACCTTATATCCTCAGCTATTCAGATTGCCAATAGGTTTCAACCCCTTAGTAATCCTAACCCAAGGCCATTAACCAAATCCACTACAGTGCCCCCTAGCACTTTCCTCCAAATGGCCCAACAGGCCCCTAGACCTGTTGCACCAGCCAAACCTGGCACCTCTAGCCAAATAACCAACCCATATTCTGGGTATAAACCCCAGTTTATCCCTAAAAATCCAAAAGTTGACTACATCAAAACCTATACCCAAAACATATTTGTTATTGAACCAGTTCATGCTCACTTAAGCAATCCAATGGACTTATTAGCAGCCTACCTTGAGCCAGGATGAACCTTTATTCCATCTGATCCTGAGAAGACCTTCCAGTTCTATCAGAATATACTATTCTTTACTCAGTCCATTTTTGTCAAACCTATATTTGATAAAGATGATCAGAGTAAAATCATTTATCACTCCTTACATATTTTAAAAATTATTTCTCTCAAAGATTGGGCATCTCATCCTTCTTCGCTCCGAGATTTACCCTATCATAAGAGAAAATTTAATTACAATGATTATAAAGAATCATGGTTTAAAATTGTACTCTACCAAAATGATTCTTCCGATCATTCTTGGTTCCTACAATTTCATAAAGATTTCAAGAGTCAGATTCCTTCCTGGTTCGCACAGTGGTGGTTTATTTACAACCTCATTCATGAAATCTTTCCAGTTGATCTTCAAGATCAAATATAACTTTCTCATCTATTTATAAACCTAGTAAATATGAGAGTCAGTTTCCTATTTTACTAACTTTTATTTGCAGATACAAAGTCCCATGGATATGCAAATAAAAATGGAAAATTATTGGTTACAATGTAGCCAGACAGTTTTATGTCAAGTGTGGCCCAGGTTCCGGCAAGAACTAATAGTTCACCGTGTCCAACAAGAGTTCCCAGTTAAGGTTCCAACCCCAGCAGTGGTTCCGGCAACCCCAACTTCAGTAACTCCAGTAAAACAGGTCATGCCTTCTCTCAGGATTTTTACTCCAGAAAAGCCTAAGAAATCCGTTAAGGAAGAAACCAACAAAGGAAGTCCTCCTCTAAGGATTCCAAAAAACAGTCAAAAAAGAAGTATGCTGCCCTCATTGAGCTAGCACAATAGCTTCTTCAAGCAGCCAGTGGAGATAGCTCATCAGCCTCCTCACAGACATCAGTCACCCCTGCATCGGATCCCTTTCAAGACAATCAGGATCCATATGCAGGATATGATGATCTGGTAGATATATCTACCCCATAATAATACTTGTCTATATGTATGATACCTTCAATCACTACTTTCTTCAATAAAGAAAGAAAAGTTGTCTATTACATATATCGATGAGGTATTATTTGGCAATCCGGATCTTTCCCCTAGTAAAGATACCACCAGCCACCTATCAAAATCTACTTTCTACCGAAAGTAGATTTTTTCCCACAACAGCAGGACTCACCTACCATTTAAGTCAGCATTCACATGGAAAAAGCAATTCACCTCTACTTTCCCACCGAAAGGTTAAGGTGAAACTACTTTATCCAAGTTAAAGCATCCACTGAAGACAACAGAGTAATCATTCCAAAGATTCCTTTAGAATTCCTTACGCCTATATACGGACTTCAGTCTTCACTATCCAAGCAAGTTCTTTCTCACTTCAGAAAGTTTCAGAGAAGTCTTTTGTTAAGGCAAAGTGCATTACACACCTAGCAAAACTTCACCCCTATCTTCACTATAAACCTGTATTTTGAGAGCTCTCATAATGATGCAAATGAAGAGTTTCTCTCCTATCCTCTTTCACTACTAGCCCACTTAATGCTAGTATTGTAAGTATTTTATTTCTGTAATTTGTATTTGTATCTTGTTCATTTAAACAAGAATTTTTTAAATTAAAAGAAATTATTTTGTCATTCTTACATCTACATCTTGTGATTCTCCTTAAACTCACATGAATTCCGCAGTTATATATCAATAACAGATTGGTACTAATTCAATTCCACATCAATAGTTCAATAACAGGTTGGTTGTAAAATCCCATTTCAAATCAATGAGTCAATTAACACTTAAAATTCAAAAGACAATGGCATGAGGCTAAGATCATGAAAGTCCTTATTGCTTGGTCCCTTTGTGTCAATGGTAAGACCAAAAAGGGTCACAGTTCATAAGTTCAAGTTAAGGTGTTCATGTTCATGCATTTAACTTACTGGACGATTGTGTTTCATTGTCAAGAGTTCAAACATAAAGATGGTTTAAAGAAAAAGAAGCTCATGAAAATTTATATATGTAATCTGAATACAAACCCATGTATGTTTTTTTTTTTTTTTCTATTTTGTGTTTTGAATGTTTTTTGATGTGTCCTATTGTCGATTTAATTATTCGGTCAATGTGCAGGACGATCTCTCATGGTTACACAGATCTTACATTCCATTGTGCATTGACTATGTTAAAAATTGTTGTTATAATATTTATTTAAATGGAATTTCAACCACATAACTTGGACCCAAATGGGAACTGAGATGACTAAAACAATTCTCATCCCAATTATAAGTTTTTAGGCTGTCAATCTTAGATACATAACAAATTCAAGCTAAGGATATTATGAATTATCATGAATGACTTAGAAAAATGCATATAAAAATTTCCTAGGTTAAAATTGGTTCATGAGGGGTAACTAAAAACATGAGAATGAAGAAATAGTAGAGGAAACTTCATTCATAGCTTTAATGATATGATTAGAACTATTTTGCAGGTAGCTCTTGTGCCATGGATTCTATGTATGGCATTGACCTCATATACCATAGTATACATGTGATTTTGAATAACTTTAAGATGTGGTATGAGGTCCCTATCAATGAATATGAAGTTGGGATCCAGAGGGGTTGCCCATCTAAAAGCAGTTAGTCGGGATGATATGAAAGAGAGAAGCTTGCAATCCCTCTTTCTTGGTGAACTTCATTTCTAAGACAAGACTGGCTTCTCTTCTTTGGAGTTCTTAATTTANATCCTTCTTCGCTCCGAGATTTACCCTATCATAAGAGAAAATTTAATTACAATGATTATAAAGAATCATGGTTTAAAATTGTACTCTACCAAAATGATTCTTCCGATCATTCTTGGTTCCTACAATTTCATAAAGATTTCAAGAGTCAGATTCCTTCCTGGTTCGCACAGTGGTGGTTTATTTACAACCTCATTCATGAAATCTTTCCAGTTGATCTTCAAGATCAAATATAACTTTCTCATCTATTTATAAACCTAGTAAATATGAGAGTCAGTTTCCTATTTTACTAACTTTTATTTGCAGATACAAAGTCCCATGGATATGCAAATAAAAATGGAAAATTATTGGTTACAATGTAGCCAGACAGTTTTATGTCAAGTGTGGCCCAGGTTCCGGCAAGAACTAATAGTTCACCGTGTCCAACAAGAGTTCCCAGTTAAGGTTCCAACCCCAGCAGTGGTTCCGGCAACCCCAACTTCAGTAACTCCAGTAAAACAGGTCATGCCTTCTCTCAGGATTTTTACTCCAGAAAAGCCTAAGAAATCCGTTAAGGAAGAAACCAACAAAGGAAGTCCTCCTCTAAGGATTCCAAAAAACAGTCAAAAAAGAAGTATGCTGCCCTCATTGAGCTAGCACAATAGCTTCTTCAAGCAGCCAGTGGAGATAGCTCATCAGCCTCCTCACAGACATCAGTCACCCCTGCATCGGATCCCTTTCAAGACAATCAGGATCCATATGCAGGATATGATGATCTGGTAGATATATCTACCCCATAATAATACTTGTCTATATGTATGATACCTTCAATCACTACTTTCTTCAATAAAGAAAGAAAAGTTGTCTATTACATATATCGATGAGGTATTATTTGGCAATCCGGATCTTTCCCCTAGTAAAGATACCACCAGCCACCTATCAAAATCTACTTTCTACCGAAAGTAGATTTTTTCCCACAACAGCAGGACTCACCTACCATTTAAGTCAGCATTCACATGGAAAAAGCAATTCACCTCTACTTTCCCACCGAAAGGTTAAGGTGAAACTACTTTATCCAAGTTAAAGCATCCACTGAAGACAACAGAGTAATCATTCCAAAGATTCCTTTAGAATTCCTTACGCCTATATACGGACTTCAGTCTTCACTATCCAAGCAAGTTCTTTCTCACTTCAGAAAGTTTCAGAGAAGTCTTTTGTTAAGGCAAAGTGCATTACACACCTAGCAAAACTTCACCCCTATCTTCACTATAAACCTGTATTTTGAGAGCTCTCATAATGATGCAAATGAAGAGTTTCTCTCCTATCCTCTTTCACTACTAGCCCACTTAATGCTAGTATTGTAAGTATTTTATTTCTGTAATTTGTATTTGTATCTTGTTCATTTAAACAAGAATTTTTTAAATTAAAAGAAATTATTTTGTCATTCTTACATCTACATCTTGTGATTCTCCTTAAACTCACATGAATTCCGCAGTTATATATCAATAACAGATTGGTACTAATTCAATTCCACATCAATAGTTCAATAACAGGTTGGTTGTAAAATCCCATTTCAAATCAATGAGTCAATTAACACTTAAAATTCAAAAGACAATGGCATGAGGCTAAGATCATGAAAGTCCTTATTGCTTGGTCCCTTTGTGTCAATGGTAAGACCAAAAAGGGTCACAGTTCATAAGTTCAAGTTAAGGTGTTCATGTTCATGCATTTAACTTACTGGACGATTGTGTTTCATTGTCAAGAGTTCAAACATAAAGATGGTTTAAAGAAAAAGAAGCTCATGAAAATTTATATATGTAATCTGAATACAAACCCATGTATGTTTTTTTTTTTTTTTCTATTTTGTGTTTTGAATGTTTTTTGATGTGTCCTATTGTCGATTTAATTATTCGGTCAATGTGCAGGACGATCTCTCATGGTTACACAGATCTTACATTCCATTGTGCATTGACTATGTTAAAAATTGTTGTTATAATATTTATTTAAATGGAATTTCAACCACATAACTTGGACCCAAATGGGAACTGAGATGACTAAAACAATTCTCATCCCAATTATAAGTTTTTAGGCTGTCAATCTTAGATACATAACAAATTCAAGCTAAGGATATTATGAATTATCATGAATGACTTAGAAAAATGCATATAAAAATTTCCTAGGTTAAAATTGGTTCATGAGGGGTAACTAAAAACATGAGAATGAAGAAATAGTAGAGGAAACTTCATTCATAGCTTTAATGATATGATTAGAACTATTTTGCAGGTAGCTCTTGTGCCATGGATTCTATGTATGGCATTGACCTCATATACCATAGTATACATGTGATTTTGAATAACTTTAAGATGTGGTATGAGGTCCCTATCAATGAATATGAAGTTGGGATCCAGAGGGGTTGCCCATCTAAAAGCAGTTAGTCGGGATGATATGAAAGAGAGAAGCTTGCAATCCCTCTTTCTTGGTGAACTTCATTTCTAAGACAAGACTGGCTTCTCTTCTTTGGAGTTCTTAATTTATGCCTGAGCTTCTCATTGTTGGTTGCTAATACCATTTTAATGTCTTATTTGACTTGTTATTCACCAAATTATATTTATCTTCATTTGATGTGAATTTGTGTGGCATTATTTTATAGGTATTCTTTTATGTATTGCTTTGTGGAGACCTTTTTGAGCATAATTAATGGGTGAGCTCTTCCAATTTTCCTTCATTCGCTTCGCAGGAGCTGCACAACACATAGTTAGAAGTCATAGGGCTCATATTACCTGCTNTCTATATGTATGATACCTTCAATCACTACTTTCTTCAATAAAGAAAGAAAAGTTGTCTATTACATATATCGATGAGGTATTATTTGGCAATCCGGATCTTTCCCCTAGTAAAGATACCACCAGCCACCTATCAAAATCTACTTTCTACCGAAAGTAGATTTTTTCCCACAACAGCAGGACTCACCTACCATTTAAGTCAGCATTCACATGGAAAAAGCAATTCACCTCTACTTTCCCACCGAAAGGTTAAGGTGAAACTACTTTATCCAAGTTAAAGCATCCACTGAAGACAACAGAGTAATCATTCCAAAGATTCCTTTAGAATTCCTTACGCCTATATACGGACTTCAGTCTTCACTATCCAAGCAAGTTCTTTCTCACTTCAGAAAGTTTCAGAGAAGTCTTTTGTTAAGGCAAAGTGCATTACACACCTAGCAAAACTTCACCCCTATCTTCACTATAAACCTGTATTTTGAGAGCTCTCATAATGATGCAAATGAAGAGTTTCTCTCCTATCCTCTTTCACTACTAGCCCACTTAATGCTAGTATTGTAAGTATTTTATTTCTGTAATTTGTATTTGTATCTTGTTCATTTAAACAAGAATTTTTTAAATTAAAAGAAATTATTTTGTCATTCTTACATCTACATCTTGTGATTCTCCTTAAACTCACATGAATTCCGCAGTTATATATCAATAACAGATTGGTACTAATTCAATTCCACATCAATAGTTCAATAACAGGTTGGTTGTAAAATCCCATTTCAAATCAATGAGTCAATTAACACTTAAAATTCAAAAGACAATGGCATGAGGCTAAGATCATGAAAGTCCTTATTGCTTGGTCCCTTTGTGTCAATGGTAAGACCAAAAAGGGTCACAGTTCATAAGTTCAAGTTAAGGTGTTCATGTTCATGCATTTAACTTACTGGACGATTGTGTTTCATTGTCAAGAGTTCAAACATAAAGATGGTTTAAAGAAAAAGAAGCTCATGAAAATTTATATATGTAATCTGAATACAAACCCATGTATGTTTTTTTTTTTTTTTCTATTTTGTGTTTTGAATGTTTTTTGATGTGTCCTATTGTCGATTTAATTATTCGGTCAATGTGCAGGACGATCTCTCATGGTTACACAGATCTTACATTCCATTGTGCATTGACTATGTTAAAAATTGTTGTTATAATATTTATTTAAATGGAATTTCAACCACATAACTTGGACCCAAATGGGAACTGAGATGACTAAAACAATTCTCATCCCAATTATAAGTTTTTAGGCTGTCAATCTTAGATACATAACAAATTCAAGCTAAGGATATTATGAATTATCATGAATGACTTAGAAAAATGCATATAAAAATTTCCTAGGTTAAAATTGGTTCATGAGGGGTAACTAAAAACATGAGAATGAAGAAATAGTAGAGGAAACTTCATTCATAGCTTTAATGATATGATTAGAACTATTTTGCAGGTAGCTCTTGTGCCATGGATTCTATGTATGGCATTGACCTCATATACCATAGTATACATGTGATTTTGAATAACTTTAAGATGTGGTATGAGGTCCCTATCAATGAATATGAAGTTGGGATCCAGAGGGGTTGCCCATCTAAAAGCAGTTAGTCGGGATGATATGAAAGAGAGAAGCTTGCAATCCCTCTTTCTTGGTGAACTTCATTTCTAAGACAAGACTGGCTTCTCTTCTTTGGAGTTCTTAATTTATGCCTGAGCTTCTCATTGTTGGTTGCTAATACCATTTTAATGTCTTATTTGACTTGTTATTCACCAAATTATATTTATCTTCATTTGATGTGAATTTGTGTGGCATTATTTTATAGGTATTCTTTTATGTATTGCTTTGTGGAGACCTTTTTGAGCATAATTAATGGGTGAGCTCTTCCAATTTTCCTTCATTCGCTTCGCAGGAGCTGCACAACACATAGTTAGAAGTCATAGGGCTCATATTACCTGCTTAACCCTTCGCTCCAGGGGACTGTAGATCGAAAAGTGTCTTCTAAACTAACTTATTCATCCAAAAGAGAAGGGAAGAAGCCTATGTATTTGTCTGAGCCTCGATCGTAATTTAATAGATTGATCATGTCATCATCTCGACTGCAAATTTATCTTTAGGGTAGAATGTGTGAAATTTATGAGGGTAAATGACTCTAATATAATATTTATGAATTGTTGCAATGTCATTTCGGATGTCGTGCACAAATATCTATTAGATGTTTGATTCCAATAAATTTCACACCAACTTTGTCGTGAGAGTCATGACAATAAAGTGAATTTGCCAAATTGATGGAGGTAATGCTTTTATGAATTTTGAAAACAGTAGCATGTTGAATTTTGAATAAATTTTTGAGTTTTGTCTTTGCTTGGCATTTCCCGATTCTACAATAGTTGGACCAACATTGCTGTTGAATCACCAAAAAAAAAAAGAAAAATAAAATCAGCTGAGTCAGATCTATACAAGCTCCAATCTACGACAAAAGAATTTTGGGGATTTACAATATAGATGACTATTAAATTTTGAGATGATTTTCAAGTGTATTAACAATAAGATGAGATATGACGATGTATGTGTCTAAAAAAAGTGACACATGACTACAACGTATATTATTTTTTTTCCTCAAAATAATTCACGTGCAATGCACATGTGCATCAACTAGTAAAATAAAAATGCATGTATTACAATTAAAATTGATAATCGAGCTGAACTATTCAGACTTGACTCGGATTTGAATCATATAGAATTTGAGTCGAGCTAAGCTCGTGTTCCAAAGGAGCCTAAAAGGCTTAGCTTGAGCCTACAATTGACTCAACTCACAAATATTGACTCGAACTTGCAAAGATCGGATCATCAGCCCTAGTTACAATTGCTCTAGTCTCTAACCAACCCACTCGGGGAAAAAATTACCCAAATGAACTAGTTATATGGAGCATTTCATCATATATATCCTGTCACGTATATATCATCCAAGGCGCTGGAACATGCTTAGATATAAAGCATGCGAAAAAACCAAGCTTAAAGACTCAGTATTTTTGTCAGAAATGATGATACCACAACTTTACTTGAAAGCAACACACACCCCCTCATACAAAAAACTATATAAATCCATCCAGCGTGCCTTCTCCTCTTCATCTTTTTCATTATTCTTCCTTTGGTGAAGTCCTGATCAAAATGGCTGTCTCCTCATTTTCTAACTTGTTCTTTGTCGCATTTTCCATGTCAATCTTTGCCTGTTCAGTTTTCGCTCGTGATTTCTCAATCGTCGGTTATTCGTCTGATGATTTGACATGCATTGATAAACTCATTAATCTCTTTGAAGAGTGGAGATTAAAACATGGCAAGAGTTACGAGAGTATTGAAGAGAAGTTGCACAGGTTTGAGATCTTCAAGGATAATTTGAAGCATATTGATGAAACGAATAGGAAGATTAGTAGCTACTGGCTTGGGTTGAATGAGTTTGCGGATTTAAGCCATGAAGAATTCAAAAAGATGTATTTGGGACTCAAGGTTGAGTTGCCTAAGAGGAGGGAGTCCCCTGAAGAATTCACTTACAAGGACGTCGTGGATTTGCCCAAATCTGTAGATTGGAGAAAGAAAGGAGCTGTCACTTCTGTCAAAAACCAAGGTTCCTGCGGTAAGTTGATGTAATATTATTGGTGTGCATTGTTTCCATTTTGCAATTAGCACTAGGAATTTTGAATTTTGATCAATAGGTAGACTATGCATATCGGGCAGTGAATATGTTGTCTCTTTCTGATGTTTATGTGGGCATAATTTGGCTAATGGTACATACAAATGGCAAATTAATGTGCAGGTAGCTGTTGGGCATTTTCAACAGTAGCAGCAGTTGAGGGCGTCAATCAAATTGTCACTGGAAATTTAACCTCCCTTTCTGAGCAAGAACTGATTGACTGCGACACCACCTATAACCATGGCTGCAATGGAGGTCTCATGGATTACGCATTTTCCTTCATTATATCGAACGGTGGCCTTCACAAGGAGGATGACTACCCTTACCTCATGGAGGAAGGCACTTGTGATGAGAGGAAGGTAACTTTAGCTTTTACTAATTCCGGCAGTTGCAACATATAATTAAACTCGAGCTAGAGGGTCAATCATATTCGTACAATGTATGATCTTCATTGGTTTAATTGATTGTTTCATTCATAAATCTTTCAGGACGTTTCAGAGGTAGTAACCATTAGTGGCTACCATGATGTACCCGAAAACAACGAAGAAAGCTTTCTGAAGGCACTTGCAAACCAGCCTCTGAGTGTGGCCATCGAGGCTTCTGGCAGAGATTTCCAATTTTACAGCGGGGTACGTAAGCCTACTCGAATTCTTGCAAAGCTTGATCCTTCGGGATGACATCCATATGCATGGCCACTCATGTTCTTTTAGTGGTTTTGAAATAAACATTAGTCCTATTTTAGTGGAAGGGTTTCTTCGATAAAGACTTTTTTCTCGGTCCATTTATGATTTGGCATAGTTATGTTAGGTCATGTCATTTATAAGTTACACTTCGACGTCTTGTTTCGTCAATATTCGTATATATTAATCTATTTATTATACAAGTCTGGTGCGTGTGTTGACCTATTTATAATTTAGCTAAGATTGTTAAAATTAAATCCGTACTTTCTCAATCACTTGGTTTTAGTTCTATATCAAATGTGTAAGTAGTGTTGAGAATTACTAGTCCTACGCCTTGCTTATGAGAGACATGCATTCTATTGATTTGTGTAGGGTGTATTCGATGGGCATTGTGGAACTGAGCTGGATCATGGGGTGGCTGCTGTTGGATATGGATCAACGAAGGGTTCGGACTACGTCATCGTGAAGAACTCTTGGGGAGCTAAATGGGGAGAGAAAGGGTATATAAGGATGAAGAGAAACACAGTGAAGCCTCAAGGTCTTTGTGGAATCAACAAGCTAGCTTCTTATCCTACCAAAAAGAAGTGATCTTTTTCAATTTGATTGTCACATTTTCTACTATTGGAATTGTTAGTTGTAAGAAAACCCTATCATTTAAGAATAAAAGCTAATTTGTTTCTTTTTTCCTCTACCGAATTCTGATCTGAATCTTGAATTATATTTGAAGTTAAAAATATTTTCTTTACAACTATGTACCTCAAATCTATCTTCCTTTTTTTTTTATTCACTTGTTTGAGATATGAGTAATGTTAGATGAACTTAAAAACTATACTTAAAAATTAGACTTGATAATCTCAACCATTGAATAGGTAGTAAGTCCCCGTCCCAATAAATGCTGAGACTCACAGTGAAACCAATAGTTGAGATTATCAGAGTAATGCTAGATGGACTTAAAAGTAAACTTAAAAACTAGACTTAATAATTGCAACCATTGAATAGGTAGTGGGTCCCAATAAATGCTGGGACCCACAGTAAAATCAATGGTTGTAATTATCAAGTCTGATTTTTAAATTTATTTTTTAAGTTCATGTAGTATTGTTCAATTTTTAAGTCTACTAGCATTATTCTTAAAGATATATCATAGAGGGACACAAACTTAAAAGTGAACCTTATGGTTCAATGTTGTTACAAGTTCATGCTGACATTACAATCTCTTAGAGTTTACGAAGTAGTTTGTTATAATTAAAATTATCACAAAAAAAAAAAAAAAGAAGAAAGATATTATACCCTGTTATATTACGGAAAGTGGTTCAAATGACAACTTGAACAAGTCTCAGTTGGAACAAAATAGACAAACCTAGGATAGGAATATACAACATACAAACAAATACAACCTGACACTTTGACAACCTAGTAATTAATGCAACTTCTTAGAAGAAGTAGCAGACATCTGATCAAGCAAACAGCAAATAGATAAGCTTCATCGTATTTCACCTTATACAGCAGCAGCAACTTCATTGAGACATGAGCTTGGCTTGAAGCAACAATTAGTGAAACTGAAACACCTTAAGAACCACACATTACTAGTCTCATCCTCATTCTCATTCTCCTCCAGTGATCTCCCCATTGTTTCACGCGTGAACAAGTACGTAGTGGCCATCCCAACAATACAAACTCCACCCAAAATCACCAACGAGTTTGTCATTCCTATCCCATCGTAGTGGTCCTTCTTTTTACTATGCGACGCCCATAGAAACCCAACTGACCCTATAATTGCCCCCACCTTTCCGACAGCCCCCGAAATGCCGTGGCATGTTGATCGGAATCTGGCCGGGAAAAGTTCCGCAGGCACTATAAAAGTGGTTGTGTTGGGTCCAAAATTGGAGAAGAAGAATGTGAGACCATATAGAATAACGAAACCAGCTGTATTCGTTTTACCATTCCAGTACGTGTAGTATGGTATCCCAATGGCGAACATGCCAATGGCCATGAAGAAGAAGCCCATGATTTGGATTTTGACTCTTCCAATGCGATCGATGAAGTAGACAGTAGCAAAATAGCCTGGAACTGTTGAGCAAATGGCGATGGTTGCTTGGAGTTTTGCGACTTGATAAGCCTCTTCGAAGGCATTCATATCTTTCTTGTTAGGGAGAAAATCGTCGGAGATTTGAGACTGGAAGAGGTTGCTGCTGTAAAAGACAACATCGACGAGAAACCACGAAATGGAACAAGCGAAAAGGTCACGACCATGGCGACGAAAGAATTCTCTGGAAAGAAAAGGATAAGATGGTGAATTTGAGGGATACTCAACGTCCTCTGCAATCTGACTCAGTGATATGTCTAGCACTTTCTCCATGTCCTTTGCTGCTTGCAGGACATTTTTCTCCACCAGAGCTGTGTATCTGTTGGATATATTTTTGATTAGTTCAAGCTGATCATGCATGAATGGATGCCTTAAAGGCCCCCCCGGGTTCAAGAGGAAGTTGCCAAAGATCAAACATAGATAAGTCTGATATGTCATGTAATGCCCAATACACGTATGCATTTAGATATATTTAGTAGATAAATAAAAAGATAGCAGATTATTTAGAAATTCAGAATTTGTGTACGTAGATGCCTTGTGGTTAAATTAAAATATATATATAATCATTTATTTATTTAGTGTATTGGGTACCAAGGATAACTATAGAGTAAGAATAATAATAATAATAATAATAAAAAAAAAAAAGGGGATAAAAGTGTGATTAAAATGAGTTCTCTTGTTGTCCTAGAAGTGTATTGACATATAGATATATATATATATATATATATATATATATATATATATATATATATATTCTTTTTCCAATATCTACACATACGTTAGAATAAGAGAAAGGAGAGGAGAGGCTAGGGTTTTGAGTAAAAGAAAAAGGAAGAGAAAGAAATAAGGGGACTTAGAGAGAAAGGAAGAAAATTAGAAGATTGATCGTCAAGGTTAGTCTTCAAACTTAAATTTAATTTTATATTTAATTATTATATGTACACATATACAAGGTTGTAGTTTGATATAATATTGCAAGTAATCCATATGGGTAGGTTTATATGATTAAAATATATGAATTCAAATATAATAGGGTAGTATTTGTGTTAAGAAGACATTGAAAAAGGGGGAAGAAAGAAAAGTTACAGACAAGCAAGCGGCTGGATACAACGTAAGGTGAAGAAGATAAAGTTTTGGAAATTATGGAAATCTCGCCCTTAGTTTTAAGTAATTTTATTTTGATCCCTATACTTTTATAAACTCAATTTTTGACTACTATGAAACTTGGTAATTTATAGAATTGACCCAATATGTTTGAAACAAATATGGTTATGTCAAAACAGCCCCGAGTCTTGAAAAAATTTCTGAAATTTTGAAACGACCCTTAAAAGTTTTGATTAAGTGTTTAAATATTAATAGGTACTCTAATAAATCAAATTGAGGTTGTATTCTTGGAAAATGGGTCTCTAGAACCTTAAATACTATTCTGGAAAATTTATGGCAGGCCCGAAAACAGAAAATTCGTTTTTAAAGAAATTACACTTTGATCTCAAAAGTTTCAAAAATTATGATTTGACCCTAGAACTTTAGAAATTTTTTTCAAACAGCCCAGAATACTTCCATATCCTATAACCTCGTATTAGGAAGGATATTTATATGTCAAAGACATACTAAGTATATATCAATGAGTAGGAAGTATAAAAATTAAATATACAATCGCGAAACGACAAAGTTAGGAAAAATGGATTGATTGTTATATGTTATTTTGGATTAGGTGGTAATTGCATTGAGGTTGGAAAAATGTTTACTAAAAAAACTTGCAACAACAATTCCTTCTTATTAAAATAATGTGAACTAGCAATTGAGAGTTATATATTAACCATTTTATTAGGAATAATAATATATGATTTGGTAATGTATATTATATATAGTAGGTAATTGGAATTATTGAATTGTTTTTTTTATATAAATATTGGAATTATTAGGGGTATAAAGCAATATTGTTGTTGTAAGAGTGACAAAAATGAAGTGTATTTTCGTACATAGAATAGAATGCTCTAATCACGTACACAACTAAAATAGAGAGAAGAAACAAAATTACTATACAGTCCAAAGTTTAAACGGCAAAAATTAGCACTAACCCAAAAAACCTAAGAAGAAGAAGAAGAAGAAGACAAAACTGAAGTGTATTTTCGTACATGTAATGTATATAGAATGCTCAGCCACCCTCAGACAAAAGCTAGCCATGTAATATCCGAGGCATCACATCCATCGATACGAGTAAGGTGTGTTTCGCTTAGTAAATGGGGATTGGATAGGATTGAAATTTTAAACCAAACTCGGTCCATTGATAAAAGGCTACAAATTCGAGAAAGATTTACTTTGACTTGTTCAATTCTCCATTTGGCAATTACCTTTGACAAGTGTGGTTCACATGTGTCAATTCACCTTTAATGATTTCTAAGACGATGATTAAAATTTTAAAATAGTTAAAATTTAATTATTTAAAAACAAAAAATATGTTTCTATTTTGAGCAGATAAAATACATTTTTTTTACAATAATACTTTATATTTAGAGTATTAATGTAGTATTATGTATAAATAATTTATAATATATTATTTCTCCGGTTGTGATTTCTCATTTCTTTTGTTCACTCTTTGTCTTTTTCTCTATTTTTTCTTTTTCCATTTAATAGCCCCAATAAAGATATAAGATATGAGAAATAATATTTTTAAAAAATAGTTAAAATATAAAAATTTTGTTGAAGTATGTATTAAAAAAATGAATAACTAAAATAAAAAATATATATTTTTAGATAGTTAAAATATAAAACTTTATCGGAGATGCCCTTAGCTAGGAGACTTAAAACCAAATACTATTAAGCAAGAAAATTCAAATTTTTACTGACAACAAATAGTTGGTGTTGGATTTGTTTATCACTTAAATTTGGGGTTGGAAAGAAATAGAGAATTACCTGGCAGTCTCAGGCATCATCATACGCCAGTAAAACGTCATGCCGGCCGGGATTGCACCGATCATCAGTATGAATCTCCACGCCAAATCCGCCACCTCCGGCGCCTTGCCTTTGGGCGGATTCGACACCCTGTCAAATATAGCACAAACCACCATCGTCACCGTCGAACTTACAAGAATCCCAAAGCCCTGCATCGAGAAAACGGCGGCTATGAACCCTCCTCGTGTCCTCTTGTTAGCAAACTCCGACATGATCGTCGCCGACAGAGGATAATCCCCTCCAATGCCCACACCCAATAAGAACCTAAAGAACCCAAGACTCAGCAACACGCATGCCCTCTCGGACGCGCATATAGAAAATCCACACCCGATAGAGCTCATCACCATGAGAATCAATGCCACTCCGTACACTCTTCGCCGACCCAATTGATCGCCGAGTCGTCCAAAGACGAGTTGGCCAATCACCGTGCCCAAAAGGGCCATGCCAATCATGGTGGAGTTGACAACCGGGGGGACTTTGTGTTCATCGTAGTAAATACGTCCGATGAGTCTCATGATTGGAGGGATGCAGAAAAGGTCGTAGGCATCCGTAAACAAACCCATGCCGGCGATTATGATTGCTTTGAAGTGGTAGTACTGCGTTTTCGCAGTGTCAAGGGCGGAGAGAACTTTTAACGCCATTGCTGCAGACTCAGATTCTTGTGTTGTGTGTGCGTCGTTGCTCAATCAGCGTGGCGGGCTAGCTGTGGATATAAGTATATAAATCCAGACTCCAGAGAGAGAGAGAGAGAGTAGTTGTTGAAGGGTAACACTAACGGCGTAACATGGGTCAGGAATGGAAGTCTAGTTAAGGAGGAGGGNTCCTTGACTTAAAAACAAATAATTATTATTATTTTGGGTAAATTACTTATATAGCCCTCAAGCTATAACTTTGGTATCAATTAAATTTTTCGATTTTTTTTATATCAATTAAACTTTTAAACTCTCTAATTGTATCAATTAAGTAATTTTGTCTGTCTCCATTAAATTTTTTAATAGAAGCGACGAAGTGTGTCATTCACGTGACACAGATGAGTTGGTAAACTACACATATAATATAACCCCTAAATTATGACATTTGTGTCCGTTAATTCGCTTATTACAATAGGTATTGTTTGGCTCCCCTTTTCATCTCTTTCATTGATCTCTCAAACTCAAACCCAGGGAGATTGGAAATCTCAGCTGTAAGTGTTGATTTACTGTGTCTGCATTATTCTTTTCTTTTCCATCTTGTGAACACTGTCCATTGTTATTTTGTGTTTGTTTATGTGATATTGATATGAATTTATTAATTAAAATTATGTATAATTATGCTAATTTACCCAACAATCTAAAGCAGCTAAGAACCAATTCTGACCTTTGGTTGGAAGAAGCTTCCGTGAACAAGAATACTCCTTCCAGTCCAAACCAAACAGCAATATCTTATATCAACTGCATAAACACCATTAAAAACTTAATTCCTGCAATCAATTCAATACAACTCTCTATACCAATTACAACACCACAACTTAAAAAGTTGATCAGACTCACGACAACACTAATAAATATGAAGAGATGATTAGATTACAAACCCAGAGCACGGGAGCTCTGGTTTGTAACAGATACGATGAATCTGACCTGTGAGGATTTCGATTTCAGGTTATACCTGGAAAACCTATTGCTCGAAGGATCAGCCAACTTGAGAACATGGTTTTGCATGCTTTATGCTTGACTATAAACGTGTTCTTACAAGTTGCAACTCTTGTTATGTTGAAACTCTAACTTAACACGTGGGTACCTACTTGGAATTATATAGGTTTGGCCTTTTATTCATTACTCTAGATTGCCAGTTGGAAGGACATTCACAAGTTTTCTAGCTGACTTTGTTCTCCTCCAAAACCAAGCGCACAAGAATAGCATAATTACTACTAATCACCCGCTTTTACTTCCTTTTTTCTCTTTTTCAGTAATTTGTGATATTACTACTGTAATTATGGTGAAGGTATTGTTCAAATTTTTTGACCTGTCGAAATATAGACTACTTGAATCTTTTAACTGAAACAGTTGTCAATGAGAGCAATTCATGTAGTAATTTAACAGTGAAGTCCACATTGTGAATAATTCTTTAAAAATATTACAGAGCAGTCATCGGTATTTGAAGCTATATTTTTCTCGTTAAATTTAGGTAGCCTATGCGTCTAATATTATTTCAAAATTAGTGAGGGCCTAATAGTGATTTGCTAATTGAAATTTTAGATATTAAATCTAAGATCTATAGGTGGTTATCCTTAGTTTTATTGTGAATGTAGAACACCTTTACTTTTACTATAGATATTATGTTTGAAATTATTGGGTACAANTTTTGCTGATTGAAATTTTAGATATTAAATCTCAGATCAATAGGTGGTTATCCTTAGTTTTATTGTGAATGTAGAACACCTTTACTTTTACTATANTATTCTGGAAAATTTATGGCAGGCCCGAAAACAGAAAATTCGTTTTTAAAGAAATTACACTTTGATCTCAAAAGTTTCAAAAATTATGATTTGACCCTAGAACTTTAGAAATTTTTTTCAAACAGCCCAGAATACTTCCATATCCTATAACCTCGTATTAGGAAGGATATTTATATGTCAAAGACATACTAAGTATATATCAATGAGTAGGAAGTATAAAAATTAAATATACAATCGCGAAACGACAAAGTTAGGAAAAATGGATTGATTGTTATATGTTATTTTGGATTAGGTGGTAATTGCATTGANACTTTGTGATCGTTTTTAAAAAAAAGAAACATTCAACACTAACTAGCATTTAGATTCCAACTTTTGACCAGGTTGACACCTAAATCATCTATACGTTCAACTATATATTTAGTATTTTATTTTCAAGTATATCGAGTATGTGATTGGNAATGTTTACTAAAAAAACTTGCAACAACAATTCCTTCTTATTAAAATAATGTGAACTAGCAATTGAGAGTTATATATTAACCATTTTATTAGGAATAATAATATATGATTTGGTAATGTATATTATATATAGTAGGTAATTGGAATTATTGAATTGTTTTTTTTATATAAATATTGGAATTATTAGGGGTATAAAGCAATATTGTTGTTGTAAGAGTGACAAAAATGAAGTGTATTTTCGTACATAGAATAGAATGCTCTAATCACGTACACAACTAAAATAGAGAGAAGAAACAAAATTACTATACAGTCCAAAGTTTAAACGGCAAAAATTAGCACTAACCCAAAAAACCTAAGAAGAAGAAGAAGAAGAAGACAAAACTGAAGTGTATTTTCGTACATGTAATGTATATAGAATGCTCAGCCACCCTCAGACAAAAGCTAGCCATGTAATATCCGAGGCATCACATCCATCGATACGAGTAAGGTGTGTTTCGCTTAGTAAATGGGGATTGGATAGGATTGAAATTTTAAACCAAACTCGGTCCATTGATAAAAGGCTACAAATTCGAGAAAGATTTACTTTGACTTGTTCAATTCTCCATTTGGCAATTACCTTTGACAAGTGTGGTTCACATGTGTCAATTCACCTTTAATGATTTCTAAGACGATGATTAAAATTTTAAAATAGTTAAAATTTAATTATTTAAAAACAAAAAATATGTTTCTATTTTGAGCAGATAAAATACATTTTTTTTACAATAATACTTTATATTTAGAGTATTAATGTAGTATTATGTATAAATAATTTATAATATATTATTTCTCCGGTTGTGATTTCTCATTTCTTTTGTTCACTCTTTGTCTTTTTCTCTATTTTTTCTTTTTCCATTTAATAGCCCCAATAAAGATATAAGATATGAGAAATAATATTTTTAAAAAATAGTTAAAATATAAAAATTTTGTTGAAGTATGTATTAAAAAAATGAATAACTAAAATAAAAAATATATATTTTTAGATAGTTAAAATATAAAACTTTATCGGAGATGCCCTTAGCTAGGAGACTTAAAACCAAATACTATTAAGCAAGAAAATTCAAATTTTTACTGACAACAAATAGTTGGTGTTGGATTTGTTTATCACTTAAATTTGGGGTTGGAAAGAAATAGAGAATTACCTGGCAGTCTCAGGCATCATCATACGCCAGTAAAACGTCATGCCGGCCGGGATTGCACCGATCATCAGTATGAATCTCCACGCCAAATCCGCCACCTCCGGCGCCTTGCCTTTGGGCGGATTCGACACCCTGTCAAATATAGCACAAACCACCATCGTCACCGTCGAACTTACAAGAATCCCAAAGCCCTGCATCGAGAAAACGGCGGCTATGAACCCTCCTCGTGTCCTCTTGTTAGCAAACTCCGACATGATCGTCGCCGACAGAGGATAATCCCCTCCAATGCCCACACCCAATAAGAACCTAAAGAACCCAAGACTCAGCAACACGCATGCCCTCTCGGACGCGCATATAGAAAATCCACACCCGATAGAGCTCATCACCATGAGAATCAATGCCACTCCGTACACTCTTCGCCGACCCAATTGATCGCCGAGTCGTCCAAAGACGAGTTGGCCAATCACCGTGCCCAAAAGGGCCATGCCAATCATGGTGGAGTTGACAACCGGGGGGACTTTGTGTTCATCGTAGTAAATACGTCCGATGAGTCTCATGATTGGAGGGATGCAGAAAAGGTCGTAGGCATCCGTAAACAAACCCATGCCGGCGATTATGATTGCTTTGAAGTGGTAGTACTGCGTTTTCGCAGTGTCAAGGGCGGAGAGAACTTTTAACGCCATTGCTGCAGACTCAGATTCTTGTGTTGTGTGTGCGTCGTTGCTCAATCAGCGTGGCGGGCTAGCTGTGGATATAAGTATATAAATCCAGACTCCAGAGAGAGAGAGAGAGAGTAGTTGTTGAAGGGTAACACTAACGGCGTAACATGGGTCAGGAATGGAAGTCTAGTTAAGGAGGAGGGGGAGGAGGGAGAGAAA
>CAUOFW020007279.1:367658-392597 GCA_963454935.2 Ilex paraguariensis | reverse complement strand
CATTGTTATTTTGTGTTTGTTTATGTGATATTGATATGAATTTATTAATTAAAATTATGTATAATTATGCTAATTTACCCAACAATCTAAAGCAGCTAAGAACCAATTCTGACCTTTGGTTGGAAGAAGCTTCCGTGAACAAGAATACTCCTTCCAGTCCAAACCAAACAGCAATTTCTTATATCAACTGCATAAACACCATTAAAAACTTAATTCCTGCAATCAATTCAATACAACTCTCTATACCAATTACAACACCACAACTTAAAAAGTTGATCAGACTCACGACAACACTAATAAATATGAAGAGATGATTAGATTACAAACCCAGAGCACGGGAGCTCTGGTTTGTAACAGATACGATGAATCTGACCTGTGAGGATTTCGATTTCAGGTTATACCTGGAAAACCTATTGCTCGAAGGATCAGCCAACTTGAGAACATGGTTTTGCATGCTTTATGCTTGACTATAAACGTGTTCTTACAAGTTGCAACTCTTGTTATGTTGAAACTCTAACTTAACACGTGGGTACCTACTTGGAGGTTTGGCCTTTTATTCATTACTCTAGATTGCCAGTTGGAAGGACATTCACAAGTTTTCTAGCTGACTTTGTTCTCCTCCAAAACCAAGCGCACAAGAATAGCATAATTACTACTAATCACCCGCTTTTACTTCCTTTTTTCTCTTTTTCAGTAATTTGTGATATTACTACTGTAATTATGGTGAAGGTATTGTTCAAATTTTTTGACCTGTCGAAATATAGACTACTTGAATCTTTTAACTGAAACAGTTGTCAATGAGAGCAATTCATGTAGTAATTTAACAGTGAAGTCCACATTGTGAATAATTCTTTAAAAATATTACAGAGCAGTCATCGGTATTTGAAGCTATATTTTTCTCGTTAAATTTAGGTAGCCTATGCGTCTAATATTATTTCAAAATTAGTGAGGGCCTAATAGTTTTGCTGATTGAAATTTTAGATATTAAATCTCAGATCAATAGGTGGTTATCCTTAGTTTTATTGTGAATGTAGAACACCTTTACTTTTACTATAGATATTATGTTTGAAATTATTGGGTACAAACTTCATTGCATGAGTGATAACTAAATCACATTAGTGAGAGGGATCTTAGGCACTTTGTGATCGTTTTTAAAAAAAAGAAACATTCAACACTAACTAGCATTTAGATTCCAACTTTTGACCAGGTTGACACCTAAATCATCTATACGTTCAACTATATATTTAGTATTTTATTTTCAAGTATATCGAGTATGTGATTGGTCATCGGTGATATATATATTTGCCATTGATTGTACAATGGCATTTTGAGTAAACATTATTGAGTCGTTCCTGTGATAGGTATGAATTTTAATACTTGCAACACAATGACTTTTGGTGCGAATGATTGGACTAGAATGGGGATATTGGTAGAGGATTTACTATTTTCAAACACTTGAAATTTTTTTGACAATAATAGAGACATTAATCCTATTAAAGTTTATACCATTATAAAGATTTAGATGGCATATGGATTAATCCAAGAATGTCAAAATGCATGATAAACTTCGGAAAGAGCACTATTTTTTCTTTTTGCCTCAAAAGACAAGAGACATATGGTTTTGTTAATAATGTGATGTCTTTACACAATTAGCTTCGGTGTCAAGGTTTATTTCTTATTGATGCCTTAACATTTTATGTAACCTTTGGAGATAGTTTGGATTTACGTTTTAATGTTTTATGAGAAAGATCGTACATACGAATTGTTCCAAGACTAAGTTCATATTTTTTTTTAGAAGTACTCCTTGAATTCAATTTGTTCAATATGTGATATGAGCCAACAATGGGGCTAGATATTCTTGCAATATGAGGGTTGATGCAAATAGTGCTTTAATGAAGTATGGGTCACTTTAGCATGAGAATTCTTGGAAATGTGGGGGTAAATTTTAAGGTAATAAAATATATATGAAGTACATGCTGAATTTGCTTAATGTTGTTATAAGAGTTTCAAATATATGTGGGAGAGTTTCATATCTAAGGGTTTTTCAAACATATGCATTTTAATGTGTTGTTCGTAAGTGCTATTTGAAAGACAGGTCAAATCAATATAAATGAGAAGATATGAAGGTGTGCACACCCAGCGAGACATGAATATATGAAGAGTAATCATTCTAATATTTATGAAAGCTCAGCTAAACAGAGCTAGCAAATGAATTAAAAAGCTTTCGAGGAAAGCTGTGAGACACAAATATATATAAAGGCTGATTAATTTGATCAGTGAGCTTTCGAGGAAAATCTTGCTTTTGAGAAAAGCTGTCTCAAGAACTGTCGAGGGGGATGAGTCTAAGCCCGCAAGAGAGTCACTTAGGGAGGTAACCCAACTTCTGTGATTGGGGACCCCATGAAGGAAGTTCAATAGATAGAAACAATCCATATTGCGTGACTCATTAGCACCGTTATTGAGAAAATATTCTAAGAGGAGATATTTTCATGCTCATTCTTATGGCAGATGTGCATATGTAGTGTGACGGTAAGGAAGAGTTTTACCCTGAATGAGACTGAGGCAGAAACACTCCTGCAGGGTATTGTGCACATGTACCCTTAGAGGGCTCACCTAAATGAAAGTAGTCGTGGGCCGCGACTATGAGAATTGGGCTATTCTCTAAAAACTCTCATGAGAATCAAGATTAAGTGTAAGACCATTAATAGCACTGACCCGCAAATTCTGACTAATATCGGTACTGTGTGTGTGATAGTTGAACTCTGGCTCAAAGGGTCTAATTCAAACCTTTGGTCACTATGATCCTTCAGGGAAAGAACGTTAACACTAAGTGAGGTTAAAGTTCGAAAGACACCTACACCCATTGCACAGTATAATAATTGCCTATATTTTTTGTCTATTACTTTTATATAAATATATTTGGGTCATTTTGAAATTTTCAAAACTTGTGGGGGATTATTAGAATAAATTAAAATAAAAGTTTTAAAAACTATACAACTAATTATTTTGTATTAATTTTTTAGTTTTTAACTTTATTATTGAAATTTAATTCTTACATGTTCATGTCATTTAATTATAAAATTGATATAAGCTTAATAGTTTGGAAGTTCTATACTAATATATTTTAAAGAGTAATTAAGATGGTGCCTATAAAACAATGTGGTTGTTTTGGATAAAAGATGGATAGTTTTACCATATTTTCTATATGCTTCTCTTCCACCAAGTGTTATTATTCTTTCTATATATTTTTTTTTGCCTATAATTACATTTACATACCTACAAATATTTGGTATTAGTTTACTTTGGGCAACTTCGATTCGAGTCAGATTCATCTTTCCTTTTAGTGGGCGTGACCATTGAAGAGGTGCTACGGCGAGTGTCTAAGTTTGATGGTGTCCGTCAGTACCCTCACGCGGGAATACTCAATTACTTTAAGACAGTGTTCACACGACTCTCGGACTCGCAGACCAGCTTTTTCTAATTTATAATATCTATTTTATTTTCTTTTAAGTACATTGTTATTTTGTGTTTGTTTATGTGATATTGATATGAATTTATTAATTAAAATTATGTATAATTATGCTAATTTACCCAACACTGCCGTCAAGACAAGCCAAAGAACAAAGTAAACAGACAGTGAAAGCTAGCAGTAATGTAATGGTATGAACAACTGAAAGTGATGGTGTAACGAAATTCCTTGAAATTGCAATATTTTTGTGTTGACTAAACAAATTATAATAGCTTTGAGTTTCTTGGAACTTGTTCATTTTCTCGTTCAAAGGTGGACACATATATAGGATAGCAGACTTTTTTGGTAATTTGACCCATGGAGTCAATACCAGTTTACTAATAATAAAGTATTTTGAATTAGATTATAGGTTGGACAATCTGATAAATTTGTTGACTCAGAGCATTGTATGCCGCCTTCAGCAAACCAATTTATGGGGAATACTTAATAATCTGATGATGTAAGCAGCAATAAGATAACAAATAAAAGTTGTTGATGATATGCACACTAGCTAGTAATATATATATATATATATATATGATACCTCATACGGAAAGCTCAACCTACAACATATTTCAAATCAAAGGTAAAGAAAACCACAACCCAACTGGAATAGTTAAGAGGGCTGATTTGGGACTTGGTCAGTGTGAACATTTACATACTTTGCTCCAGGATTAGTATTCAACGGTGAAAGATCTACCATTCTGTGCCTCTAAGTTGAAATCAGACAATGTGCTTTCATGAATATGTGTGTGTGTGTGTGTGAGAGAGAGAGAGAGAGAGAGAGAATTACTGACTGGTATTTGAGGGATCAGCAGTTTATGCTTTAACAAGGTGCCATACTGGTCAGACAGACCAATACCTCCAGTTTCTTAGACCCCTCCCTACACTCTCTGCTATACATAGCACAAAAGGCACATCATGGCAATCTTAGACCCTTCCCTACACTCCCTGCTATACATACCACAAAAGGCACTTAAGGCCCAAAATTGGGAGATGGTACAGAAGAGCTATACTGTGCCGTTGCTGTTACAAAGGATTGATAATGTACCTCAGGTCCTTGCCAGATGTTACTCATATTTTGCAACAACAGCTTCAAAAATACCATCAGACCTGAAGTTGGGAACAAGCAATCTTGGATCAACAGACCCCGGCAGACTGAACGAAAGAGTGAAGGGTCCAGGTGGGCACTGTTGCTGAAATTTTATTTCAAAAACTCGAGAATGTTTTAAAACAGTTCTTCCACCAGTTGATGTCACGCCTACTATATGGACCTTACCATCACGTTCAATCTCGCAGCTAAACAGACCTGCCACAACAAACATCATTAATTCACTGAAGGATACCAAAACGGCATGCATCCTCACAACAGAATGAGCAAAAAGAGGAGAGTGAGCTCAGCAAGGTGTCACGGTTTACTCAGAAACATCAAGGATTGGCATGATGAGACAACCAAACTTAAAGGTTCATGCATGGGCAGTGATCCCCAAAATTTCACCTAAACAAATAGGAATCATCTTAAATGCTAAAAGCACAAAAACTAGAATTATCATCTTGTGCTCCTCCTTATTCTTCCAATCAAGCATAGTAAGAGACCAAAAGTATAAAAGAATCAACCTCCTAGACCCTAGTGATGATTATTTCTCCTTGTCAAAACCAAATCAAACTGAACCAAACAAAACCTTTTCCAAACTATGTGGGAATTCGACTTGTCAAAACGCTCCTCAAACACATGATTAGCAAATCCTAAATCTATCTGTACCTAGAACATGGATTTTGTTACCCTATGAACTAAGATGAACACATGACTCAGCTTCATAAGGGGCCAAATAGGCAGGCTTACATAGATCACGCAGACATTCAGAACGTGAGACAGGGGTAAAGCTTTTGTCTAAAGTGAGAACAGTTTTCTGACTGAACCTTAGAACTAGATAAATACAACCTTGACTCATACATGCCAGTGCATTAGACAGTTAGTTGGGAGACAAATAACTGCCTTTTCTAATCAGGATACTCTTTTAGGCACACATGAAGTTGTATGCAATAGAAGATGTCTGGTTGCTTAGAGGCAAATCTTACTCGGTCACTAGCGATCTTCAAAAGAAGGTGTATATGGATTTACCTCTAGGCTTTCACTTGTGAAGGAAAATGGTGTGAACTCTATCAGCTACATCAAGCAAATTTATGGGTTGAGGAGTCAGTGTGGCGTAAAGTTGACACGTTGTGCGTATTAAAAATGTTTCTTATTCAGGAGGAAATCAATGAGGAGATAATCCGAGAAGCGCCATCTTCTCTAGTCTCTGATCATGTGGATGTCCCAAACTTCTATGCCATGCCTACCATGAAATGTTGTCCACCCCTTTATTTGACTCCTCATTTGCAGCAGAGAAAGATGAAGAGCAGAAGACCAAAGCGAGTAGAACAAAATCCCCTAATGGGGTATTCCAAAGGGGTAACCTAGGTAATGAAAAAGGGGCCCAGAAGTTCAACTAGAGGAGCAACCAATTTTGTCACCAAAGTCATATGTTCCCCAAGTCCAAAGGATCTAGTGCCCAGCTACTGACTCCCGCCGGGACTGCACTACCAGAACCAACTGGGAATGGCCAATAGTGGGCACCACCACTACCCACTGATTAAAGAGTAATTTGTAGATCTTACTTGACTGATTTCAAGGCCACAAAACATTAACTAACAAGGGGATTAGAATTGAAGAACGACCAAGTAGGGGAGATATTTTTGCTTTAAGACCTTTCCTTCATACTAACAACTAGGTATGTCTGAGCTCAGATAAATGGCATTGAATTATAAATCCTAAAGCTAAACCTAACAATACTCAACATAGCATGCATCTCTCGTTGAGGTGTCATCAAAGCCGACTTTGGGAGACTTTTCTTATTTCCAAGGTGCTCACGACATAAAAATTACGTTATTGTCCTTACATGTATCAATTTTGTTTCATGCACAGCACTTTGGTGAATTAAACCCACAGGAATTTCTTGTCGATGTTTATACAAAACCAATAAGCCTCAAGCGTAACATATTTAAAATTCTAAATTTGCATGAGAAAACAGAGAAACTGAAAGATGAGAAACGTACCAGGATCCTTCTTTACTCCTGGTAGAGAGACTCGGAAGAAATATGCAGATTTGCTGACACCAATGTCCACAGCTCCAATAGATGGTCCTGTTCCCCCTTTACCGGCTGTTCCAGTGAAGACAATAGATGCCTTTGAGCTATTCTCTTCTACATTGGGAATGGATAGAAGGGGGATCATGCAAGGCCTATCCAAACTGCTTGTCATTGGAGATGCCGACATTTGTACAGGATCACAGAGGCTACTTTTTCTCATTTCATCTTGTAATTTTGCTGATGCATAGTTAGTTTGGTTGAAATCTTTTCTGGGCACAGTCTCTCCACAATTTTTCAATAAAATTATGTTCAACTTCTTCTCTGAATGAATTGTATCCATGCTGATCATGTATCAAATAACACTATCTCAGTATTTCCAATCTCTGGGCAGGTGCACCCAAACTACGAAATTTTTACTACTTCTTTGAGTCCCACTACTACTTCAAATAGCAGGGATACACATCACCTATCCAGAATCCATAATTAGGTTCACTGGAGTTGAAGTGAACCACCTAGTGTGATCAATGCGACATTGCAGTGAAGAGGTGCAGTACACTACTAGTACAGCATTTGCTACATAAATCTAAAAACAAGTGTAAACTCTCTAGGTTCTTTTAACATCAAGTGTCTAAAACTCTTCAACATCAGATGATTTTTGATTTTGTAAACATTTTGTCTATGTTATTGTACTGTTCCTAAATCAACAGGTACACAATTGTAATAACTAGGAACAAAATGTGAGAGGCATAGAGAAAGACTTTACCGGCTTAGCTCTGAAGAGAAAGGAACGGTGAAATTGCAAAGCAAAAACAAAAAGCTTTTGCTGAAACACAAAAATGACCGCAATCCGAGACACAGTGCATCAATCAAGATCACAGCTACCGTTTTTCTTTCCTTGCTCGAGGACCATATGGCCCAACGCCGGCGGTGCATTATTATATACTCCGCTGTCTCTCTCTCTCGAACACCAGTAGGGTGGGACACGTGGACATCACTATCTCAGTTTTTTCTCTTTCTTTTTGTTTTTGAGAATAACAACTCTCCCTTGCTCCTTCCTCCCCAACCGACATAAGTAAAAATTGAGCTGAGAAATAGTCATTTATTCGTATTGTTCTTGCTTACAAATATTACATGAGCTTATTGATTACATCCTTTGTAGGGCTGTTAAACCAAATCAGCTAATCGGATTCGGTTCAGGCTCGATTTATTTTAAATTAATTCAAACTTTCTCATTTAATAAAATGACTCGAATATGAAAATTTGTTTGAGCTTGTTTAATATATAAATCAAGTCTGAGTAACTTGCTAGGTTTGCGTATTATCCTCGTACAATACTATTTGAGTTAGGGCTCTTCATCATTTTTACCAACTCACCTCAATTTGAACATCAATTTTGAGCTTGATTTCGTTTACATCTAGAGTGAGGTTGTACCAACCATAAACATATTTTTAGATAGAATAATTTCTTTATTAGCAATTGTTTACATACTGTCGATCAAAATTTAACAGCTATACAAATTTATTAGAAATCCTCAACAACAGTTTGTGTATTTTTATAATTGCCAAATTTTGATTGGTTGTATATAAACAATTGATTTATAAGTTGCCTGTAAAAAAATTATTCTTATCTTGAAAAAGGGGTGAGATAGAAGAGTGCTTTGATTTTTGAATAACAAGAAAAAGGTGAAGAAATGAGGGAGAAAAGCTAGAAAAAAGGAGAAACAATCGAACAATGAACAGAGGAGAAGGGGGATGCATCACTAGCAATCCTGATGGCCAGTGCTGGCGAATGAGGCGTTAGCTAGGGTGTGGTTTGGAACCCTGAACTCCTCTCGTCAAGGGTTTTCCAATAATATCTGGTTTTATTAGTTTTGACTTTGTTTGATTATTGTATATTTAATAACTAGTAATTGTTCGTGCCTGAAGACACGATGTAACAAACAAAAAAATCAAAAGCGAATACATATGCATTAAGAGACCATATGCCATAAAAAATTGTCAATTAAAAAAACTAAGAAAAAACATTGATAAATATAATATGAGTCCATTATTTTTTTAAAAAAAAATTGATAGAGTACAAATCAAAACAATCTCAAACATTGTTCAATGACTGTTTAATTATTAATTGATATCCAAATTATAGTAAACCTAAATCAATTAAAACTAAAATTTTAACACTCTATCGGGTTAAATTACACTTTTTATCCTCATAGTATGTTGATAGTTTAGAGAATGCTCGTGCCTCTAAATATAATATTTTTTTCTATTCTTCCAAATAATTACGGCTAAATTCTCTCTAAAAATAAGACTCTACAAAAATATGAAAATGTGCAAACCTTATTAAGTAAAGATGTTTTTCATATATCATACTTCAATATATTCATGGGGAGATAGCATGTCATCAATGGAAATTGGTCTTGATCAAATTTCCACGATTAAATTCAACTATATTAACATTATCAAATTGAGAAAATAAATACATAAAATTTGAGTCCCATAAAGAATTCAAGCAAAGTCCTTTAAAAATACAACTATACAAAACTATTACCACTAATACCACCATTACCATTATTACCACTTAGCCTAAATTTTTATAACTAATTAAATTTTATTCTCAATTTGAAATTAAATCTAACCAAGTCAACTATTTAAATTAATTTTGCTATTTAATTCAAACCAAATTTCATCAACTAAGTTAATTTTATGTTGCACAAATTTGTCCCAAAAGCTTTACCCCACCACCACCCATCTATCACAACTTCGAGATTAACTATCACCACTAAGACAACCACCATTACCACTTCCAAACCTAAAATATATCTTCAGCAACTATCGGTACCGCTTCGAGAAGGCGAGCTCACTTTTAACTACAGTCCAAGCTAAATAATGTATCAAATTGACAACAAATCAAATGAACTATAAGACATATTGACAACAAATCAAGTTGAAATTTAGTATACTGCAGGAATAGTGTATAACTTGTGAAATTTATGAATGTGCACAAAACATTAAATTGAAGTCAAGATTTAAAATTTTTTAGAGAGAATAATATTTAAAAACATAGACATTACAACCTAAAGGATCTTGAATAGCAGTATGGAGAACTCATTAAACATCGTGCATATACCTCACAGTGGTTCTTGTCATTTTTACTTTCTTTTTATGCAAACCGTTCCCAAATGTGCCAAAAATACAAAAGGCTTGACTTGATCAAAAGGTCTCCTTGGTTTTTCCAAATTTCTTTGTAGTTTTTGGACAAAACAAACACTAAAATATATGAACTCATCCTTGTTCACAAAGGACCACTTAGCCTGAATCAATCTTAGGTTCTCATATCCTAGAACGTACAAAAGAAGATTGTAAATAATCTAAAAATATGTAAAACTAAAAAAAATAACAAACTCAAAACAATAAACCACTTTTTTAGGAGATCATTAACCCACTGGAGTTGTGCCATTGCTAATCGCTGGAGTTGCACTGTCGTGCTATAAATGGTCGCTACAGCAAACAAAGTAAGTTTGCTAAAACATAAGAATAATGTTTGGCCCGCTCATTGAAGCAATAATACAAACACTTGGTGTTGCGGTAATTATGGTGGGTTTCAGTAACAATGTTTGCATGTGGGGATAGGGAGGTGTTTGTTGGCTAGAGAAGTTTCGGTGATAGTGGTGGGGACTGGGAAAGAAAGGCGGTGGAGGCGCTGGTTGGCTATAGGTAAGAGTTTGACTTTGGATATATATGGTGTTTGGTGGGTTGTTAAGAGTTTCGGTGGCAGAAGGGAGAGGGAAGGAAGGGTGGTTAGGGTAAGGGGAGGCATACGCAGAGAAAGAGAGAGAGGGAAGGATATCCGGGTGAGGCTTCAAGATTGTCGATGATTAATTATTTTGTCTTCGATGGTGCCTCCATAATATTGCTGTGAAAAGAAAGGGTTTGGATGAGGAAAAAAAAAAAGAGAAGAGAAAGAGGCGCTGGTGGCTACAGGGGCGGCTTAAGCCAATTTAAAACCTAAAGCAGAAAAATTATATAGAGGCTTTTTATTTTTAGTATTATTTTTAAAAAAAAATTAATTTATTTTTAATTTTCTATGTGAGAGGGAAACAAAAGAAGGATGTGTTAATATTGTCGAGAAAGATATTTCAACTTTTATTTTTATTTTTTACCACAGCGAAGGAGAGAGAATGTTTAATTTTCACTTTTTTTTGTTTTTTATTTTTTTTACTGGATGGAGAGAGAGGGAGAGAGTGATAAAGTGGATGAAAGTAAATATGAGTTGACTTTTGAGTGTTTTTTTTTTAATTTCTAACCTTTTAATGTTATGGATTGGATTATAGGCCCAAATTATTACAATAAAAATTTTGATTAGATTTAAATTTTTGAAGTGTTTTTGTTGGGCTTAAAATTTAATGAATTTTTTTTTTTTATGCTAGTGATGTACCTAAAATTATAGGGCATTTTAAAAATTTGGGACCTAAAACCCATATTTTTTTTTCCCATACTGTTGTGTCAACCCTGGGTGACTATTCGTTGGCGGCAAAGATAGAGAGAAGGAACAATGAAAGAAAAGAGGGAGGCAAAGGAGAAAGCGGATATCAGAAATAATTAGATAAAAAGATCGAGATGGATGCAAGTGATAAAGGAAAGCAGAGTAAATAATATAATATCATCATTATATTAAATATTCTGGAGATGTGATGTGAAAAAGTGATTTCTCTGATATGAAAAGGATATTATTATTAGTAGCATGAGCGGGGGTCAAATATTAAATATGGACGTTAATTTTAGATTTGAATAGAATTTTATATTTAGATGACATTGATTTTGGGCAAAATTGAGAGGCGAATTCAATGCAGGGGTATCCATTTTGGAAACTAAAAATTTTGAGCAGCAAAAATTTCAAAAGGGCTAATGTGGTATGTCGGATCAAAATGATCTGAGACATCAATAGTTTGAGAAAACGCCGTCCATTGGATGATAACTTTTTTTTGTTACAAAACAATCTAGGTCGTTCTTTGTCTCTAAAATTCAAAATCGTTCTACTTTATAATATAGATTATTTTACCTCTTTCGGATCCCATTTGTGCAACCTACACAATTTTTGGCCAAATGAAAAATATTTATATGTTTTAATAGGTTTTAGGTACTTATATTTGAGTTGCCTCTAAAAATTTTGATTGTTTGATTTTTGACAATTGTTTGAGATAACAACTTACGATTGTTAGAGCATCTCCAAGGGGGCTATCTAAAATAGCTACTCAAAATATATTTAAATATTGTATTATCTATTTTAGCTAACCAATTTTTCAAATTCACTCCAACAATGTTATCTATTTTAGCTAATCATTTCAACTAACTTTAACTAACTTTCAATAATAAAATCTAAAATAATATTTAGTATGTCATGTCATCACTATATTGATGACATCATATGCTGACGTGTTACGTTACATCATCAAAATTTTAAAATTTTAATTTTTATTAATAACGGTCATATTTACAACAGTCACGAAATTCAAATTTTTAAAATTCTGAGTTTTTCAACAGTCATATTTACAATGCCTATAAGATGAGACAAGTGCATACATTCAAGTGCCAATCAAGTAGCAGAGTTTCCCTTAGTGTGTTGAATCAAGTATGAATATTTGTAAGACACTGCTACTGGAAGCTTAATATATCAAAAGGCCAAGGATAAGATGTATATGGAGAAAAGCAATTAAACATGAATGTATGCTAGCTAGTGATTTACTGGCTTGCTACATCTATGGAGCGAAAATGGGGTTATCTACTTTAGATAGTCTTTTATCTAGTCCCTTGAAACAATATTTTAGGGGAAAACTATGTAAAATAGCTAAAGGAGAGGGTTTAGATAGCCTCTTGGAGATACTCTTATAGGTTACTCCAGTTTTACTTTTTGAACTTACACTTTCTAACTCTTTTTATCATTCAAACTATTTTGGCAAGTGCTATTATTAATGATCTTGATTTATTGTGATTATTGGTTCTGATTTCAAATCGATGGTGTTTTTTGAAGTTGTTAAATGTTGAATTGTTGAGTGAAAGTTGATTTCTCAGATCCATGTTTATGAAAAGTACGTGTACACAAGATTGAGCAATAGAGAGCCCATGAGTCAAGTTTATACCGTAGAGGGTTTCACTGAGTTCATCGTTTTTTGATGGCCCATTTGTTTTTAAACTTGGGTATCAATAGATAAAGGAAATGTATGTTCCTTGGGCATGATTCCCCTCAAAGATTATTATTGGAGATGTCCTCTGGACCTTGAAAGCTCATTAAGGTTTTGACTCTCTAGCGTTATAACGCCCCAAAATTCACACTGGAAGACAATACTATCCATGACCATTCATATTATGCGAGCAATTAAATGAAATCTATAATTAAAAAAAAAATTATTCGTCATCCATAACAACTAAAGCATCATCCAAAAATAAATATGTCAAACCATGACATTTACGTCCAAAAGACTAAATATTATCTTGTAGCGGAATAAGTAAAACATTATACTTAACATTGTCTCAAAATTAACCACCTAGTTTAGAACATAAAGGAGACAACTCTAAACTTCCACCTCAGGATCTCTATTTCCCTCTTTTTGAGCTTTCCAATATACCTACTTCTCAAATCTGAGCTTTTTCTCTAATCCAAACTCTGAAAAAAAAAATTGTTTGTAGGGGGTGAGCACTAAATTCTGTAGGAAAATCCTCCCAAACTCGAACAAGATTTTGAAAACGTATAAAACATGTCAGTCTCATTTTACATATCTCAAGTTTACACAGTAGCAATAAATTAAGTGAAGAAGTAAAACCAATTTCCAAAAAATAGACCATTACCACATTGTATCTCAGGTATGTAGTAAAACTTCACATAAACACACACATTGAGAATATCCTAACGCACACACACACCCCCCCAATCCTCGCAAGGATATCCAACTTTAAGAAGGGCGTATACCAACGTATTGACAGTGATAAATCCAACCCAAAAATAATATAGTAGCTCTCAGCCTCGATACACGTGAGCGAATAGTGGTTTGTTCCTCGCAAGTCACCAACCCCATTACGAGTGGTAGGGAACCTTCAAACCCACTCAGAGTAAGAAACGCATCTACCCACTCTACGATACCCGATCAACAATCACTCATGTTCATCAAAACATCCACACAAAAGTTATAATACAAAACCAATTTATCAAATCACAAGTAGATCAAGAACCATAATTTCACAGGTATTTTTCAACTGAACCACTCAAGAAAATATGCAATAGATTATCAATAACTATAATTTTATTGTTGAAACAAAACACTAGAGTTTTTAAATCAAGAACAATGAAATATCAAGATTAAAAATCTATATTTCTTGAAAACTAGGGTTTTGGTCACAAGAACAAGAATCTTTATGGCTATCAAAAATAACTGTATCCAAGACATGATATGATTTTCAAGAACATCAAGAAGCAAGGATTTTATAACATATAAATAAACCCTAGCATTAATGAACAAGATTAGGAAGAAACCCCAACTTTGATTCCGTAGTTTTGTGTGAAAAACTAGAGGGTTTGATCCATTTTAATGTGAAAATCTCTCATTAATCTCGTGTTTCTCCCCTTCTTTGTTGCTCTCCAAGGCTCTCTAGGGTTGGAATTGATGAAATGAAGCTAAGGGAGGTGTCTTTAGGTATTTATAATATGAGAAATAGTCCACTCGTCACGAATCTGATACTTAGGATCGTAACCTCACGTTCGAACATCATAGTGGCGTTTGAACGTTAGTTGCTTCCAGTACTTTTATTTTTTCATCAGAGTTTTGTCAGCCACAAAAGTACTGAGACGAACTGTCGTTCGAATAGATCTTCACGTTCGAATGGACTCCCATTTTTTAGTTGAACTTCTAATGAAGTTTTGGCCTATTTAGAGGTCGATTTGAAAAATTTTTGTGAAATACTCTTTTGTAGCCCTAAAAGGCTAGTGTTTACTATAGAAATTTTAGATCAAACGGACATCAGGATAAAAAAGTTATGGTCCAAATACTAAGACAGTGTCAAAATCCTTCATATCCAAATTCTATCTAAAATGTGTTTTAACTCTGAAATACTTCATAACTTATACTACATACCCTATTACCTTACCTAACATTTTTATTTCTACTATTACAATCTACATAGTTCATGCGTACATCATTACATACATTAGCATTTCAAAATAATTGCGTTATTATATAAATATAAGAATGTGGGGGTTTACAAGCGTGGCACACTATGATATTGGTATTGATACGTGATAGTACCAGTGTTGATTATAACTCTATTTTGATACACTATGGTATCAGTATAGGTTGATAAACCTACTTTTGATTCTGAAATATTTTGGATTATATGTATACATGCGTAAAAGATGTTTTAAATCTCAATCACTAAAATTTGTGCTTATTTTCAAACCTTGTTAGTTGTAATACTAGATTAATCTACTAAATTGGTTGACGCTCACCCTACATTATTTATGTCTTTTATAATGTTTCGAAGGCGGGGTTAACGGGTGTAGTCATTTGACCTAGAGTTTTGAATGTTTTTACTTGAGTAATATCATGTTACTCATAAGAATTGTAGTTGTTGGAAATGAAGTATAGTTTTATACTTTTGTAACTCAAGGGGGGGAAGTGTGGGGAGAAATGACAAGAAGATATTGGAACATCAATTTGGAAGAGATGATGGAGGCAAGAGTTCATTTTGGCCATGGTACTAGGAAATGGAATCCTAAAATGACACCTTATATCTCTGCAAAGAAATAAAGAATGGGTACAAGTAGTTTGACACATGCAAACGCTTATATACCCATACCACTGAGTTGAGTCGAGATGTTCATAGTTTAGGGTGAGAATTATCCAGTAACATGTTTGAGAGATCTGGGGTGTTACAATAGTGTTCTGGGGAGAGTTGGGGAGTTATAATTTTATTGTCTAATTTCATTGTTTAAGTGATCGATTGGTAGTGAAGTTCTAAAATTGGATTAAAAAAAATACTAAACTCACAGTTTAAAATCATAAAATTTAACAATGAAATGGATGTCACTATCCAAATTTACTATCCATGGCCAGTGCCATTCACTTGTATAAAAAAAAACTTGCAGAAAGAATGGGAATGAAAAAAAAAAAGGGATTTCATTGTCTGTGTTCAAGTGGGCAAGATAGTGGCAAAATAGTGGGTCTTTGATAATTTAGAGATCTCAGGTTCAATTCCTTCTCACACCTCCTAGAGGCGGTTGACCCTTGTTCTTCAGGGACATGCTCTAACCCAACTCAAATCACAGTAACATCCGTTGAGCTTAAGGAATTATTCATTGGAGAGGAAAGATCTTTTGTTGAATTCTTTTATAATTTTTATGAAAATAGATTTAAAATTGACACAAAATATTGATGAAAAAGATGAGCAAAGATAAAGAAGAAGATAGACAAAGGAGAGGAATGTTGAAGAGAGTATTTTTTTTTTTTTACGAAAACAGAGGTAAAACATCACAAAAATGGTGATCAAATAGATGCTGAGGAGAAAGAAAGAGGCAGCAGAAAGGAGAGATAGGCAGAAGAGACAGAATAGGGGATATGTGTAACTATTGAATACAACGATGATATCATGTCAATAATGTTGATGTGGTATCACTAACCAACAATAAAACACTAAGTAGATCAGATGAACTTCACTTGGATAGTTACTAGCTTTCATGGAGGAATAGAGGGCAGTTATTTGCTTACATAGAGGGTTGATTATTAATTTTAGTGGGACAAATTTTTTTATTTGTTTTGATATTATTAGTTGGTAATACCATGTCAGCATTATCACATGATATCACCATTATAATGAATATTTTTTGAGGGGATAGAGAGAGAGGTGGATAAGATAGAAGTGATAGTAAACATAAGCACATTTTTGTTAATAAGAACAATAAAAATGGAGTTATGTTTGAACTTTTTGACCAAAAGTTTCAAAATTATAATGGCCTAATGTTATCCCCTTAAGTTGTTCACTCGGCATTGGCATGTGGCTGCCTTGCCCAAAGGTGTCCATGCCTTAGCCAAATAGGGTTGTGCTTTGGTGAAGCAAACCCTTGGTACAAAGTTGGATTCCTAATGATTTGGACGTGTACATAGTTGGGTTACAAAGTGGTTCCACAAAGGTTCAAGTGGCATGCAACAACTATGCCCCTTGCTCAAGTTATTATGACTCTTCGGCTCTGAGTATGTATGTTACTGCCAATAGAAATTTGCTCACTAACGTTATTATAAGGGGGTGCTCCGCGAAGGGGAGTTAGACTAGCCTCCTTAGGGACCCCTATGCCCCTAAGTCTTAGCACACCAAAGGAAGGCATGACCCCAACAAATGCTTGTCATGGGTAAAGGCAAGGTATTCTAAAGTTTGAGATTCGAGGTATGGGACTAATGATCGGTGGAATCCTTCGCTAGCGGAAGCCCCATGCATGGGTGAGGAAGATAGTGCATGCATGAGCACGTTGGGCACAACCAATGGGTTGATTGAAGCCCCATGCATGGCTGAAGAAGGCAACTCATGCATGGGCATATTGGGCACAAGCAAGCAAGGCTAGCCGATGGACTCGAATTGTGGAACATTTCTAGCTTAGAAGACCAAGTCATTGGATGAGTATGACTTGACACGAAGGCAAGATAAATCAGGTACTGTGGGCTTATAAGGAAGGTATGTACACAATATGTGAGATGGTTTCGAACAATTGAGGCATATGCATTACAGATGGTGGTGATTCCAGACGGTTGTTGCCATGTGCATAGCATATTGAGCGATTCTGTGCAATTGTTGGCATGTGCACAACATGAGGGAAGTTACTAACATGTGCACACAACATGCAGAGTGGTTATGCACAGTTGCTAGCTGGGTCACCTAATAGTTGCAATTGGCCCTACCATGATTAGCACATTGTGGAAGTAGTAGAAGGATTCAACCATGATCAACAGGTCTTGGTGGCAAATCTAATTAGTGCTTGCATTGCTTAGGTGATTGGGCTTGTAACCATCACTTTGCATGTTATTTATATGCATGCTAAGGTCTGCAGTGCAACCAAGAGAGTTTAGACACATTTTGTAACTAGACTTTTAGCCGGTTTTCTTTAGACTTGCTAAAAAGTAAAAAATTTGGCCATTCCTGTAATGCTTGTGTGTCTGGTATGAGTTTGTGTACTTGTCCATCTTCTGTGTTTTTATGAGTAATTGTGTGTATTGGTTGAGACTTAGTGTTGGATCTTACTGTCATCACGAGACAAAAAATTCTAGTGAAATCTGACCCGTGCCACCTAGAGTTATCAGAATTTTAAATGGTGATTTTTCGGGTGAATCAACAAATTGAGTTGAGAGGCCTTCTTCCACTTTGTCAATTGGGCTTTAGCATTAGTAGTCCAATTTGAGAGAGAGTGTGTGTGTGTCCATCCTCCACTCAAAAAAAAGCAGCGTTTGACCGACGTAGATCTCGACAAATCCAGTCCAAAAACAAAAGTTGTCTGACAGTTGTACCATTGCGATTTCTTCTGGATATTCGGATTCTAAAGCAATTCCTTTTGTCCGTCCAGCTGAAGCTGATTGATTCCAAGCACCTGGATCGGATCTTCATGGGCTCCATCTCTTTCCTTTTTGCTACCACTCAGTCAGTCAGACATTCCTACCCAAAATCTTACCCAAAATCATCTACATTTAGTCCAAGTAAACAACACTACTACCCAACAAATACCAAACTTGCTAGAGTTTCCCAAGTTTCTTCTTCTCTCTTTAATTTATCTTTTGCCTTCTTTTACTTTCTTCTACTCCCACTCCCACAATTTGCATGACAAAAATATGTAATTGGCTTGGCAGCAGAATTGTCTATGGGGAAAAGAATATTAGAATTGTCTGCAGGTTTTCTCTTCAAACAAGCAACAAATAAATGTTTTTGGTATATTTGGAAAAAAAAAGAAGCTAATGTTGGAATGGGATGGACCACCCGTCAAAACCAATCATTTCGGATGCTTGAGACTCACTCACACACACTGACACTGCTTTGGGCAGAGGGCAAGGGAACCTTGAAGCTTGAGCTCACAAGTTATAAGCTCTTGTCTCGATATAACCGTTTTTCATGTTTACTTATTTGATTTCTTCTTGTTTCCCTTTGGAAAAAAGAAAAGCAAAACAAATTAAAGCAGATGAGTTCACCTACACCTAGTTTTAGCAGCAGACCTCCTGCCCAATATCCACTTTTAATTCAATCCTCTCTTATGTTTTGTCCTCTGGCCCTGGCCTATTTATATAATCAGTCACTCCCAATCCGTTTATCCATATTCCTTCCCTCCTTCCCATTCTTCAAATCCATTTTCCCTTGTTCCTCTAATCTGTTACTCATCAAGTTCATCATACCCTCATGGAGGTATATATATTGCTATTCTTATTATTTTTTTTTCCTTCTTCTTCCAATGACCTGTAATGTGTTCTTCACGTGTTCTTTCTTATTTAGTTCCATGTATTGTGCCAGTTTTCCGGTAGTCATTTAGGAACTAACCATTCTGATAAATTAGGGAATCATCTTGGCTGAGAGCAGTTTCGGGCCATACTCTTTTTCGTAGAAGGCAAATAGAGATTCATAGGGAAATAAGCAAGTCCTTAATTATAGAATGAATTCTTCTAAGGACTTGTGTTCACTACAGGGTGATGACTGATCATTACCATTCTGTTGTGAATAAGAAGCTAAAGTCTTCAATTATACATGTCATCTGCAGTTCAAAAACCCAAATACTGTTCACTAGCTCTCCTTGAAATGTTGTTTTGTTTTTCTTTGCAGACTGTTGAATTAAAGGTGGAGATGGTTGGCATACATGAGAAAAGACTGCGGAAATGCCTGTCCAAATTGAAAGGTGTTTAGCTCTCTCTCTGTTTAAGTTGCTGTTATGAACAGTTATCACAGATTTTGCATTGCATATGAAAGGCACAGAACTTATGGTTCTCAGCTGAAGTGCTTTTAAACAAAATGCAAGCATTGATTGGACAATGGACTGTAATACTGAGAAAGAATTTGTGTACATCAATATTCTTGGTCTGGTTATTTATATGCAGGCATAGAGAAAGTAGAGGTGGATGGGAATAGTCAGAAGGTGGTTGTGACAGGGTATGCACATCGGAACAAGATACTTAAAGCTGTGAGGAGAGGTGGTTTGAAAGCTGACTTCTGGTCTGCCCAAAATGAGCTCCTTAGTGCATATGCCAGTGCCAGCTACGGAAGCTTGGCATTTAACAACAACAACTTTGGCTTCTTCTAAGAACCCAAAATCATATGGTTGTGTGTTTTCATACATGATACTTCCTTCATTCTTTTGATTTTCTTTTTCCTTTTTTCTTTTGCAAAGGAACTCTCACATCTTCATTTATACGTAAAGTGAAATACAAGTGTCTTTAAGTTTTGAACCTTTGCCAAGAATTTGGTTGGCTGAGAGCATAAAATGAAGCAAACTGATTCCATCCAACAATCTTCTCTCTTTGCTAACCACCATATACGAGGTTCAGCCATAGTACCCCCATAATCATAAGGAGTGTGAATCCAACAGAAAAACCAAACACCTCATTTCACGGTAATTTGTCACGACTCTTTGTTGGAAAATTGTGGATCAAAATGGATGTAACATTTAAAGTGCGGATGATTGTGTACAAGCGTAGTAGTTGGAAGTATAAAGACAAAAATAAACAACTAAAAAGGCAACTGCGTCAATGAAAGTTTTGTTCATGTAAGTCAAATGTAATATGTTATTGATCGATTTTAAAATTGATTCTGAGATGCTGAAAGTAATCTCAATTATGTAGAATATAACTGCTTTAGTACTTTGATCCTAGCAAAAACGCCAAGAAAGATGATGGAAATCAGACCAGGCCCTACTCTACATTTCGGCTCTTTTCAGTATCAGGAAAATGATGATTGGACAGTGAAACAGCTGGCCTTTGTTCGACTAATTTCTGTTCTGATTCAAAAATGAGGCAAAGCAGAAATGAACAATACAAAACAGCCCAATTAACTCAAAACGGGGTTACTCAAGTATTTTCTTATTGGTCTCCAAAAGGCTAAAGGACTACCCAAAGAGATATGCTGGCCGGGACCTCTCCTGAAGGTTTTGAATCCAAGCTGATTGTCGGAGTCTTTTACATTACATAGCAACCCACACTTCCGCCGCAAGAGATAGGTGAGCGACCAAGTCCCAAGTCCTTTCACTCAAAATGAGATGATCTTTGGATCAACATGTCCAGATCAGTCACTTTAGCAAAGAGCTGATGTAGGAGGGTGGGTTTGATTATGAACCACCAAAATTTATACCATATATCAGATATATTCAGATTAACTGAAATAATGTAGCTGAGCCCAAAAGAGTAGGGACAAAGCTTTGTTGAGATGAGTATAATCAGACCGACTCCACCACTCCCTCAAAGCAACGTTCATCACAATACACTTATACGTGGGTCTGCTTCAAAAAGAGGGTAAAGCCAGCTCAAATGCTCATCCACTCCTTGAGGAAGCCAACTGACTGGTACTAGTGCTCATCCACTCCACCGAGAAAAGGAGCAATGGATGGTGGTTGGATGGGGAGACCAAAATTCCCTTCCTCTGAGAAAAAGGAGAAACCCATCAATTCACTGTATTGCTGCGTACTATTGGAGTTGGATTGCCAGTGGAAAGATAACATTGGCAATTGCTGCGGTTTTGTGGTTATCTCAACAGACACATTATGTTGAATATAGAACTACGGACATCCAAAACTGCAGAAGAGATAAAGGTTCGCCAATTTACCCAATATAATTAATTACCTCCTGATTGATTGTGAGGCCTTCAAAACAAAACAAACATATTAAGCATTGAAGAATGTCGTTTCAGGATCCACAAATGTAAACACAAAAAATACCACCTTTTGCCAGAATAAAATATGGAGCTTTTTTCATACTTTGAAGCCAGCTCTCAATATAAGCCAGTTTACAGAATTGCGATTAAATGGAACTGCAGCTACTGTTATACATGGGACTCAAATGACATTTAAATTACAATGTTGGACCAACCAACATACAGCACCAGGACTACATACACACCCAGAATGCTGGGACTTGACTATAAAAGAATCATATTTTGATTCTAACATGAATTTTTACAGAGTTTTATTCCTACATGGGTGCTAGAAACCGATTCCAGCATCCATCAATGCATGATTCTCCACCGGTCATCCAGAACACCGGTAGAATGCGAGGGTTTAAATACACAATAGTGAAGAAAAGAAAGTGCAATTCGCACCTTCCAAGTTCCTTTCTCGACCATCAGGTGCGACTCAAACATATGACTTATCTGGTGAGCATGATTATGTATGACCTGCATAATATAAACATCACAAATGCTTAAATTTCCAATAATGATTCTGGAAACCTCATCAAACACGAATAGTAAAACATATTTATTTGGGCTGGAGAAAACCAAACTAAGAACAACCAGATGTGTTGAACAGTCCCCACGTTTCTCTCACTGTGGGGGCAAAATTTTTTACACGTCTTTTCTGTCACATGGATTAGACAACATTATGCAGATGGCCATCTAGTATTTACTTTCCCCCTCAAGTCTAATTGTCTAACTTCCATCTTTTATCTCCAAAACTAACATCATGGGATTAGTGATCCCATGTTAAAGGTTGTGGGAGTACCAAAGGTTTTTTTTCCTTCACCATTGCCTTGATGACAAACTTTAAATCGCAGACTGCATATGCAATGGGCAAGAGAAGAATTGTGTACCTCTAGAATGCAAAAGAAATAATTTGCAAGGCTAGATCCGAAGCCCGCCACTCAAGTAGCAGTACCACTGCTCTTAGTCCTGCTGCAATCTAAGGGTACCTGAAAAAAAAAATAATAATAATCTCTTTTTGGAAAATCAGACTTGATGGCACAGCAATTAAACTCTCACATGTGACTTAGCATCACCAACCTTGATCAACCCCTCACCCAGCATTTTGGTCAGAACCACTGCCTTGCATGAACTGAGAACGAGCAGGAAGCATAAACGGTGGTTGTGCTAAAGCAGGTGCTGCCACACCTGATGATGCCACAAGCCAGATACCCTATTAGATAATTCACCTAACTTGAAACATAACATATAAAGGAGACTGTTCAACTCCATTTTATCCTTTGACACATATGTCTTTGTGCACTGAGGCAACAAAACAATTGAGCTAAAATGGAGGCAACAAATCCCCCAAAATTGCGTTTTCACAAAGTGAGTCATGCTCAACTAATATAAAGTTGAGTTAAATATACAGCCTATGGGCACATGGGCATATATGTTTCAAGACATCACTTAAGAAAGAAAAAATTTGCCTGCAAGATATGGTGCTTGAATAGTTGGTACAGATGAAGTTGTCATTGCATTGACACTGGGCCCACCAAACTGCATAATCTGATGACCAGGCACAGCATAGCCCTGCAACGTTGTGTAACCATGACTGCCGGGAACAGTCTGACCCAATTGGCTGTATGGATACATAGCCGTGTTAACTGTTCCCGGTACGCCATATATGTGAAGGTACTGCTGATTCACATAAGGGTTATAGACACCCTAACAGAAAATAACAGCAGAGAAGCATTGGAAGCTGGTTAGCATCTAAGATCTTATAACCTCTTTGCAGGGAGGATAAATATGATAAACTTGAACAAAAGCTGTCTTTATGGACAGGTTTTCACCTGTGGGTAGACATACTCTGGACCATATGCTGCATACCTGTAAGTACAGAAAGCAATCACATTCTCTGAGAAAATTGTCATCAATATGCACAATGGCCCATAGAGGAATGTATTGTAAGGCATGAAGAAAATTTACATATGAAACAAGTCTCATCAAACTGTTAGGACTCATATTCCCCTATTTATCCATAGATTAGGGCCCTCATAACCAGATGAGAAGCCATGCTGTGTCCAGTATGTGCACAGAAAACAAATTTAGGAGGCTAATGACCATAATACCCCTAATCATGAGACTTTTCCTAATTGCATTAGGAGCATATTCTGCGCAACTATCAGATTGTGCATTCCTGCAATTACCAATCACATCATGTCACGATAACCATACTTTGGAATCAAAACAGCCCTAAAAAATTGTGTGACTAACCATTTAAACGCTACAAAATACTCACAAGTCATCTAGAAAGTGGTGATTGATACATGCAAGATCGTGACTAAAATAGGGGAGATTTCACCAAGGGGAAGGAAAAGGGTAGTACATGCAATGTCCAGCATAACTCATCCTACTCTGTTGAGTTCACGGTAGACCCACTGAAGGGGAAAGAACAATTGAAGCATATCTTCATTGTAGGTGGATATAGAAGAATTGCTACTCTAAGGTACAGCAACTATATGTATTCCCCCACCGATATAGTACACAGACAAATTTATGTTGGCATGGTACACATTTAGTGTTCATGAATGCAAGTCCATCGTGAATACGCATATGTAGAAAACACATGTCAAGAATGAGGACTGGAAAACAAGAGAGACAAAGGAAAAGGAAAAGGAAAAGAACAGTAATATAAAGGCTGGGTTAAAGAAGTCAACAATAATCAAGTGATTAGAACCTTCATTTGCATGAGAGCTGCACTCATCCAAGCTATATGGAATGGCATCTCTACAACACATATACATTGATCTATCGCAGGAAACCCACCAAGAAGCAAGCTCTAAGCAAATATACCTCTAGTCACTTAACCTCTTATGAGAATAAAACTTGAAAAAAACACATTTAATAATGCATCTTTCACATCACAAGTTTGAACATTGTGAATCCAACGAATCTTCTAAAACCCCACATTCAAGTGATTACTACTCTGTAATTATTTCATTTGGGGACCACAACTCACCCATATGGAGGATACATATATCCTTGTTGATAGCTGAGAGAGGCTGCTTGTTGGTGACCAAAACTTCCAATATAAGCCCCTCGAGCAGCTGGCACAGCTCCAAGGTAAGGCGTTGGTGATCTAAGACGTCCTACAGCCAATAAAAACAAAAGAGAAAAAACATTAATCTATTGAGATCAATGGGAAGACAGACTAACAAGGTCCATACAAAGACCTAGAATATAGTTCATTGTTTACTGTTTCTCAGACATGAATGTAAAAAGTGCCTTACAAGTCCCAATTGCTGATTTTGTTTTCAGGAATTAATTACTCCTTTTAGCATGTTTTAACAATTGTGCCTTGTTTCATTGCTAGCCAAGTAGGGGGCTTTTTTGTTGCTTGGTTGGGGGGGG
>CAUOFW020007279.1:306675-366470 GCA_963454935.2 Ilex paraguariensis | reverse complement strand
GGGACTCGGGCGGACTGGATAAGTTAATAGGTTCACATGGGCTTAACCCGAGATTTAAAACCCAATATTGCCTAGAACCCAAGGTCGATTTTGTATGTAACACGGATAGAAGCATGTCGTGGAATACTTTTTTCGATAAGCAGTATGATGGAAATAGACCTAGTTGGTAAGCTACATTAGGTTTTGGTTCACTTTGTAGCTCTTATCTAAATCATTTTCATCATTATATGAAATTGTATATAATTATACATCCATATACATTTCCAATAACAATTCGAAGGCATTATACACCAAGAAAACATTACCTATTAATGTATGTAAAAAACAAAAACTAGTGATTGCACTTTTGTAATACACAAAAATTCACATCACAAAAAAAAAAAACATGCGTTTAAAAAGTGGCAAAATTAACTAAATAACAGGTTAGGGTTACAACTTGGTATAAGCTCTAATTTGCAATCAACTCGACCATGGGTTAATTCAAGAATTTGATTTACGATTGGGATTGAGAATTTTGACAATCTAGATTGTGAACAACTCTGTTTCGATCCATGAAACTCAAGTTCATAGGATGCTGAGGGTATCTATGATTTCGATATTGATAATAATACCCTCAACCCGAATTCAATTTGGACACAAATTCAAACCAAAAACTGATTTTCCTTAAATTTTTTAGCTCGATCACACAACTTGACCTAAAAATTTAAATTCAATTTTTAGGTTGAAATTTGGGTTCAAGCCAGTTTGAAATTCAAAATTTTGTTCGGATTTGATTCCACGGTTACACAAAATTGAGGTGAAATGAAGTTTGAAGACCAACTCATTGGCTCCAGCTTGTATCCCAAAAACCCAATACCTCCATTTGAGCAATATTCGAATTTAAATCGGATTGAGATTTTGGGGCCCCAAACCCAACATAAGTAGTAGAAAAATCTATCTGATGACTGAATATTTTGAGCTGTCCCGTCCCACGCCTACAACCAAGATGGCATTTTTCAATTTATGTCATATTTAGGCACAAAACAAGCGCATCTGCAATAATCTAGCTGGAATCTTTGACGAGCAAGGTATCAGTAATGAAAGCTGAATCCAATTAGGAGATCTATGCCTTGCGAAGTCACAGTTCATAATGTGCACTTTAAGGAACTCTGAAATACTTGATTGTTCCTATATACATAAGTACAAATTAGTATTCCTTTGTACACGAGTTGCGACGCTCAAGACTAAATGATGGTTTGAAAATTCCCATTGACCACTCTCACTCTGCCAAACAGACTAGAACCTATGCTTCATCAATCATCTCACAATACACTCCTAGGCTAGTACCTAGGTTCTAAAGCTTCGCCAGCTCAATAGCAAAGAATATTCATGACCAAGGAACATATAAATAGCGGCATCATCTAAACAGAAATGTGTACACCTTCGCAAAAATCCATGCATGTTATTGTCAAATGCAGAAGCAACACCCTAAATGGTGAGTTCAAAAGATGTACAGAAGCTGAAACAGCCACAATTTGCCTGCACCAAAAGAAGGAAAGAAAACGCAAAAGTAAAATACACAGGTTCTTGATTTATGTATACAGTTTCAGATGTTATTTTTTATTTCATTTGATAAAGAGTTTATTTTTAAGATTTTATCACCTTAACTAAACCACTGTGCCGATTTGAAACCTTCATAATTGTCTGATCACAGGGAATGTAACAGAGCAACGTCAGATTAAATATCATCAACCACATACAATGTTAATGTAAAATGTGGAGCCAAAATACTGTATGTGGATGTATTACCAAAAGGTATAACAGGCCGGGGTCGTCCAAGTGAAGCCAAGTTACAATTAGCCCGCCTACCATCAATAATAGGAGTTGGATCAGCACATGCTCTCCTGGCAGATTCGGGGTCCTGGAAAGTCACCTAAACCCTCCACAAAATACCAAAGGAAACCAAGTCATTCAATTGTTTCACCCCTCTGGTATTTCAAAAACTTCAGAAGAATAAACCCAAGATCAATTAAAATAAAAGGCTCAAACTTTTTCTCGACTGGACATAGACTATAAATCATTTAAACCAAATTGAATGAATCAAAAAAAATAAACACTCACAAAACCGTAGCCTTTGGATCGGCCAGTGTTCTTATCAGTGATGACAACAGCCTCAAGGATCTCACCGAACTGGTCAAAGTAACGCCGCAGGGTCTCACTCTGAGTCTCCCAAGCTAGCCCTCCAACAAATACCTTTGTGTAAGTGGTATCCCCAAAAGGAGAATTCAAGAATTGAAACCCAGAACTCGAACTCGATCCCGAACTTGGAGCTGGAATCGATGGCTGATACGCCATGGCGAAAGACTTTGGTATGGGAAAAGGAGAGAGAATTGATCCGATTCGAGGAAAAAAGAGAAGAAGATTCTGAGAAAAAAAGGAAGAAAGGATTTTTAAGTAATACGACCGTGGATCCAATAAACAGTTAACCCCATCCTAGAAGAAGAAAAACCCCACAAAACCCCTACATAGATTTTTATTGAAATAGAGCAACAGTTAACAGAAGTTTTTGAAATTTGAAGAAGAGAGAGGATGAGTATGGAGTATGATGATAAGTTGAAATGGAAAAGTAAGAGAGATTAGAGAGCACAAAGATCGAGAGAACAGAACTAGAGGATCATCTTAAGAAAAAGGAAACCCTAGAATAGAGGTGGACATTGGACAAGCAGCAGTAGTAGGTCAAAAGAGAAGCACGGTGGTGTGATCGGCTGTGGCATGGAACAGAGTGTGGCGGTGTGGGTGTGGGGGTGGGGTCAGGTGAACTCTGTTCAGTACAAGGGATGAAATTAGATGATTAGTGAATATCAACGAACATGGGGATTGGGGGAGGAGGAGGTTTTTGTTTTTGCTTTTGATTCATGACGACAACGACAACGACAAAGATAAAGAATAATAAGGAGAAGGATGGTAAAAACGGAAGAGAGAGAACGAGGGAATCATGATTTTTCGCAAAAACAGCAACAGCGACCAGCTAAAAAGAAGTTGAAAAACTGCTTTAGCTTCGTGGATTCTCATTTCTCAAACAAAGGGTACAGCTTGGACGGCGACACACTAGCCATCCTCTTCACACCCGCTTACATTTAATTAATTTAGGTAATTTATATAATAAAATAAAAATGTGTTTAAATTTTATTTCAGTTATATTTTTTTCTTTAAAATCATCATCAATTACTTACTTCACCCATCATTATTTTGTCAGACTCAAACGTCAAATCGCATCACTTATTTCTATCATATTTTTAATCATTTATATATTTCTTCCCTAAAAATATCACATCACTCATTTCTATCATATATTTAATTATTTAATATTTGATTAATTTATAGTTAATATATTTTGAAAAAAATTAAAATAATGGGATCAATTTTTTGGACGCTTGAATTTTATATTTTATCGTGTCTTCAAGCACGGGTTATGACTAGTTTATAAATAAGATTAATCACAAATTACATTTTTATTCAAATTTTAATTTTTATCTTTAAAAATTAAAAATTTTAATTTTTACATTCAAAAATAAAAATTTATATTAATGTGCACCTAAAACTAATAGTCACCACTATCTAAAATTAAATAGATAAATTATACATAGACCCCCTCATACTTGTTACTTAATCACCTAGATCCCTCACATTTAAAATTTTACATCTACATCCATTGAAAATTCAAATATGACTAAAAATGTTCCCTCAATTAGATATCCAAATAATTCTATTCAAGCTATGTATTATATTGGATATATAAATACATGTATTATATTAGACATTCAAATGATAAATTTGATTTTGAATTTTAGAATATAACGGACTCACAAAATAAATGGTAGTATGAAAATTATAATTTTTTATTATGATAAAATCATATTTTTTAACGGTTATATTAACAAATATTAACGACAAGGGATTATGTGTTACACATACACAAACGTTAGGAGATGTAAAAATAATATTTTAAATATGAAGGGATTCAAACGATTAAGTGACAAACTTGAAGAGGTTTAGATCTAACTTACCCAACAAATTTTAGAAGACAAACTAATTGTTGTTAGTTTCAGTTGCGTATTGATACAATTTTATATATTTGAGAGTGTAAATTGGAATTTTTTATTTTTGATGGTATAAATTAAAATTCAAACGATCTTTTGAAGTGTAATTTACTATTTCATTTTCTAATATCAAATTGAAAAATAATTTTCAATGTAAACTTTTTAATTGCATGTTATTTCATAGTTAGCCAAAAAAACAAGTATGAAAAATTTACTTTTAAGTACTATGACTTAACTCCCAATTTATTCGTTTTTTAAAAAAAAATTTGTTCAGGTGTTTGAGAGATTTTTGTTTACTAGTTTTTGAGCCGTTTGGTTGTAGTATAACCATGCATGCATCATATCATATATACCTACTAGGATACCTTCCCATTTGATTGTAAATTTTCATATATTAGCATGTGTAATTAACAAATGTCTAGTCAAATTTCAATTGCCTCCAATGACCTATGATTATAATTAAAGTGCCAATTACATGACTCAAAATTCATAACCTAGAGTGGTAAGAAATTAATGGGGGGAGAGAGAGAGAGAGAGAGAGTTGTTCTCCATCCACACACATTTTATACCATTGGTATGTTAATTTATTTTACTTATTTGATTGAAATATGATGTTTTTTTTCTATCTTTAATTAACTAATTAATTGAGGAGAATGGATAAAGCTAAGCTCATGGTCAAGTTGTCAAAGGGACAAGGGTGGGACCCTCGCAATGGATGGATAGTTCATATGACGTGCATGAATCATCATTTCCTTTCTTCAATCAATACCAAAAATAAAATAAAAAGGTTCCAAGACAAGTGAGCTAGATCCATCCCGTGCTATTGTCCATTGTTAATTTTTTATGTTATAAGATAATGGACATCAAAACAAAAAAGGGTCATAATCAGATCTCCTTATTAGTGGATACGGAAAAAATTACAAGCTAGTGGCTAGGGTTTTTTTGACAAAATTTAGAAGTAATTCTACTCTAGGCCACATGGTCCACACAAACCTAATCAATCTCCCACACACACCCGCACGCACACATAATCTTAATATTGATGTTGCAGCGGAAGGAGAGAGGGACCACTGTGTGTGTGTGTTTACTCTGCGCATGTTTTGTTTTGTGGTTGTGGTGTGACATGTTCACCAAAAAGAAGCCCAGCACATACAAGAAAAAATAATGAGAAACATGAATTTTGCTGCTAGCAAAAGCCAAGGTCAGCACAATTATTACTATAGAAATATATATGTAGTTGTAGTTGTTGTTATTCGGCTACAATACAACATGTGATGACTAGTCTTTGTTTAACAAACCACTTTCTTCAAGATTCTTAACAGCATCAACTATGGTCTCTTCCAACGCCCTATACTTCCATCCCAAATTCTGCAACTTCTCGGAATTCAGCTTCAAACCATCCTTTGCCTCTGTAAAACTGGCATGAAATTTAAACAAGGGTTATTGCATTTATAGTGCATTGCTCTGAGTTCAAATCCCTTTACCACAATGGGCTTAAGGAATTTGGAACCCTGTGCATCATAATTTAGTGGAATTAAGCCCCCATTAACTCCAGGATTTGAGCTCTTTTTGTTTTTATGGTGCTGAAATGACGACTAAACTTACTTTGTAGGGTAATTGTAGCTGGGAAACATGCTCTTCAACTTTTCAACCAGAAATTGTGTTCGAACGTCATACGAAGAACATATGTATCTCCCCTCTGCCTCTGGATTTTCATATGCCAGGAGGATTGCCTCAGCAACATCACGCACATCTACCACTGGACAATAGCTATCTTCCATTGTATCACTTGCATCTACTCTCCATGGCAATCCAAGGAAATGAAGCAAAGTTACAGGTTACATACTTTACTAGAAAAGATTTTTTAATTTAAAGAACCTCCACGACCTCACCAACAACCAAAAAATAACAGGAAAAATATCTCCTTAAGCATATATCTCCCCTGTTGCCTGTGCATGGCAATCATGTTTGACAGGTTGTCTTCAGGTCCAATGGCATCCTTCCTCCTTTCAACTAGGAAGGATATAACATAGCATCTTTTCTTTGCCCGATATACACCAAAAAAAAAGAAAAAAAAAAAAGAAGTTGTAGTGTGTGTACAAACCTTTCATGCACCTTAGAAGAAATAAGCTACTGGCATTTAATGTCGATTGCAACAGTGGCCCGATGATAATGGATGGACAAACTGTTACGAGGTTGAGTTCACCTCTCCTTGCATACTCCAAAGCCTCACGCTCTGATACAGTCTTGCCAACACAATACCAGTTCTGATTTTCAAAATGAACTATGAGCTCAGTCAATATTTCACCAAAAGCTTCTAAAACACAAATGAAAATAGTTTTGCAAGATGGTAGCCACCACGGTTTAAATTCCCTTCTACATTGGTATAATGATGTAAACTGGCATTTTACTGCCAGTGACATGTTGTGACTATTGCTTGAGCGTTTAGGTGCAACTGCAAAATGCCTTAAATCTTGACCCACCTTCAAATCTAAGGCACATATCTATTGATAGCTAGTGTTGATGAGATACCTCAGTTGTCTTGCAAAATTCCCCCGTTAATCCACCATTTCATCTGTAACCTAACTTGTTTCATTGTTTGGCTAATTACACAACAATTTGAAATACCTGAATTGATTTGCAGTGTTCTGTGTCTGTCCAACAGCTTTCATCCATTGGCTGATCCTTGTGCCAATAAGGGTTGAAAATGACAGCTCCAGTAGCTGATACAACCACAACTTTTTTCACCTTGGCCTTCAAACAAGCATTTAGTACATTCCTAGTACCCGTAATAGCTGGTTCAAGCAGTTCCACCTGTGTGCACTCACTCGTTTTGGTTATTGTTAGATTAAGATCACAGCTATACACATTTGCAAATTGCAATTGGTACTAGGCAAAATTCGGTTCAATATCATATTCAATGTTACTACTAGGGGCTGCCCTACAAAAGCAAGGTCATTCATTTACCATAAAATCCTTATCAGTTTCCAAATAGGATTCTAGTTTAACTCAGTACAGGGGAAAGGGAGTCATTTCTAAATTCGAATGCAAAAAAATAAAAAAAATTAGAGGTGATTATGAGGTAACATCTTGCCTCAGGATTAGGCACACTTCGACTAGCAGGTACTGGACAGGCGACATGAAAAACCCCAGTGCATCCAGCAATGGCAGCACACAGACCTTCATAGTCCAGCAAGTCTGTCTTAAAGAGTTGCAGATTCTCTGCAGCTTTTTCCAACTTCTTCAGATGACCATTCTTCTTTTCATCACCTGAGAAACATTTGTACGAAAATGTGAAGGAAAACAACAAAACTCACAAGGACAAATTCTCAAATCAACTTGAACATGAAGCCCTGTTTATTTTTTTCGATAAGCCGTGAAGCCCTATTTCATTCTTGGAAAGACTGAAAGACAATTAAAAGAACAGGAATAGTTATTTTCTACCTCATGTTGTTTGGTCTACAAAAAACATTGTCTCCCCATATTTTAGAAACTTATATAGAATATAAGAAAAGCCTTGAGCAAGTTTACAGAATTTGGGATGTCTTCCCAAGTCCCAACCTAATGCTTGGCATGATAAATCTCGATGATAAAAGATAAGATATGGGTAATGTCATATGTTACATTATTACTTGGTACAATGGTACATGTAACTTGGGCAGGGAGAGAGACAGTTTAACTTTGATGGACCCAATTAGTTGTCAATAGATTAATCAACCAAAGTTGCTAAAATTTGTTATTCAAGATGATTAATTGCATTGGAACTGATAAAAGAAGCAGCAACTTTCTGGAAGATAATCATGGTGAAAAATCCAAGAATTTAAGTCCTAATAATTAATAAATGAAAGAAACAAGGGCGATGAATTATGAATATGATAACATGATCAAGTTCAAGCACGCAATCGAGACTTCCATATTGGAAAAAAGTAGAAACATAAACGTATTCTTAGTAAATCAATCCAAAAGTCTAATACTGCAAATTAATAAAACTGAAACAGATTGAAGGAAAGATGTGTTAATGGTCTGGGTAGGTGAGGATACATATACATACAGGGGTCTCTAACAGTTCCATGGACCATGTAACCCTTGGAGAGAAGAAACTTCACGACCCATGATGCCAAATACCCTCCTGCACCTGTTACGCACACTCTTTGCTTCTCTTTATTCTCCTCCATCTCTCTCTTTCTCTGTCTGTCTCTCTCTCTGTGTGAGTGTGTGACCAGTTTGTTAAGTCGATCATCTCAGCCTTTCCTTTGTTATCCTCGTCCATTGGCCTGCCAGTCGTGAAGTCAACAAATTGCTTGTCCATATCACCCACATGTTCCGAATTATTATATTAAGCTCTCTATCGGGTATGATATTATTATTAAAGCAATCCAATGGAATTTAAATTTGTATTTAAAATTAAGAGAATATTATATCAGTGGATTCCATTTAAAAAAATTGATATGACTTATTAATCCAATAGTCCTCGTTTGTTTGAAATATAAATTTGAGTTATATCTCAAAAGATCTATACATCTTTTGAACAACCCGTGAATAAAAGAGCATGATTTATACTCTTAACTTGAATTAAAAATATTGAACATCCATGTGAAATGATGTGTACGACCTCGTCACCGTTGTCTGAGGTTAGATGTGTAACTGAACGACCTCGTCACCGAGGTTAGATGTGTAACTGAAGGTTGGGGGTCAAACCTTATTATTAAGCCCGGCCACATACAAGAAATAGAGATATCTTGCCACTTGTTTTTGATATTATTTTTGGTAGCAATTTTTTTTATTTTGTTGGGTGAAAGGGGCAGGGCAGCCAAGCTAGCAAGGGTTTGGATTCGAATTTATATGGACCCAAATTTGATCCGCTGACCTATTCAGACCGGTCAACAAATGGGCATGGTATGAAACGGGGTTCACTCATGGAAAGGTAATTTCCTCAAAAAAAAAAAAGTTTTTTAAATTTCTCAAAAAAAATTCTTCATAATCAATTGCATCAATATATATATACAGGGGGCAGAGCCACCTTAAGCGGTTTTTTTAAAAAAAAAAAAAATTTACTTATATATTTTTTAAGTATTTTTTTTATATATTACATTGTGTCCACCCTATTTTTTAGCTAAAATCAACAAAGACATGATCTATCCATAAGTTTATTTATAATTTTGACATTTATTTTAGTAATTATTACCGACATGATAGATAATATATTTTATTGTGTAATCGAATAAATGATAAATAGTTAAGTGATAATATGATTTTAGATATAAATAATAATAAAATTAATACAAGACTTTCAACGTATGAAAATTCATCGGAGTCAATTCTAAATAATTTTGATTAGCCTTTGTTTGGTAAAAAGATATAATCAGCCTTTTTTTTTTTTTGTCATTTGTATCTACTATACTTAGCAATTTTAGTCTTTTAAGTTTAATGAACTTTTAAGAACTAAACAGAATATAATTAAATATAAATACAATATTCTATTTTTATCAAATGCAAGAAGAAAATTAAGCTTGTTAAAATATACAATGCACACCTTTGAACAATTTTCTGACTCCGCCCCTTGTATATATATATATATATTATTATTATTTTTTTTATTATTTTCACTTCACTTTCAACTATTATTTTCTTTCTAATCAAACTAACCCTTAAATAGCACGTGTCTGATGCAGTCCAAGAAACTGTGAAAAAATGTGAAGAGAAAACAACAATAATAATCATGAAAGTGCCATGGAGGGACCAAATCCTAGTGATCTCTCATACCCTGTGCTTTCCTTATTTGAACACACCCCACATACCTACGCTGCTTAGTTGGGAACCAAGGAAAAGAATGAGCCTACTTCAACCTTGAAGTCTCAAAAATAATACTCTTGTGGGTTGATGATCCATTTCTCAATTTAAGAGGCCACATAATGGAAAGCAAGATATGATCTGTGCACAACCAGAGATAACAAGTCATGCAATTCAGAAACACTCCATGAGCTCCTTCATGCCAAAACAGTAGCAACATGCCACAACTCACATGAATGGCCAAAAGACATCGAAACAGCAAAAGCAACGTCAATGTAGCTCCAGGGAAAAAGTGCCCATGAAACAGTTGATCAAACAAGAGACATTTATTCCACATAATTTCTGTAGTATTACCTCCCACTATTCAGGAGCCACAGAGATTCATACATCATGTGAAATGTCTCCAACACCATAATACAGAGTAACAAAACACAAGCAAATATGAAAGCTATGAGAGGAAAACAAGACTTTTTTACTTCAAGAATGCTTGGTGACAGTCAACCTCCAAAAGCTATAATATAATGCCAATCCTTTCTACTTCAGAATTCCAGCTTGTTTGTAGCTTTCAACAGAATCCACCAGAGTTTCCTCGACTGCCTTGCAATTCCAACCCAGCTTCTGCAATTTCTCTGAACTCAGTTCGTCACCTTCATTTCCCTCGGTAAAACTGCCAATAAATGAAGCAAATAAGACAAACCAACATAAACAAGCAAACATCTCACCGAAGATCAAACCAGAATCATGCTTAAACCATCCAAAGGGGCTGGGTGACCTTAATCAAACAATACCCGTATCCCATCCAAGATACTTTTTCTGTTGACAATATAAAATTGAACAAGACAAACTAATATTCGGAGGCAAAAAACTTTGAATAAATAAATGTCCTAAAGATAGATAGAGAGATGAGAGACTATCAACTTGGGACAAAAAATGTTATAGAGCAAGAGATCTACCCCTTGGGATAGTTGTAAGTAGGATATATCCTCTTCAATGTTTCCACCGAATCCTGGGTCATGATCATGTGAGCTGTGCATATATATCTTCCTTCAGCTTCACTTTTCTCATATACCACTAGCAGTGCTTCAGCCACATCCCGTACATCTACCATCGTCCAAACCTTGTTTTCTACTTTTTCATGCCCTTCTTCATCATCAAATGGGAAGAAAGAAGAAATACAACTCAAAAAGGAAAGCATTTATGTTTTATTTACCGCAAACCAAGTCTAGGAGAGGAAAAACCAAATTAGCAGAACAGTTATTTACCACGTGACAATTGCAAATTTGAAACCAAATTTTCCTTCAGCCCCGATTCCATTACAAAAGTGCAAAATTTGCTTTCGGCCTCCCATCTTGGATTCCATAATTGTATGCAAGTGGACAATGCTCAGAAACAGAATCTAAAATGTTCAACATGAAGTGCAGTGTCTTGGCTTACTTGGATCCAGATAAATTTCAATCATTCAATCAAAATAAGCAGCAGCATTTAGTAAAGAATATCTTTTTCTTTCTTAGGAGTGTCTGTGTGGTCGTGCATGTTATTCCTGCATGTGGAGAGTTTTCTCGCATGTGACTTTTTTTCTCTACTAGAGTGAAGATAGGGAAATAGGTTCCTAGCTACCTGAGAGACACAATATCACTATCAGTTTCTCTAGAGTCTAGACAAGTCTAGCATCATACTGCCACCCAGCTACATTTTGAACTTCTCCCTCCAGATCTACAATATAAGCTACATTGCATCTGTTCTGAACCTCAGCCCCAACCGAAACAATTCAAACACCAAATAGATAGGAAAAAATGAGATACTCCTAAACAACTACTTGGACTAGAAGGAGCTCGCTGCTCATTTCTCAGTTCTACTCTCCTGTTCCTCTCACCCTCCAGTAAGAGCAAATAGCATATACAACGTGAACTGTACTATTAAATCCTGTAAAATAAAGATCTCCCGATTCCCCCCAAGTTATTCATAACCCAAAATTTTTCCACTCTTGAATATACTTTGTAATCTAAAGGGTGGAGAATTCTGGAATTCTTTTAAGTATACAGTGCTATTAGATAACCAAGAAGTACAAAATATTGAATCTATATTCCTATGATATGAAACTAGATAGACTATTGAAACACAAGATGCATATGCAGTCTTTATCATTCTGTGCAGAAATGTTCTTGAGTTAAATAGCTAACTTTCTAGTTGAAATTCAAGTTTTCGAAACCCAGTAACCTTACATGTTAATCATTATTGAGAACCTGCAAGAAAGGATCTCTTGTTTAAAATGGGTATACCTCTTCTTGTTTTAAATGGGGTCAATCTGCGTTTCAGGAGCACTTTTCCTAGCAAGCGACGAAGCAAACGGAGGCCTTGGGGTGCTTGGAGGACTGGATTGTGTATAACTTGGACCTTTTAACATTACACAAACAAAAGGTACTTCCGTACAAAACCTGCATTCTTGTGTTTGATAGGCCAAGCTTTCACCAATGCACCAACCTATGCTATTAAAAACAATTTTAGAACCATAGTCACTTCGTACGGATTCTTGAGCTTCCACTGACCAAACTATAACAGCAATATATTAAGTAATTTGGTGTTCTAGATACAATTATATTCTCAAGATTCCAACTCTTATTAAATTCCTGGTTACGTTTGTTTCTTTCATAAAATTAAAAAACGCATGCCTAGTGCACAAAACTCTTGTCTATAGCAGGGGATAATTGGTACTTACCCTCAGTTTGGAGAGGCAAATTCTTGGACTAGAACCCGCAACACATCGCTCGAGCACAGTTGTCAAATCGCGTATCGGAAGGTGTATTGTTTTTCAAAAATAGTGTATCGTATTATGTATTGTAAGATACGCGCAATTTTAATTTTTAAATAATTATTAATAATATATATATAGACACACACACATACAGACTCATAATAACATAGTATTTCATTAGTATTCTACCAACTATTGAAGTTTCCAATATAGTTTAGTAATATAAAAATACAAACACCTTTAATTCAAACTTTAACATCAATTGGTTGAACAATCTTAATATTAATCAAGAATTTTCAATTCAATTGAACAAAATTAATAGCAGACTTTATTTTTTTTTTTAAATCATAACCACTGAAACGACGTTTCACTAGTTAGTGATTTAAAAAAAAATTCTAGAGTAAAATGATATCATTCTAGCCCCCAAAAAAAAAAAAAACAGAATCGTCAGGTATTATATGTATCAGACGTATCGTATTGTATCGTGTATCATACGATACGGTGCAAAAATAATACAGAGACACGATACATATCGTTTTTCAACTGTATCATGACGTATCGTACAATATTAAAAACTATGAACTCGAGTTGATGACCACATTTGTCTTTCATTATATTCAAAGAAACAATTCATTTCATTAGAATCTCCAAATATTAAAAGATTGCTTAGTAATATTGTCCACACTTTACCACAGATTAATTGCCTCTAAGGGCAAAGTGAAGCTTTACTAAACATTTCAAGTTTAAAGCCTGAAGACATCATGAATCCTTGTAATATCAGCAATGAAACAAAATTGAGAAGTTTATTGATTAAGTTGTTATTCAATTCTCAACTCAACATTGATTAGTCCAACTAGGGTGCTGAATGAAATTGCTTCACCACTAAAGCCTAGGAGCTGAACTATTCTGCAATTCAGCCTCATTCTCCCGAAACCTACTATATTGAGAAAGATTAAGAAAAAAGTAGTTTTTGGAAGCTTAAAGTGAGTGAGTCCCAAATGCCTTCATATCCTAAATAGGGTTGGTCATCGGAAGCCCAAGTGTAATAAGAAGGCTAACAACGAAGCAAAGCTTATACCCAAAAGATGAAAAACTAGTATTCACTTCGGCATCTCAACACAGATATTCAAATAGCAATATAGCCCTAAATATGTAAAGAAAACCACACACATTTTACAAAAAAGGAAAAAAAAACTACAAATTGGGGCATGGCAAGAGCAGGTACCTTTCAGAAGCTTAACCAGAACCAAACTACTAGCATTAATTGAGCTCTGCAGTAGCGGCCCCAAAATAAGGGTTGGACACACAACTATAAGATCGAGCCCATTTTTTTTCGCAAACTCCCAAGCCACACTCTCTGCTTCAGTCTTGGAAAAATAATACCAGTTCTGTGCAAACACCAAACCAGGCAGGTAGTTCAGAATGAACAATGGAGGTATTTTGAAGGGGTATACATATATTTCACAATTGCTCAGCTATGTTATCAATAAGCAGTGGATTGGACCACTCAAAGCATCCACGAGAATTAAAAGTTTGTAGAGTTGAATAACGTAAATGATTACATTGGTTTCCTTGCAGTAATCTTTGTCAGACCAACAAGTCTCATCCTTCACTTGACCCTTAGGCCACTTAGGGTTCATGATTACAGCAGCGCCAGAGGATACAATCACGACACGCTTGATATTTGCTTCGCAGCATGCCCTGAGTACATTAAGTGTACCTTTTACAGTAGGCTCAATTAACTCTACCTACACCAAAGCTATAGAATACAGTTAGCAATTAGGAAAAATGGTTAAATGCATCAATTGAATTGGAAGTTTTGATGGAAGCTGACGCCTACAGTGAGGAGCTCAGCACCAGGTAAACCAACTTAAGAGATGAATTCTATAGTCCTATGGAAAGATCAGCATGGACAAACCAGTGTCTTCACTATATTCCTATAGAAAGGTCAACATGGAACTTTTAGTTGATGAATTTCCATAAGTTGTTTCACCCTCCAAAAGTACATGAAACAACCAAAATTTGTAAATCATTCAGTGAAGATAACATTATATAAGGATACCGAAATCTTCCACCGCAACCAACATACGGTTCCATATGCACAAGACAATTAAGTAAGCCATGTGCATTTAAAGGTAGCTGAATTTACCGAGTGTAGGTAGAGAACTCAGTCAACAATACATAGAAGCTGTTTCACAGGTCATTTGTATTGTTAACAAATGATAGAAATTACGAAACCTCAATCTAAGGTCTTAGAAACGAACCAATAAAATTCCAACATTTCTGGGTAAACAAGCTCATCAATCATAAAAGGAAAGCAATCTTGCCTCAGGATTTGGTACATTGCTGGAAGGAACTGGACTGGCAACATGGAATACTCCGTCACATCCGGTGATGGCAGCAAGGAGAGAGTTGTAATCGAGCAGGTCTGCCTTGAAGAGTTTGAGATTATCAGATGCTTTTTCAAGTTTATTCAGATGATTATACTTCTCATCCCCTGCCAGATAATATTAATTTGAAGAAATGTCAAACAATTGGCAGCACTAGAAACAAGTGCAGAGTGTTAAAAATAAATAAAAATAAAAAAGGGATGAAAAAGGTTCAATTGAAGAAAAAGGGATGACAACATAACAAACCAGGATCTCTGACGGTGCCATGGACAGTGTAGTCCTTAGAGAGAAGCAGCTTTACCATCCATGAACCTACGAACCCTCCTGCTCCTGTCACACACACTCTGCCCTTCACCGCACCCGCCATCCACACTCTTTGGTTTGTAGGAGTGATAATTTTTACACAAAAAAAATGGGAATTTTGTCAAGCCAGCACTTGCGCTCTCCTCTCTGAATGTATTATTAATAGGGAGGAGGGAACCTAGTTCAAATTTACGTCACGGCTGATCTAATCATGGGTTGAATTTTATAAACGCCTCTCAATTACGACTTTTATTCTAAACAATTTTTTAAAATTTTTAATTGTCTTTATTTATTTATCCCTTAAATTACACAATTTATTTCAATTATTTTCTTCGGCTAAATTTAATTTTTTGATTGAAATAAATTACAAAGTTTAAGGCACAAGTTGAAATATTTGAAAGTTTAGAGAATAATTTAAAATAAAAGTCGAAGATATTTACGATCAGATCCTCATCTATAAAATCATAAGACTCTTGACCACCCATTGAGACATTTATTGCCACGACCAAGAGAGGAATGTGGCAGATAAGTAATGGCAGAGCGTTGGATTCCATCTAATAGGACTAAAAATAGACAAGCACGTACATATGTATATGACCGCTTAACTCGTCCAAATCAGAAGAATTTAGACAAATATTTATTTTTTTCTGATCAACTATCATCTCTAACTGCGTGCGTACGTACATACATACATACATATATGGCAGCTTAACTCTATTAATTGGGCTTTTCCAGTACAATGAAAAGGTGTATTGATTTTAGTTTTGTGTTTGGGGAGAGGTGATGGAGGGTTGTAATGGAACAAAATAAAATATTTAATGTGATCTCACATCACCAATTATTATTATTAATTATAAAATATCACCAAATTAACCATCATCCGGTCTAATAACCAACACATTGAAATAGTAAATTTCACTAATTCTCAATGGGGGTGTCTATTATAATTGTTAGAACCTGTAGGGGTGTAAGTGTAATTTGAACGACTTCGTTATTCTCTTGGTTCACAAGCAAAGCAATCGTAATCATCCCCGAGGCGTAAATTGTAGCAGCGATAGATATCGAGTTTCTCTACTTTTCTTTTGTCTAAATTTCCCAATAAGTGTATAATGGAAAGGAAATGAACCTCCCACTCCCAGAGTCACAGAGAAAGAAGAAATAGAAGTCGTCAGAAAAAAAAAACCCTAGAAAAACTTTCAATTCAACCCCGATCCATCACATGTGATGGCGAGCAGTTGGAGAAGATCGCTGGGGAATGTGAGGTCTTTCATAGGCAATTCCATGGGAGGTCTCAGGGGAGGTAGCAACTTGGCCTCGTGGGCCGTGGCTGGAACACTAGCTTACTTCCTTTGGGTGAAGCCCTCTCAAGATCTCAAGAGAGAGCAACAGGTACTTTGTTCAATTCCACACACACGCAATTTCTCTGGATTTTCGTTTTGTGTATATGTATTTATATATTTTGCATTCCAGGAAAGAGCAGCAGCTCTGGCAGTAGCTGATCCTTACCGTTACGTCGAGAAGCGAAAACCCATTCCTGATCCTCAGGTTTTATCGATATCTATCTCTATCATCCTCGATAATTGTTTAGAATTCTGACTTTTTATTCCACTTATTCACTCCTAATCCACTTCTTTTTAACTATATTGCCAATGTTCATATATATCTTTAGGAAACTGGATTGATTTACGGGAACAAGAACCGGAGTAATAAATCCGCGGAATAAAAATCAGCTGGAAGTTACAAACATCTGTAATTTAGCCTTGGTAAGTGGCATATCACATACCTTGACTTAGGAATCTACATGCGAAGTCTCATCCATACATAGTTGTAAGCTTCTATAAACAACAGAGTATTCAGTAATGGATTTCTTGTGTTTTTGTTTTTTTTACTTGTCATCCTTGTGGAAAAAGCATCCATACCACATCTACGTTTGTATTAAATAATGATTTTCCCCCTCTTTCGAATAAACATAAACATTTGTTAACTGGCAATTGTAGATCAATATGACTGATTTATGGAACATGTCTGGACTACTACTAAACACTGTTGTCTCTTACAAATCTCTCCGTTGCTAAAGTGGTCATGATGGAAAAAGAAAAAAGTGCCAGAAATTTATCTTCATGTCAGGCCTTTGCCTTACCCTCTTGTCAACACGAAACCTTTGCAGTCGGCTGAATATGCTCTTCCTTACTGTATACTTTGTGCACTATGCACTTCTAATCGTACATGGTGCATCAATAAGGGCACTGATGGATTTCTTGTGCTTTTCTCCAAGGCATAAATGCAAATGTGTCACTTGTGTCACTATAAGAACATAAATAATACTCGGAAATTGCTTTCAAGTTTCAGCATTTATTAAACCTTTGGCAACTTCGTAGAATAGTTAGTTAGTGGAGACTGACAACAAGGGCGGCTATGCCAATCTGGTTTTAAGCTAAGCTATCAGAATAATCACCAGTTTCTGCACAAGGATGACTGATTAGAAGAACAGATTATGCTTCTCTTGGATTCCAATCCAGCTGCTATATCATTGGTTTTCCTTCTTTAATATTAGAAATGTCTGTTAATACGATGAGGGATGTTTTAGTACAAGTAGGATAAATCCTGACCAACAAGGTTACTCAACCAATGTGCAGGAATTTGTGCTTCTTTGCATAGGCATGTGTATGTATGATGTTGCTTCTTCCTATAAACATGTGTGTGCTGTGATGTGCTTTTGTTCTCTTCTTAATGATTAAAAATGGTATGTTTGCCTTTAAAATTTTCACTACACTTCATAATTTTGGTGTGCAATTTTTGTTGTTGCAGTGGAGGGTAAAAGATTTTTTTTTTAAAAACCACTTTCATAATATCTGAAGAAATTTATTAGTCAACATTGCTTGTCATCAAAATTGCAAAATTATAGGTTGGGAAGTTCTTCTAACCCTCTTGGTTCAGATTGTGCATTGAGTCAAGTTCATGTATTCATGAAGTTGAAATGCTCAAGCAAGAGATCAACTGTTTTCATGCTATGTCCTATAACATAATGCCACTAGGGGCTCTATACGTGTGAAATCAAGTGAAACTTCTTGGCTTTGAAGGTTCTTACTTGGAAAGCAGCTTCCATGATATGATTGTCTTTTCTAATTCACCAGGTATTCCTGGTGAACAATCCTCTTGTATGAAAAGCCTGAATTCTAGATGCATCACTACCATTAAGGAATATCCTCCTGCGAACTTTATTTGATATTCTAGTTGTCCCTTGTTTGTTTCATGTTAACAGCAGTAATTCAGGGGTATGGCATAACTCCTCTTTCAATCAGTTTTACACCATTCAGGGTTTGAATTCCCTTGATAGAACAATATATTGTGGAGCTAGAGCTACTCATTGCCTGCGATCTCATGGAGCAACACCATAGGCACTGGTGGCATATAGCAGAATATTTTTTTAAGAACGTCATTGTTATGTGTTCTGAGTTATGGTGGGTTTTGAATTGATTGAGACAGTTTCTCCATATTAGTTTATGGGAAACTGTTTGTTTCACGTTGTGGGTGGGCTTCTGTGAGGGGATATGACAACATTCTACCGGCTCATGCAGATGCGTTTTCTTTCTCGATGTGGCTTCACTCTTGTGGAGCAATTAGTTGAAGAAATGTTGGGAAAAAAAAAAAGGAATTGGAAAGTAATCTGCTGATTGGCCATAAGAGGGACCTAGTTTTTGGCAAGTAACCTGGTTTATCATTTTTTTATCTTTGTAGATAAGTTTTTTTTTTTTTTTTTAAATNGACCAACAAGGTTACTCAACCAATGTGCAGGAATTTGTGCTTCTTTGCATAGGCATGTGTATGTATGATGTTGCTTCTTCCTATAAACATGTGTGTGCTGTGATGTGCTTTTGTTCTCTTCTTAATGATTAAAAATGGTATGTTTGCCTTTAAAATTTTCACTACACTTCATAATTTTGGTGTGCAATTTTTGTTGTTGCAGTGGAGGGTAAAAGATTTTTTTTTTAAAAACCACTTTCATAATATCTGAAGAAATTTATTAGTCAACATTGCTTGTCATCAAAATTGCAAAATTATAGGTTGGGAAGTTCTTCTAACCCTCTTGGTTCAGATTGTGCATTGAGTCAAGTTCATGTATTCATGAAGTTGAAATGCTCAAGCAAGAGATCAACTGTTTTCATGCTATGTCCTATAACATAATGCCACTAGGGGCTCTATACGTGTGAAATCAAGTGAAACTTCTTGGCTTTGAAGGTTCTTACTTGGAAAGCAGCTTCCATGATATGATTGTCTTTTCTAATTCACCAGGTATTCCTGGTGAACAATCCTCTTGTATGAAAAGCCTGAATTCTAGATGCATCACTACCATTAAGGAATATCCTCCTGCGAACTTTATTTGATATTCTAGTTGTCCCTTGTTTGTTTCATGTTAACAGCAGTAATTCAGGGGTATGGCATAACTCCTCTTTCAATCAGTTTTACACCATTCAGGGTTTGAATTCCCTTGATAGAACAATATATTGTGGAGCTAGAGCTACTCATTGCCTGCGATCTCATGGAGCAACACCATAGGCACTGGTGGCATATAGCAGAATATTTTTTTAAGAACGTCATTGTTATGTGTTCTGAGTTATGGTGGGTTTTGAATTGATTGAGACAGTTTCTCCATATTAGTTTATGGGAAACTGTTTGTTTCACGTTGTGGGTGGGCTTCTGTGAGGGGATATGACAACATTCTACCGGCTCATGCAGATGCGTTTTCTTTCTCGATGTGGCTTCACTCTTGTGGAGCAATTAGTTGAAGAAATGTTGGGAAAAAAAAAAAGGAATTGGAAAGTAATCTGCTGATTGGCCATAAGAGGGACCTAGTTTTTGGCAAGTAACCTGGTTTATCATTTTTTTATCTTTGTAGATAAGTTTTTTTTTTTTTTTTTAAATCTCAATGATACAGAGAAAGGGGAGAATTTTACCATCTTGATAAGACCTTATTGAATGACTATATCATGGTTTCTAAGGATTTTCACTCGTGATTTGTTCCTCATAAAAACAGCAGTTGTTTCCAAGTGTTTGATATGTGGCAATATCTTTTGCACGTTGGCATCGTTCTCTGCATCTATTTTATTGACATCACAGTTCCCAGGATCTCGTCATATGCAGAAGAAATGCATTTTGAATTGAAGAAAGCGAGCGCCATCAGTTCAAATCTCATCCATTACCTTCATGCCCTGGTTTATTAAACATTAAACAAATGACAAAAGGCAACGTTGAATTGCATTTGTTATAAGACTAGCTGGTGAAGCAAACCATTTCTTGTCAAATATTGTGAAGAATGTATCAAATCCAAGGTCCAGCTAGCCTCAAGTTTGGGAAGTGGATATGAAAACTATGTACGAGGGATTGCCGAGGGAATACAGTGCAAGCATTGGGAGGTCAAGGATTTCTACTCCATAAAACATGGGAAAATGCAGGTTAAAGTTCCACTGGAAGCACAAAAAGCAATGATTTGCTGTCATTAAGTAGCCCAACTCGTTAGTCTCAGGACCCAAACAGATGGAACAGCATAGCAAATTAATAATTTCCTGTTGCCATAGAGTAACGAGTCGATATGTAAACTAATTCGTCAAGCAATGTAGCCACAAAAGCTATTGAGGGAGACCTAAGCCGAAAAAGCCTCCTCACTACCTAACTCAAACTTCGCGTACAAAGGACCTCTAAACCTAATATTTAAATGCAGACATGCACAATACGACAGCAAAGCTCAGCATAAAGGACGTTAGGCATTTTCTACTGATTAAGGAACGTTGGCTTTGCTCAAATTTTGAGCTTCATGATCCAATCACCACCACTGAGTGTTCATTTTCTTTGCTCAAGGTTGAAGTTCCACTCTATATATTTGACTGCTCAAATGGGACACGAACAAAGAGTCTACCATGCAAGCTAACAACGGCAGATGTCTGCAGTGGATCAATTCTTGCAGGTAAGCTGACTACCTACAAAACACACCACAATGCATTATTTCAGAAGAATCCTTTAGGAATATAGAAGAAAATTAAGGACCAAATAATACACTAAAAGCTAAAGAGAATAGATAGAAAACTGGGGAATATCAAGGTAAGGCAGGTCAACATTTATTTGGCATGATCACCCAATCTATTCTGGCATCAATTGTTGGGTATGCACAATCCTACGAGTGTCATATTTCCTCCATTTAACACTTAACCATGTTAGACATACCTTTTTAAACGCAGTGATACCCCATGGATTGTCAAGCTGCTCAGGTTGGCCTGTTATAACCAGGCGTCCAGCAGGATCCGATTGAACGCGTACCTGAGTCCATCAAGAAACCGGCCATAAGTACCATGAAAAGAGTTCTAAATCGAATATCATATAGAACACCACCTGTCAAAAAAACCTTTGCACAGTCATATGACTCCACTGAAACATTATTGAATTCCATACTACAGTAAATTCATACCAATGCGGTATGTTGAGGCAAGATTTTATTGAGTTGAGTAGCAATGTATAACATATGCATGTCTCTAAAAGAAATTGGAAACAAAATAAAAAATTGACCACAACAAAAGTAGTTGGCACAAAAAGATTCAACCAAATTAGATCAATAGGAGTAACTTTTTTTTTTTGGGGGGGTAGATAGGAAACAAGACCCGTTAAAGGGGTAAGACTTGACACTTGTTATAGTCAATTGACAATACCAGTAAAAACAAAGGCAGCAAATAACCAGATGAACTTTACAACTACACTGGGGCCTAGAAATAAAGAACTTTAGCATAATGGGTTTCTTCGCAAAAGCACAGATGGGATGTCTACTAATGTGCAAGCTACATAATGTGAAAATTTTATAGCATATCCAGTAGATATGTGACATTTAAAGCATACCCAGCACATAACAGATTACTTAATGTCTACTATCCACCTACTGAAAACTGTTAAGTCTTATATAAACTGGATCAGATAATGGCATCAAGCTATTCTCTTATTGCTATGCAAGCTTTCCAGGAACATATAACTTGGTTCAGGGAAACCCAGCAAATCAAAGAGCTATTTTTTTTTTTTGTGGAAATAACTACCTGGCTTCCTAAACTGAAAACAATGCTGACCCTACATGTGTCTTGTGCTTGCTTATTACAACAGTTGCATAGGCCATTAACCGAATATCTACAATGAAAAACATCATATGCCAAACACCTATGGTATCGCATATTATACAATCCAATACCAAATTCAGGATCAAGGCAAAATAAAAGCACAACAGTCTACCAAACAAGAGAAAGATAAAAAGTGCCACAAAAGGTACGTACCTCCTCACGCAAAAGCCCTGGAACTAGAGCATAAACCTCAAAACAATCTTTCTGCACATGAAAATGGCACTACTACTTAGAAATCCAAATGAAAACTTAGTAACTGAGTAATATTTGCAGTAATAAGTTTCTTTTGGAAACTTACTGTTTGGCGCACATTGATTTTCACCCAATCAGCAGGGGGGCCAACATCAACAACAGATGCGACCAGTCTAGCAAATGAAAAGCAGTTTAGAGATGTATACAAGCAGGAGAAAAAAAGGCAAAGAGGAGAAGAACCCCATTCATAGCGCTTTAATCAGGAAACACAAATAGAAGCAAACATCAGCCGAATTTTAATAACACCGCCACCAGCATTTTGCACCCCAAACTAAAAACCAAATATTGCCATGCTCGTCTGCTCAGGGATAACCAGGACACGTACCAAAGGGCACAAACCTATGAAACACGCAGATTTGCAGGAGAAGTCACGTGCATGCCTCCTCCTCAAATATTAAGATCGCTATGCTGGGATAACCCAGGAACGGATTGACATCCCCAAACCTATGAAACATGCACTGTTATAGGAGGAGGCAGATCCATTTTGACATGAAACCCATTCTACCCACAGTAACATGCTGGACTGCATGTCAAAACCTTTTGAGAGAATTAATGGACACACTTTGCAAGAAAACAATATCATGAAATAGTGTGTGAGCGAGCGAGAGAAAAAGGTATACAAATGNACTGTTAAGTCTTATATAAACTGGATCAGATAATGGCATCAAGCTATTCTCTTATTGCTATGCAAGCTTTCCAGGAACATATAACTTGGTTCAGGGAAACCCAGCAAATCAAAGAGCTATTTTTTTTTTTTGTGGAAATAACTACCTGGCTTCCTAAACTGAAAACAATGCTGACCCTACATGTGTCTTGTGCTTGCTTATTACAACAGTTGCATAGGCCATTAACCGAATATCTACAATGAAAAACATCATATGCCAAACACCTATGGTATCGCATATTATACAATCCAATACCAAATTCAGGATCAAGGCAAAATAAAAGCACAACAGTCTACCAAACAAGAGAAAGATAAAAAGTGCCACAAAAGGTACGTACCTCCTCACGCAAAAGCCCTGGAACTAGAGCATAAACCTCAAAACAATCTTTCTGCACATGAAAATGGCACTACTACTTAGAAATCCAAATGAAAACTTAGTAACTGAGTAATATTTGCAGTAATAAGTTTCTTTTGGAAACTTACTGTTTGGCGCACATTGATTTTCACCCAATCAGCAGGGGGGCCAACATCAACAACAGATGCGACCAGTCTAGCAAATGAAAAGCAGTTTAGAGATGTATACAAGCAGGAGAAAAAAAGGCAAAGAGGAGAAGAACCCCATTCATAGCGCTTTAATCAGGAAACACAAATAGAAGCAAACATCAGCCGAATTTTAATAACACCGCCACCAGCATTTTGCACCCCAAACTAAAAACCAAATATTGCCATGCTCGTCTGCTCAGGGATAACCAGGACACGTACCAAAGGGCACAAACCTATGAAACACGCAGATTTGCAGGAGAAGTCACGTGCATGCCTCCTCCTCAAATATTAAGATCGCTATGCTGGGATAACCCAGGAACGGATTGACATCCCCAAACCTATGAAACATGCACTGTTATAGGAGGAGGCAGATCCATTTTGACATGAAACCCATTCTACCCACAGTAACATGCTGGACTGCATGTCAAAACCTTTTGAGAGAATTAATGGACACACTTTGCAAGAAAACAATATCATGAAATAGTGTGTGAGCGAGCGAGAGAAAAAGGTATACAAATGTTGGGGGGGAGGGAGGGGAGGTAGGAGCATTAAAACATACATGACAAATAATATCACATTCTCCAAAGTTGAAATTTGAACTAACAATCCAATTGTACAATGCAAATTTGACAGAGACCACCAAGTAGAATCGTCTTTGCTGGTGACTGGTGAGATGAGACAGCATGGGCATGAAAGGAGGATCAGTGAAGACATTTTTTTTTTAGGTGTGCAGTAAGGCTACAATCACATGACTTGTTAAAATCACAAAAAAGGGGAGAAAAATGATTTCGAAGGTATTTTTGATGGGAAACCAATGAGTAGAAACCAAGTAGAATTGTTTCTTAGGATTGATGGCTAAGATAGGAACCATCATAAACAACACTTAGAATCGTATGTGAGTGTGTGAGGAAGGGCAATTATTGAGGTCAATGAGGAAGTTAGGCAGATGTAGGTTCAACAGGGAAGGCCTAGGCAGCGTAATCATTCTTGGACTGCAGTAAGTAGATCAACAGGTCGTTCCACCTCCTGTACCCGAAAAGGGGGAACATATTACAAGAGAGCAAGCAAACATACACTTCTTCTCCCCCAAGCATGGAAGTTTAGGAAAAAATTGTAGGTCAGTCGCTACCTAAGGATCCCTCATACTGAAACCAGCTGCGCAACTTCAAATCTCAAATTGGAACTTTGACTGCCGACTGGAAGCTTCATGTAAGATGCAGCAGGGAGTTGAGAAGAAGAGGAGAAGTTCTTAGTAGTGAAATAGTTTGGCTGCCTCGTAGAATTGGGTAATATCGCAGCCCAAGCGCACACAGAAGTCCATTTCTACTCTATTTTTAAGCGAGGGAACAGAGGTACCTAACTTGATAATTGATATACTTTGAATTGACATTCACACTAGGCACAGGTTATCTTTTCTGTAGGGTTTTGTCGCACCAAGATATTGGAAAACACAATCTAGAAAGAGATCCAACAGCAACCACAACAGTAGAGGCTTTTATTTTATGTTTGAGCAATTTAAGCCTCAAATTTCTGCCCAAAGTTATTTACAGTTCATTCACATATAAGCCAAACCCAGTGCTATTTAAGACGAAAGGCACCCTGACCCAAGGTCTTCTGATGCCTAAGCGTGAAGCCAAGCTTTATTGAAGGACATATAATATATAAAACTTACAAAAATACACAGAAAATACAGATTCATGCAACAAATCTAAAAAATTTCAAGCAAATATAACATATTTCTTAAAACAAAGGCAAATTTCACAGGTATTAAGAGCTAATTGAACCAAAAAAATAAGATTAATTTTTTCAAAAAGCAAAGGTTGATTTCAATAAAATAGGAGCTAGTTTCACAAAGAGCAAAAGGAAAGAAAAAAAAGATGAAAGCGGAAGAAAAAGAGATGGAGAGAGAGAGAGACACAGAGGATGATGAAGATGAAAAAGGAAAAAACAAAGATCAATAGACCTAAAAAGATATTTACACTTGGACTCAGATGAGAGTGGATTTGTGATTTTCACAAGTGGAGTTTAGGTTTAGAATGTGGGGGTGCAACTTGGGTGGCCTAACCCAAACCCAACCCGAAAAAATCAATGTTTTGGTTGAGTTTTTTAAAACTTAGATTGGGCTTGGGCCAAATATCCTTAATCCGAATTGAATTCAGCTGGACTCGGGTTAAAGCTTCGGGTTCACGAGTTCAACCCGAGCCCCGGACCAAATTACTATATAAAGGGCTACACAATAAAACACACTCATCAAGAACCTTTTACAGCACTAGAGGCAGTAACTCCCTTATTCAACCGATGTGGGATGTTGAATAGAATAAAAGAAGATGTCCAAGTTAGAATCCCACATCGGTTGCAAACAAAAAAAGCCTCCTCTTGTATATAAAGAAGGCAAATTCTATGTGGCTTGTGTCTTTAATGGGCTTGGTTTCATTGGACCTATGTGAGTCTAATAAAAGAGTTAAAAGGTATTTACTTTGAGGAACCCGAATTTAACCCAAAAATTGAACCCGCCGTAATAACTTAGGCTCAACTCAAATTCAACCCAAGCCCGAACAGAAAATACTTAGGTTGAGTAGCTCAGGTTAGGGTTGGAGTTTTTGTACCTTGGGTTGCACCCCTATTAGAATGCGATTTTTATACTTGTAGCTGTAATCTGCAATGATGCTTTTCAAATATTCTCCATTCAAAAAGTCTACTGTGAAACCATTTCAAATATTCTAATTAAAGCCAATAGATCGTCAGCCCAAAACACATCACTGAAGGGGAAAAAACCCACGCTTCGTGCGCCTTGGGCTCAAATTCAAGGTGAGTACTTGGTGCGCCTTGACGAAGTCACTTCACCTGAATCCCATTGAGGTACTTCAGGCACACATTGGCTCTCGCCTCAGGCCTAGGCTCACTTTACACAACACTAGCCAAACCTCAAGGGGAGGGAGAAGCTAAATGAAAAAGAGACTTAACTGCTTAGATGTTTCTGTTCGTGCAGCTTTAACTGTGTGCTCCACTTCACTGGGCCTCTTGTGTTTAAGTGAACCTGAGTCAAGAGACCAAATGCAGAGTGAGAATAGTAATGATACATTCAGCAGCAGATTTTACAGATACATCTAATAGACCAGAAAATCAGTTGCCAAGGAGTAAGGACGAAGCAAAAGGAGGTCTATGTTTGCCCAGCTCCATGGAATTAGAGGCTCCTAGTAATAAGATTCTTTTCTGATATCCATCAGTGTCTAAGCATCTTCCACTGAGAATGCATGTTTCTATTCATAACATGATTGATAAGCCTATAAATTTAAAACACTAATCTGGAAGGAAGCATACCAATGCTTTTGAGATTTTTTTCACGCTTTGGCATCTGATTCAGATTCTTGTCCTATCAAAGAGTAAGCATATAAAAAGACATATCTCTGCATTAGTAGAAACATGGTTCACTAAAATAAAGATAATTAGCAGTCAAAAACTCCAGAGCTTCAACAGACCTTAATAATTGGTTCACCAACCTCGCCAAAACCAATTAGACGCTGAGCATGCCAACCCTGCATAGCACGAGCTGCAGCATCCCTTCGTGCCCTACCTGATCCTGGAGCCTGGTAACCATTTGCCTGCACAGGTAACTCAAAGCATCCATTATTTGCATTACACACAGAAAGAAAGGGAATATCTTGCCAGCCAGCAGTCCTAGGTGAAGATTGTCTAGAGGTTTATCAAGTGAATCTAATCAAAACTCCAAATTGGTCCAGTTTATAACTATCTTCCTAAAACAAGCAGTAGGAAAGAAAGCATTTGCAGTCCAATCATTGCCAAGTTAGTGTGAGAAAAAACAATAACCAATCAGCAAGAAGTTCAAGAAACATAAGAGTAGATTGACTTCCAGTATTACTCAGTAGTAATATGCTCATTACTTCCCTAACACCAGATGCTACTTCAAAAAATTTAGGCTGTGAAAATGGGAAAACTGTCAAAAAAGTAGTTAACAGAGAGAGAGAGAGAGAGAGAGAGAGGCCGTAGCCAAAGAATTGGAAACATATAATCTCATATGATGAAGCTGAAGCAAAACACTATACCAACCACCAATTAATAGCTCAAGAGATATCTCCTTCCTCGCATTCGAAGAGGGTGCTGTGTTTGAGGTCCCAATATGGAATTAAGGCATTCTTTTTTCCTTCAGGTATTCTCTTTTGGCAAGAAGAGCTGAGAGCACCCATGGACTTGGCTAGGAGAACCAACAAAGACCTTGAAAAAGAGAAGACGACAACCAAGAACCCACAGATAGCCACCCGTGACAGGTTTGGGTTTACATGGCAGAAACTTTGAGAATTTTCTCCCCCCTTTCATCTCAATAATACAAACTTGAGGGACAGGGAAACAACGGCTTTGGACAGTACTTAAACCACACCACTAGCAAGGTGAGACGGATCCCTCACCACTGGGCCCATCAGCTGGTGCCAAGTACTTTTAAGACTTAAAAACATGGATTAATGTTCTGTAACACAACCTCTACCACTTTATGGTTCTCGAAAAGCAATCCATACCCCTAATATGGTATTAACAGTTCATCTAAACATTTCATATTAACGTCGCTTTTTTCACTTACATAATTAAGATTGCATTTAATATAGCGTCATTGCATTGCCATATCTCTTAAATACCTTCAACATAAGAGCCACAGTTAAAATATGCCCTGAAGGCCAAATACAAACCACCAGGTTGAAGCAACAGATTCACCAAAATGGATGAAACCAGATCACTATCATATATTCAATGGTTCAACAGCCAAATACAGAGAGGAGGTCATACTTTTGCTGCCTCATCTCCATCTAAGTTACAAAAACCAAAAAGGGATTAGTAGGGTTTACTATTAACTACAGCTAGTTGAAAAACAGAGAATGAGGAAAAGTTTTCTATTCAGAGAAGGCCAATGTTTTAGAAAATCTAGAGAAGACAATATTCCTAGACACTGAAGGAAACTGCTAGTTAGTCTAAGAATAAAAAAAGCAACTTAAATGCGCTTACCCATTAAGCACATCTGTATGTAGCTTTACAATTTCATATAGTAGAAATCTGTTTCTTCCTTTGCCCCTCCTTGTTTTTTGTGTCCCAAGAGAAGGGGAAAATAAAAGAAGTGCAGATACATCAATTACGGAAGCAAAAGACCGCCTATGTCTCACACGCCTCTTTCCAAAGATGAGCTTACCCTAAACACCCCCCCCCAAAAAAAAAAAAATCAAAAAAAAATAAATAAATAAATAAAAAAATGGAGGAAGGGGGCAGGGGGCAGGGGGAGGGAAGGAATAAACAGCACAATGCCCGCCCACTTAAGACAGAAGGCATGGATTCCCTCATGTTTGAAAAAATGAAACATATGGAAATGATTAATAATACTGTAGATAGATTCCCCTCAATCATTTGCCCTAACTGTAGAACTTGGCCTTATTATTTCCTCTTCTTTATTCCTCCAGCTCAAAATTAGTAAGACAAAATTTGAACAGCTCATCCTTTTGATGACTTGTACCAAGGAACTCTTATCATGTTATCATCACCTACCACATAGTTTTTCCAGCTAGAAAATTGAAAGCCCTTATTAAAATCCTCAACCCTGCATAAGCATATACAATTTGGAATTCATACAAGACCTGACAGACAACCTTTCATACAACAATACAACAAATAAGATCCAAAGAACTCAGAAAGATAGTATAAGCTTATCTACAAGTCCAAACAATTCAGAAAACTAAACATAATATTACCTCATTTTCAACAACTGAAGACTCGGGTAAGGCTGCAATAGGGAGTTGGAGCTCACCACTTTGACTTTTATGTCTCTCGTATTCCAAAAGTGCCTTCAAAAAGAGCCAAAAAAAAAAAANCTAATATGGTATTAACAGTTCATCTAAACATTTCATATTAACGTCGCTTTTTTCACTTACATAATTAAGATTGCATTTAATATAGCGTCATTGCATTGCCATATCTCTTAAATACCTTCAACATAAGAGCCACAGTTAAAATATGCCCTGAAGGCCAAATACAAACCACCAGGTTGAAGCAACAGATTCACCAAAATGGATGAAACCAGATCACTATCATATATTCAATGGTTCAACAGCCAAATACAGAGAGGAGGTCATACTTTTGCTGCCTCATCTCCATCTAAGTTACAAAAACCAAAAAGGGATTAGTAGGGTTTACTATTAACTACAGCTAGTTGAAAAACAGAGAATGAGGAAAAGTTTTCTATTCAGAGAAGGCCAATGTTTTAGAAAATCTAGAGAAGACAATATTCCTAGACACTGAAGGAAACTGCTAGTTAGTCTAAGAATAAAAAAAGCAACTTAAATGCGCTTACCCATTAAGCACATCTGTATGTAGCTTTACAATTTCATATAGTAGAAATCTGTTTCTTCCTTTGCCCCTCCTTGTTTTTTGTGTCCCAAGAGAAGGGGAAAATAAAAGAAGTGCAGATACATCAATTACGGAAGCAAAAGACCGCCTATGTCTCACACGCCTCTTTCCAAAGATGAGCTTACCCTAAACACCCCCCCCCAAAAAAAAAAAAATCAAAAAAAAATAAATAAATAAATAAAAAAATGGAGGAAGGGGGCAGGGGGCAGGGGGAGGGAAGGAATAAACAGCACAATGCCCGCCCACTTAAGACAGAAGGCATGGATTCCCTCATGTTTGAAAAAATGAAACATATGGAAATGATTAATAATACTGTAGATAGATTCCCCTCAATCATTTGCCCTAACTGTAGAACTTGGCCTTATTATTTCCTCTTCTTTATTCCTCCAGCTCAAAATTAGTAAGACAAAATTTGAACAGCTCATCCTTTTGATGACTTGTACCAAGGAACTCTTATCATGTTATCATCACCTACCACATAGTTTTTCCAGCTAGAAAATTGAAAGCCCTTATTAAAATCCTCAACCCTGCATAAGCATATACAATTTGGAATTCATACAAGACCTGACAGACAACCTTTCATACAACAATACAACAAATAAGATCCAAAGAACTCAGAAAGATAGTATAAGCTTATCTACAAGTCCAAACAATTCAGAAAACTAAACATAATATTACCTCATTTTCAACAACTGAAGACTCGGGTAAGGCTGCAATAGGGAGTTGGAGCTCACCACTTTGACTTTTATGTCTCTCGTATTCCAAAAGTGCCTTCAAAAAGAGCCAAAAAAAAAAAAAGATACTAAGGAAGTTGATGCAAGCTGATAAACAGAAAAAAAGAAAAGAAAAAGAAAAAGAAAAAGAAAGCGGTCTGTATGATCAGACCTAATACCATACAAAACCAGAGGAAATAGTAAAACAACCCAAACTACAGCAACAATGTAGGCGCAATCAATATATGTAGATGTCATGTTACACTTTTCATGACACATGGCTTACTTTTCAGAATGCCAAGAATAGACACAGCCTAAAATTGGTCCATCACCATGAAAAAGGGTCATCATGAACCTGGATTCTGATCTCGTTAATGAAGTAATGTACTCTCAAATCACCACAATAATGGTGTTCCAAAGTGCTTCCAATAGTTCATGCAGGGATCAGCACAGGACAGTGGTACCATATTTACAAACGCAGCCAAAAAGGCAGTCATCTGACCACTGATGCCTTGAACAGCTTGACAAATAGTTCACATAATTTAGGTGCCACAATTCTTCATCATTCAAAAGGATACAATAAAAAATCCATCTGATGAAGTTCATTATATTTATGAATTATCTGACTAACACATGGATTTAAATATTATAACTTGAAAGCGTAAGTTATCCAGACAAAAATTATTTCTGTGCATGGAGACTGTGCCTAATGCCTATTGCACAGAAGTAGATCACCCACTGAGTGTCTCAAGAAAAAAGACATTTCGAGTTTTAGGGTAATAAAGCAGTTGTGATTGTTTCATTTTCAGAGGTCTCCAAGTAACCATTGAGTAATATAAAGCATCCACCTTTCGCTTGTGAATAGACAGGCACATAAATATAATTCACGTCTATTTAATATCATCTAACTATGCAGTTAGCTTTTAGAAGGAAGAAAATAGATATTTTGAAAGAGAAACCCCATAAAAATAAAGTCCTGCCTAGCCATTCAAATTTTCAATTAACCTCTTCACATGAACAGGCCAAAGAATAAAGAACATTAGCATTTACAAAAGTAAATGTCAGGAGAAGCAATTCCTTCAAAGAACAGGATTTACAAGGGAATAAAATATGAAAAACTCAAACGGGCAACAAATGCACATGTAAACAAATGCAAATGCTTGGCATTGTCATGATTTAAGCTTTATCCAAATGTAAATAGTCTGCATTGGAGACATAATACAAATTATTTGTCACCCTATCACATGAAAAAAAAATGCTAGAATTGTTAACAGGAGGAGTAGTCTGGGCCATTACCTTCTCATAGAAAATGCGGAATGTCCAAGAAACAGTTGTGCAGGTCCTGAGAGAAAGAATGAGCAAGTTCATTAAAGCAAATGGAACAAGATTAAGAAGAAAATTCAGTTACCAACGAAATTTTTGTTTAATTTCATACATTAATGCACACAAATTGCTTCTAGCCATTGACGAATAAAAACATATATGAGAAATATGTACACCCCAGTTAGTGGGCTTTGTCAGATAGGCAGCAACCATGAAATCCAAAGTTAACAATACTTACTTTGGGGGATGAAAAGATTCTCCTACTAGCCGCCACAACTTGGATCCAGTCACCTGTAAAACCCAATTTATAAGTTCTTCCTATTATCATTGTCGCAAACAATTCACAATCCCGGCTTTAATTGAGAACTCTAAAATCGTCCTATATCCCAATCATCAAATGTATGATATGAAACTGACCAACTTCACATCCAAATATCAAGTATAAGCATAACTGGGCCTTGTCATGTCTAGTGATTATTCAGATTATTGAGAAATTGATGGAAATCTTTTTCCTTTTTTTTTTTCTCTCTTTTCAGGGAGGTGTTACTTTCTACAAAATTTGTCAAGAATTCTAAATGATTTAAAACTTTGCCAACAAAAAATCCAAAGCATACACATGGAAACTACCACGTTAGATTGGCAGAGATATGGGACTGGTTATCTCATATGTGAAGCAGATGCAATATTTTTCTTTCAGTTGCCAGCCAAATGAATTAGGATCATCGGTCAAAACTCATTCTGCAGTAAGACTCCCTTCCTATGGCAAACACTTCTTTCCTCTTCTTCCAAACATGGAATCATGGTATCAACAAGGAAAAACCATTCAAATGAGCATTCTATGCCATTTCAAAATTAAGGGAAAAGAAAATATTCATGTATATTTTCATGGATGCACATAATACCCCAAATGAAATTATTCAAATGTTTGTGAAATGCTCAAAAATTACCTTGTTATATAGAATTGTCAATGACGTTCATACACAAATCCAAATTGAATGTCAAAAATTGTAAAATACACTCTCATTTTCTATAGCACAAGCTACTTGACTATGACCACCCTAGATTCTCTCAACACTCTGCAAACCCAGAGATCAAGGGATCAATACTTGCCAAAGTCAAAAATATTGATTTTTTATTCCCCCTCTATAGGGGTTCTATTGTGCCCTCTTTAGGGGTTCTCTTCATCCCTCTATGGGTGGTTTCTCCTCTGTTATACATACATTAGTTAAAAGTTGCATAGTGGATTATTCATTGTAACAGAAATCAAACATGTATATTAATAAAATGGAGGTGTTAAGAAGTAACATACACAAAAAGATAGAAGTAGCACCCATAAGAGATAAGATGATACAAAATTGACTAATGTTGTTAGAATACGTTCGACGATAACCTATAACCGCATCAATGAGGAAGAGTAATAACGTAATGCTAAGGATAAAGAACCAAAATTCATTAGCTAAAAACCACAATTGTAGACAAAACATAAAGATGGAATACGATTCATGCAACACCTAGAAAATTGGAACAAGGATTTGTTGAGTTGCTTAAGTGTGAAAAAAAAAAAACTGTTCGTATTTTAACACTAGATTTCAAGATGATTACAATTCCTCAATTGATGACGCCATTGAACAAACAAAGCAAAAATATTTGCCTGATGATTAAAGCTTTCATGGAGAAATGTCAGTTTGAAAAGCTAGATATAGTCTCAAAAGACGATATGAATTTGAATTACACATTGACATCACCGTTTGGTAGTCACAAAGGCATGTACTCTCAAGTTCAGCAAGGTCACCTACTGATCCCAACTAACATAACAAGCAACATAGGATATGAAGCTCCAAATCAGCTTGTTTGATTAACATCTGATGTTGTTGTCTTTTTAATCCCCCAAATTTCCACTTTGCAGTTGGCTGTATAAGTTCTTATAGAGAATATTTTTCATTCTTTCTTTTTTGAAAAGACAAAATAAGTTTGGGGCAAAATAAGTTTGACCATAATACGCTTTGGAGATACATAATTCCTAGACAAGTTTGTTCCAATCCATATTGTAAGGTAAATTAGAACCATGGTAAAAGGTTGATTTTGTGTCATGTAATCCACATTTAAAATCACATCCGAAATCATTCCATTTAAACCTTCTTTTTTCCTTTCAATTTTGTTCCTTTATTTTTTGGAGACAGGAGAGGATAGATGGTGGAAATATCTAAAGAAGGAAAATAAGATAGGAATAAGACAAGTTGAGTGGCACTACTTCTACCAGTTTATAAAGAAAAAAAGAAAGACTGTGCGGCAAAAATAAAAATTAACAAAGATGTGAGGAGAAAATAGTATTGATATGATGGAGTGTGTTAGTTACTAGGTATCTTCAACTTTTATTAGTCTTAATTGAGAGATTTGCCAACTAATCCACATATGGGGAGTAAATACACTTATTTCTTGAAGCAAAACTCACACTGCTATAGGCTGACATCTAATTATGTTCAAGCTTCCATTCAAATCCTACCACATACAATATAGGGTAGCAAGAAAGCGATGGAAACAAACTTAAAACATAACAAAAAACATGACAATCAAGTAGATTAGAGGATAACATTTGCATACCCGATCATAGCCACCCAATCTAATTACAGCTCTCCAAAGCCTACCATGAATGACAATAGTTAGACCATTCAGAACACCATTAACAACAACAGAATAATCACAATAAAAAGCACAGGAAACTTATGAACGACAATAGTTAGACCATCCATAACACAATTAATAACAACAGACATAACGATCAGCACGATAAAAAGCAGAGGAAACTTACTTCAAACAATTGAGTGGATGCCCATAAAACCTGGGGGGTTTAAATTCCATGGACCTCTCCCTGTAGAAACATTCCAACTCCTTCATGAAGGCTGCTTGATCCTCTGGTGTCCCATCATCATCCTCAAACACCTGTAGTTCAAAAAAGACACTAACAATTTAGAAACCTACTAATTATACTGTGGCACTAGACTTTCCATGTCCGATTTTCAATCAAGGACTATAAAACTTCTACCATTTATTCCTTCATTTATTTTCCTCTTTTGCAGTTTACTGCAAGTAACTTTGTTTCACTCACCCCATTCTTGAATGTGTCTGCACTAGGAGCTTCAGCTTTGGCAGTTGAACACCTCACAAGGAAATTGGGTGTAGACAGTTCATGCTGGCTGGCAAGAGGAGTATCATCACCTTCATTTTTACTATTGGGGATCTCTTCTTTAGGTAAATTATGTTCAGGCACTTCTTCTTCCGGAGTTTCCTCAACACCATCAGTAGCAACAACCACAGCAGTGGTTTTATTATCAGACACTTTTAGATCATCAACCAATTCTTCTTTCCCGCTCGCAGGCACGTCATCCACCGGCAGTACCCCATTTTCACTAGTGTTTTTCTCCTCTTCAGCATTTTCACTACAGTATTGGTCCTCCACGCCCTTTTTGGGAGGGCTTTGGCCCTCCGTTCCTTTTTTGACATTGTTTTGATCATCTGTCCTTTCTTCACAGGGGTTTTGGTCTTCCGTGGCATGTGGATCAGGCAACAATTCTTCCTGTTTGCGTTCCACTTTCGCATCAACCAGATTGGTCTCCGAATCTCGGCCATCAGTCACCGAATCTCGTGGTTCTTTCTCAACATCATCCATATCTACATCGCTCTTATCCATTCTGATATATACAACCGAAGATTTTATAGTTTATACCATGCTTCCCCATACGTTCTTCGTATGAATAACAGTAGATAAATAAATATATAAAACACATCTAAAAGTATAAAATATCATGCAAACGACATGCACTATTGGTCGGCATAAAATCACAATCTTTTGTTTGATTTCTAAGCTTGTCAACAACCTTTTTCATAGAGAGCAAAAACTAGTTTCGTTAACGACCGTCGTACCCAAAAAAATAAAAAACACAGAAATACATGCTCGAATTTTCAAATCACAAACAAGACCCAACAAAAAATACGAATGGTTCTTTAGGGAGCAGTCTTTGAGTCCTTGAATTTTGTAAGTAAACCGAAGTACCACGAACCAAAAACCAAAAAAAAAAAAAATGTGTGTTAAGATGCATGCGGTTATTTCACATACATCTTACCTGTCTCAGAGTGCCTTGGGACGTAGCGAACAGAGCTTCAATTGACGCGACGCGAGGAAAAGTCTTCAAAAGAGATGGTTACAATGGCGTAGAGGTCGTTAGGGTTTGCTTCAATTGCTTGGAGTTGAGGGGAGGGGAGGAGAGTAGGCAGTGAAAGGGTGATGAATGTGAGATATGATGCGGAGGGGCATAGAAATGAACGTTTACTCCTCCGGCGTTTACAAATCACGATAGTACTGTTCTTAATCCTCCGGCGATTCACGCCAAGCACACGCATCACCAGAAAGAAACCCAGCCACGGGACCAGGGGCAGGGGGGGTTGTAGGCTCTGCTTCTGCGGTTTCGTAGTTCAAAAACAACGGGTTTGGCTCAATCGATGATCAATTAAAAACACCTCCTAGTCTTGGATGAGAGCTAAATGTCCGAACTAACCCTTTGACTTATCCAGTACGTTGTATCGGATGGTCAAAATACATGGCTGTGTTGTCATTTGGCGCAACACAAAAGTTTGATGGCAGAAAAGACTTCAGTGGAGCGAGCAGAAAAAAAAATGAAACGTTTGTTTTTAATAAATAAATTAATTATCATAAATCGTGCATTGAATTGAATAGTGAAAAATAATGTATACAATCTCGTGGATTGTGATCGTCTTTCTTTTTATAATTTCAATTAATGATTTTACTTTAAGGTCTTTCAAGATCTACACATAGTATCATCATTCACCCTTTAAGCCCAAAAAATAAAATAAAAAGACCGTGTGTTAATTGAAGATACAAAAAACGTAAAAATTTTAATATCTGTTATTTATATCTTCTTCTTATTACCGAATTAACAAGTTTTTTTTTAGACTATTAAATGATAAGATTTGAAGGTAAATATTTTTTATAGTGGTCTTGATTTAAAAAAAAAAAAAAAAAAAAAAGATCGAAGTGCGTAAGTGATAAATTGTCAGTATAGATGAACAATATGTAGTGCAACCTATTTGGCTATCTTTCGACAAGCAAAATTGCATTAGGACACAAGATAAGAGCAATCCAGATATATGTTTCCCACATGATTTGTACATGCTCGAGAGAAGCAAAAAAGCTCACAACGGAACCTTGTTGAGCTTGTTAAGGATTTTCCATAGCAGTCTTTTGCTGAAATCCGTTTTGATGGTTCATACTCCCAACATTTTCTGCATAGCAAATTTCAAAATTGTACAAGATTTTTAAAGTGAAGAAAAAACTAATGCATCTGGGGATTAATGGTCTCACTTGTAAAACCAATCAAACCTAACAAATAACAAGTCTAGGCCATCCTCATCCAAATTAGGCACCGCTGATGACACTGGCTGAGGCCTCCATTTGGGGTGTTCATGCCAGTTCATTAGCTTGCTTACTCCTGGCCAGACTTTTTCATTCAGAGTGCCCAACAATCTGCAACAATACAGCTCAGGGACAAAAGAAACCAAAATAAATAGGGGATCAGTTGGAAGCAGATTGTAGATTACAAAACCTGAAAATTTTTAGCAGCTGTTGCAGCTCAGAATCTCTAGGGAAAAACGCTTGCTTAGTGACTAGTTCAGCTAAACAAAAATACTAAATCATTCAAATTATAATGAAGGGAGATTTTACCAAATATACAGCCAACAACCACATGTCCACTCCTGTAGAGTAATGGGTAGCCCCAAGAAGGACCTCAGGAGCTCTGTACCATACAACAATGTTAGTATAACGTTTGTGGTTAATGACAAATCCACAAAACTGTCCTTTGCCATGGTTAATGACAACTTCATATCTGCAACTGTATTTGCATGACACTTTACCTCATGAGTGTACTTCTTCACTGGTAGAGTAAATGCTCGTGCCAATCCAAGATCTGCTATTTTAAGTAACACTGTTTTTGGGTCCATCAAGAGATTCTGAGGCTTCAGGTCCCTGAGTTAAAACTATGTGAGCAAAACGATTAGTTGCTAGTTCAAAGACCTTAACATGGTGCCATCCATGGATGAGAGCAAATCCTAGCTAAAAAGTAGCTTAAGTATACCTGTGCAAGACTCTATGACCATGGCAGAAAGTGTAAAATTCGGAAAATTTTGATTTTTTTTTTGAAAAAGGGTAAAATAGTAATTTGTCACTATAATGCGGGTTTAAAATCAATATTTTTCTAAAGCTCGGGATGATGCAACGGACTTCACCATTAAATTCGTATCGCGAAACCGAGCTACCATGTCAATTTTCGTCGAATTCGAAGATAGTCGAATTTTGCACATTTTATGAGACAAACGGGCGACGAATGACTTTATAAACGTTCCCAAAAACAAAACTTATAAAATTTCCTTAAAATTAGGTAAAAGTTCCAATTAAATTAATTTAAACTGAAATCGAAAATTAATTAAATCGTTTCGGGTTAAAAACAAACCCAGAAGTAATAAATGTGCGGGACAATGTGGACCGCACAATTAAAAAGTATAAATAGGGGCTAAATATCTGAAAAAATCAGGTATTCTCACCCACTTGGCCGGTTGAATCAAACGTTGAAGAGAGAAAAGGGAGAAAAGAGAGAAAGCCTAAAATTTTATCTTTCTTCTTACGATCCAAGAGTTCCGTCGGTCTAAATTCATCGAACCAATAATTAAAGTTGGTTTATACGACGAGGGCAGCGTACGTACCAAAAATGAGAAATTTCACCGAAGATCCAAAGAAGGAATTTTAGAAAAATCAAGTTTTTGGGGTGGTTTTGGAGTTCTTGAAGTTTCTACCTTCTATTTACGTTCCAAGAAGTAGGGTTTCTCCTATCTTGGTTTATTTTCTTTATCTAGAATGTTTTATGAAATGGGTAAGGGTATGGGATAACCTAAGTCACTTGATTATGGTTAAATAAAAGAGGAAATGGGTATGGAATTGGCCTAGACCAATTCCTAGCAAAGTTCGATATTGAGGAAGTACTTATGTAATTCCTTAGAACTTAACATTTTTGGGCATACTATGCATTCTATTGTTGCCTTCTTGGTGTTTTGCTAAGTGCTATGTTAACTTTGTTGAGGATGAATAAGTTGCTACATGTGTTAATATATTAACATCATGTTGATTTATAGTAATTATATGCAATTGATATTAATTACCATAACATAAGTGAAAATATGTGGTTAAATGACTCATTTGGCATTCATTGCATTTTAGGCATGATATGACATCACATTCATGGTTTTAGGCATGAGTGTGGGTGTGTATGAGCATGGTTGATTCAAACATTATATATGGTGGTTGAAGTTGGGCTCGGGAAAATGGGATTGAAGATTCCACTGAGTCGCACGGTTGCATGCATGGAAAACTTGTGTCGGGTATAGAAAGAAGGGCTAGACACTCCCTCGGGTGAAAGACCCAGCTACTTGGTTCATACACTCCCCTAAGGTGAAATTCTAAAAAAGTGTAATGGCGTACAGAGCCAGCGGTGTGATTCCAAAATCTGATACCTAGCAAAGACACATAGTTTTGGTTTATATAAATGATTCATTTGATGAAAAATATCCAACAATGAATGGGTTTTATGAATGTATGATTGTATTTCAAAATGATCTTTGAATGTATTTCATCAAGGACAAATATTTTATACACATGCATTGCATTGTGTTGTGGGAGTTGGTGAGGACTCGGGACAAAGTTCATGAGTGAGTCTCATCTCATCTCATCTCATCTCATGGCATGACATTATGATTTTTTAACATTGAATTACATGTTCTTGTTGGAATGGATATTGGTTTTTCTTTGGTTGCATGTGCACATTTCATATGCATCTAGGAGTGGAGTAGCCTCTATAGAAAATATTCTACTGGGCATTGGCTCACCCTATACGGGAACATATTTTAGGTGCGGGGTTCTTACCGGTGGAGAACTCGTATTCAGGGCCTCAACGATGAAGAAAAGACGGGTTATGACTTTTGAAAACGAGTCTTTGTAAAAATCTTTGTTAAAACTACGTTTTGACACATAAATACATGTAAATTGTTGAAATGGACTTGTATGAATGAGGTTTTATGTGGAAAACTCAATTATGCATGTTTTGGATGAAAATGAGATGGTTTGAAATGCATTGAAAATAAAAAAAAGGGTGAAACAAGCAAAATTGGACAAAGAGTACTGGTACACAGTTGAGTCCAAAGAATAGAGAGTACCGGTACTGTCTGTCCAGAAGACAAAGAGTACCGGTACACAGTACTTGTATTGTCTCCAAAAATTTGAAATTTTAAAACTAAAGTACCATGTTTTTGGACTTTGTTTTCCTTGATTCCAATGATACAAATGGACATTACATGAGGTATATTGGACATTGGTTGGATTAAATGATTAAAGGAATACGGGTTATACGTGTGAGTTAAAATTCCGAATAATGAAATAATATTAACGTGATGTCGAATCAAGGATCTTTCCGCGGGTTGACGAATGGTCAACAATAAATTACCTCTGATTTTAGGGGCGTCACAGAAAGCAACACTTTTACAAAGCTGGTACATCAAACTCTGCATTCAAGAGTGAGAAATATATTTATAATCACCACAGAAGGGAACAACTGTTTAAGAAGATTGCAATTTTTTTGAACCAATTACCAATTGATAAGCCCCATGAGAAGGATGTTAGAACAGTTAAACCACCCAGCATCTGTACCCTGATGGTTTTGGCAGGAATGTTTCTCCAGTTTGACAGAAGCTGCTGATGAATTTCTTGAGTTCAGTGTCCATGTACTCAAACACCAAATAGAGAACTGTCTTGCCTTCCTTATTTTGGCTTAGTTTCACAGCCAGCAATCCATATATTGGTTTATAGGGAAAATAGATATATGACAGGTCAAAGACAAGGTTTAAAGAACTACACAAGATAGAAGAACATTGATTGCTACGGCCTGAAGAATGAAGATGAGTGGATTCAAGAAGTGGCAAATGCAATAAAAACCACGAAAATGCAGCCTCAATAAGTTCAAGTGGTTCCAATTTCTCACAATGCAAGACATAAGAACAGATTGTTTCAAATTAAACCGAAGAACTAAAAATCGTGTACATGAGAACTGATTGTTTAAAATTTTGCTAAAGAAAATACAAATCTGGCCAGGGTAATTCAGAAACTAACAACCAAATTTTGAGAAAAATCTCAAGCAGATCATAATGGAAAATCAGAGAAAAGAAGTTGCAGACTGACAAGGATTTGAAGGAGAATTGAACAGCAATGAGACCTCGCGGAGAGTGGTGGGAGGGACACCTTCGTCATCCTCAACCAGATCATAGAGAATTAGTGTCGATATTGTCGTTTGAATGTGCGATTGATTACAGGAACAGGAGACTTGGGTTTGACAGACGGAAACAATTTAGCAGTGAGTACAGTAGTAACAGGTTTGTTTTTCGCGAATTGAATTGAAAAACAATTAATTCCTTCTGGCAAATCCGAAACCAGGAAAACAAATATAAACATATTGAATTGGGTTGCACTATGAGGAGGCTGCTACAAGTGCGATGGTCTTCAAGTTTTAGCTACGAAATTTTAAGAGGCTTGCCATTTGATTTGGGCCACTTTTTACATCATCATCACTCTCAGAACAGATGGTGCTCTACATGTACATGTATATATGGCTTCGCAATGCTATAATTCAATTCTTTATGCCAATGAATACAAGTCCAAGTATATGGTTCGCAAAATATAAACAACGGCTCTACTTAACATACATATATGAATTTCTCACTGCCATATATGAGGCATTTCTCAAACAACAGATCATAATCTTGTTTTTCGACCATGATAACTCAAACATTATCTTCCCCCCTTCAAGACACAAACACCATCACTCAGCAAAGCTTAGCAGACAGCCAATTCCACCATAAAAGAGAAGACATGTCTCAAAAAAAAAAAAAACACACACACACACACATAGGACTTTCTATTAATAAGAAAAATAACTTTTTTTTAGCAAGCAGAGCCAAAAATCAGTTGGCCACAAGCCGAGCAACGATTTCATCAATATACTTGTCTGAACTTCCTCCCTCGTCTATTGCTTGCTTAGCCAACTCCTTCCAATGAATAGCTTTCTTTTTAATCTCTTGTCCTCTCTCCCCATTCATAATTAAATTGATGCACTCACCAATTTCTACACTATTTGTAAGACCTTTTTCATCTGCCTTGGGTTTAACTCCCACTCCCCAAACTTGCTCCACAAAATGCGCGTTAGTCATCTGGTCTAAAAACTGCGGCATTGCCACCATAGGTACCCCAAAGCTTATTGCCTCTGCAGTTGAATTCCACCCACAGTGTGATATGAAGCATCCTACAGCTTGATGGGCTAACACCTCCAATTGAGGGCACCATGTCACTACCAATCCCTTCTCTGATGTCTCCTCAACAAAATTAGTGGGAAGCTTGCTTTGTTCGCTTGGCTTCACTGCCCACAAGAAGCTGCTGCTGGTTTGCCTCAGAGCCTCTGCCATCTCTGCCATCTGCTCCACATGCAAACTTGCAGCACTCCCAAAACAAACATACACAACTGACCCAATCTCCTTAGTGTTAAGCCACTTCATGCAGGCGTCAGTATTTGGCTTATACATATTGAAACCGTAACCGTTGTCATTTTCCACTCGCTTGTCCAGGTAAATAGACGGCACAGTTGGTCCAATTGTCCTGATAGGCCAGAGATTTGACATCCATTTCACCACCTACATATAGCACAATAACTTTGCATGACATATCTTCAGTCTTTGAAGTAAAATTTGAACCTAACTAAACAAAATTGAACGTGGAATCAGAAAAGGTGAACTGTAAGCCCTATGGTTGTGAAGCGAATGAGTTAGGTTAAATTCTAATCAGCCCGCACAGATTTTTTTCGATATGTTGCCAAATTATCAGATTCATGACCCTATTGCATATTAGAGCATATACTCATAAAACTGACAGCTCTATAGACAGCTACAACATTCACAGTCACACACACAACCATAATTGAGTTGGATGCTTGGACATTGTCAAGTAAACTAAGTAGAATTTAATTTTTATTCCTTTTAATATCAAATTCATCAGGGTTCTATTTTCAACGGACATCAATTTGAAAATTGTTAGCCTCATAAATCAGTCAATCAACAACAGAAGCTGTAAGCTCATCTTAGCCAGCAGGGAAGCAATGGAATGACAGCAAAAGGGAAGCAGGATTGATCTCCTCATAAATAGTCTTTTATTGCAGTAGAGAGCAATGAAGCATCTTACTCACCTCTTCTTCCAACTTATCAAAGGAGTTGAAAAGGACCCAATCTGCTTTCTCAATGTTAGTGAACTGACTCAGTATGTTCAGGAACATTGGGGGGAAGCGTCCTGTAGTAGGACCCATTGATGGCATATTCGGAATTACAGGTGCTGGCAATCCAGACAGTGGAAAATCAAGCGCCGGCAGAGGCTCCCCCGATATCTCACAGTACATGGGATAGTAACTAGCAATAGCAGCACATGACTGCGTAAAGAATGCTGCCCCAGGTATTGCAAACTGCTTGAATATATTTGAAGCCCATGGTATGTTAGCATCATAGACGAGGCACTTCACTGGGTAATCAGAGTTTTCTTGTTTCCTAATGAGTTCAGTTAAGTTCCGTGAACCACTAGCTTCAAACCTGTCAAGAAAGCCCTTAAATCCTCCAGCTCCTGCCGTCCCACCTTCGCTGCAATCATCATATATTGATTCAAATGTAATTGAGCCAGCTGTTGATTGCATGGTCTTGGTAGTTGAGAGTATGGTAGTTACTGTGACCTTGATTCCTTTCGAGGCCAGACGTTTAGAAAATTGTACAATTGGATTTATGTGGCCTTGTCCATGATATGCAAGCACCACAACATGTGCTTTGCAAGCTTTTTCTTTCTCCATTTGCTACTTAGTCTTGTCTACGCAATATGTCCTGAACAGGTGGGTTTTTGTTACCAATTAAAAGGAAAATAAATATTCAACTAAGTGCACATGATTATGAGGAACACATATATCTGGGCCAGTAAAACAACACACACAAATGTATAAAAGAACAGTTTGCGGAAAGGGGATGAGCCATTGGAGAAAGCATCCTGATTCTGGCATTCGAACAAGTTTATCTTTTTGTTTCCAAGTTTGGTGTGTGGCACCGGTGCCTAACAAATCAAATCCATTGGAGATCTTCTCCAAAATCACACAAAGAGGGCCCATTTAAAACCAGCATACCACATTTGATTACTCTGGAATTTTATGCACTTCCAATGCAGCCATATTATATAGATATATTATGAACATGCGCACATATAGTCGAATCGAAGGCTAACCATATTTTTGAAGCTAGACAGACACTCCCAGACCAAAATTACCACCTCCCCGGCATGCGCACCACCCGCCATTTAATTTTATTCTTAAACTAAACTCCATTCAATTTTCCATGAATATGCAGCAGGTGATAAATCAGATCATGCTGCAAAACTAATGGTCCTACCACCATACCCAGTGCAACCCTCAAAGTTCAGAGGATTTTCCAATTTTTTTTTTAAAAAAAAAGAAGCAGAAAAAAAAAGCAGTTTAAAGAGAAAAATTCAGTCATCGGTGTATCGGGTGAAGCAAGCAAAACAAAAAGGAAACAGAAACTGGTGCAATAATTAGGGTGCCTCCTTTACAGCAATACACATTGGAGAGAGAGAGAGAGAGAGAGAGAGAGAGGGTGTATATTTTTTTTATTAATATGTTGAAAGAGCGAGGTGGGTTTACCTGCTGAGAAAATAGCTACTTTTTGATCCGCCGGTCAGATTATGCTGAAAACCAAATTTATCAATTGGAGGAGCAAAGCCACAGGTTTACTGGACAAATATAGCGATCGACTAAATGACAAAACAAAAGGAGTGAAGGAGGTATATGCCCGACAATCTAGATGTATAACCAATAGCAGGGAAGAGGGTGGGAATGGACTGGTAGTTGTTGACTGTGGCGTTCCAAGTGGTTAAATTACAATAAACTCCCTTTGGATTTATTACAATTTTAGAAAGACCCCTCGTATTTCTGAAATTGTACTACCACACCATTGAGATGTGAAAGCTCACAGCAGCTTTACCTTCCCTCCCTTCCCTTCCCTTCCCTTCCCTTCCCCTCACTCAACTGTAACAGTCAAAGACTGCTATTGCGACTTGTATGTACCATCTAACAACTTTCTTATATCCATTTTGAAAGATAACACAATTCAACAGACAAAAAAAGGAAAAAAAAATTGAAGCCACACGCACACAGTACTCTCTGCATTGGGAGTTAACTCATTGAGCCCATGAGCAGGCTCTACAGAGTCAACTCTCTCTCTCTCTCTCTCTCTCTCTCAGAGGTTGGGTGTAATTTGTTGTTTATTAAAATATTAAGATATGAGAATAAAATTAGCAAAGTGGCCGGTCCATTAGAGGATGTTAAATCGACAATAGAGACCAAAAATGATGGCGTAGTTTCCTAAACGAGCAGTGTTTGAATGAGTACGTTGTTAAACACGTGACAATTACACAAAGCTGAAACAAACAAAAATAAATCCTCAACAAGGCTGTCTACACTGCACGTACATCGATGTGTACAAAGCAACGCCGTGAAAAGGCAAGTGTTAATCAAGTCGGATACACACAACCAAATATCAATTTAGGTCCTATACTTCTAATGCTACCAAAGTCTAATTCCACAACAATCATAATGTTATTTTTCAACCGAGAGTGCTAGTACAGGTGGATTGAATACATTCAAACCTACAAATTGTTAGCCCCAACAGAAACCAATGCACTAGGAAAACAATCCGATCAAATCTCGTGTTCTCGTAAACCTCAAAACCGTACTTTCACATTTATTTTGCATGGGAAAAAAAAACTAAGCTCAATGTTCACAGATATGGTCTGCACCTAAAAAGATCTGGACATAAGTTACGGAAATACAAAAAGGAACAGAAGACATTCGGAATTCCAATACTTCAGGCAGTGGCAACAGAAAATTTCCACTTAAGATGAGCAGTTTATTTCTACTTCTAATAAGGTGTGTTCCCACCGTTTGAAGGTGAGGTCATGGTCGAGAGAATATCAGTCACAGCAGTCATGGCGCTCAAAGCTGCTTTCAGAACATCCTGTGAGCATCCTGGTTTCACAATCATCCGCACCTGGAAAATGAATAAACAAAAGTAGAGAATATGAAATTAACATAAGGCAAAGATAGATAAAGAGCAAAAAATAGGAAACAACAATGAAAAACAATGAATAACAAGAGTAAACTAATCATGTTAGGCTTATACAACTAGCACACTACAGTCAACAACCTTGGAAAAAGGTATGACTTCGTCATGGAACGATAAAGTTCTCAAGTTGGCTAACATATTTACCATAAAATCTACTGATGCAACTCAGGCTAACAGGACCTCCCCCCAAAGAATGATGACAAAGGATAATGTCTGCCATACAATACTGAAATGCATGACATAAATAATGCCAGGAAATATCTGCCCAGTTCTTGTCTGGAGAATGAACTTGAACATTTGTTAAAACTGAATTACTATTGCTTAGAGCAACACTAGGTATTTCTCCTTCAAATTGTTGGTATAACTCAGTCCACTTCAATTGGCTTGAGCCCATCATATCCTATTTCTTAAACAAAAATGGAGAATATACCACATTTAACAATGAAAAATGGAGATATCACTCTCAATGGAAGACGCAAAATGCAGTAGTACTTGCAACGCAGAATCACAATAACTCATAAAATTTGTTTAAAAGGAGAAAAACATCATTTAATATGGCTAATTTCAGCACCTTGTCGAGATACTCTTGCAATGCCTTGATACGGCCCATGTAATCCTGGTCTTCAACACACAGAGTTACAGCCTTAGCATCAGCACCTATACCATCAAACTGAAGGGGCCCTGGGTTTCTGTAAACATCGTCCATCAAAAATTTGGATACATTTTGTCTCAGTAACCTGTACCAAGAGCAAGAAACAATTCAGCAGCAGGACAGAATCATATATCTGCAATGCTTTCTTCAACTTTAAATTATCAGAGAAAGCAAAATTTTGAAGCAAGTCCACATGTTGCCAAAAGTAAATGAACTCCCTTCTCAGAGGATCAAAAAATCTATTAGTGAAAAAAAAAAAGCCACTAAAAATTTTGAATTCTTGCTGTGATGTCAAACAAGCCTCTGGTAAGTATTACAAAGAAACTTATGTCAAACAAGTATACAAGAAATAACAATGGAGGGACTTACTCATATGCTTTGCCTTTCAAATCGACGGTAGCAGGATGCACGGCAGGTTTCCCAATTGGTAAGGCCCCAGGACCACGGCCGTAACGCTTCACAGTCATCATTGCCTGAGGTTTAACAATACAATCAAAGGAGTCAAACTTCTTGCCAGCATAAGCTCTACCGACAGAGAGAAAAGGAGAGACAGTGAGCTGGCATTCAAAAAGAAAAAGAAAAACAAAACAGAAGGGGATGGGTGAGGGAAGGGGAGTAAAGAAGACAACAGCAAAACCAGATCTCTACAGAAGTATTTGAAGCTTAAGGTTTGGCACCCACAGTTATTGGAGCAGCACCACAACGCCACTTGTTCAAAGGATTTTTCAGGTTAGTTACAGTAGCCATATAACCATTCAGCCCAGCTGCCAGAATATGGTAGCAAATGTGCCCAAGAACCTGCAGGAATATTGTTTTATAAGTTTATTACAAGGAAACCTACTTAACATGAACAAGAGGTAAGAAGTAGAAGCAGTCCAGAGAATGAATTGAAGCATAAACTTACATATGCGTAGTCACAATCAAACTTTGAAGGTAAAGATCCCCGAGCTTGATAGCCAAAGAAGTGGCAGATAGCATTAAATTTTTTACCCTTGTATGTTCCTTCTTTCTGTTGAATCACCATGAACATAAGAGTGAGGTTAAAGTCGTTCTATTCTAATATGTACATAATACAGCATACTGGCTGAAATAAACAAGTCCTAAACCCACTTAACAGAAAAAATAGTAGATTAGATGGAACCAAGAATGATTAATTTCCTTTGTATTTTTCAATTAGCTATAAAAAAATTAAAAATAAAAACTAGTTTGGCTAAAATTAATAAAAACAAGATGGTAAAAACCCTACCAATCTCTTGTTCATTTCTGCTTCCACGAGATGTGCGAGGAGTTTCTCCGTCTCAATCTGCAAAACAAAAAAAGAGTAATAATGATTATATACAGCAAATTCATATTTTGTTTTAACACACCATTAGGGTTGCAGATTTCAGTACCTGGGATAGCTGAGCAGAGTCATCTGATTCTGGATGGAGAAGCAGCTGTAACATTGAATGTATTTTAGAGGAGCACCATTGCCCATGAAAGCTAAATGAAAAACTTAAATCAACGTGAAGAAATAAACCTGTTTTCTAATTAAGGGAGGCAAAAATTCAAACAAAGCGTATGCCCAAGGTGACAATTGCGTAGAAATGGCATCAACAGAAACACCTTGCCTCAGTAGACCATGAATTTCCTGGAAAATACAAGTCATTATTCCAACACATTAGACCAGATTAAACAATCATACATTTATGAAATTAAAAATATGGAGCTCCCATTTTTGCTGCAAAAGGGAGGTTTTTTCTTTTTTCTATTCTCTTTTTTTTAGGGCGAAGGGGGTGTTTTGTCAACAGCCAATTAGGAATGCAGTTATTTTCTAAATGAATGGTCTTACCTGCAAGAGAGCATAGACTTCAGGAATGCTTTCTATAAGCCCCTCGGGTAGCAGGATGACTCCGTGGTACTTGTCTGTCCAAAAACATTTGGTCAGGTGACAACAGCACTTATAATCAGTAATCACCATAAAGACAACAAAGATAGTAAGGCACAGATTCCATACCTTGTTCCGCCCGGGCTTGTACTGCATCACAAATCTGTTTTGTCAGGTCAAAAAGAGTAAGCTTTGATGCAGCCACCTCCTCACCAAGAATGACCTATAAAGAACAAATGAGAGGTTATTTGAGAAGAGGATCAAGCTTATCTAAAAGGCAGCATCCTCTGCGGCAACATCAATCAGAGTTACATAAGCAAGGACTGCAAACCATGTTTGGATGTGACTGGAGAGTGCATTCTAAAGCAACATGTGATGCCTTTCGTCCCATGAGTCGGACAAAATAATAATACTGAAGACAAAAGTAAACAAAAGTAAGTTACTAAGAATTTGTAAAAGACAGGTAAAGACATACAGAGAAAAAAAAAAACATGGGAAAGGTAAGCAAAACAAAGGCAGCTGGGCCGCTCAAATGCATAAAAGAATTGATTAAATATGCAGGGTGATTGAGGCCACCTTGTCACTCCATCTTTGGCTAAAAGAAATTCAAAGAACCTAAAGTAAAATGCAAACGACATGGCTTACCCAGGAGGATATAAATTTACAAAAAATGGAGAAATTACCTTCTCAGCTGAAAGAGCATCTGTGCAGACATTGCTGATGAGCTGGGAATTAACCTAATAAGAGCCAATAAAATAATGTTATCAGATTCTTCCCAAAATCTTTCAAATGCATATAATCTCAGAATAAGATCTTAGAATTTTGGAATTTTTTAGTTGTGTTTTATATGATAATACCATCCTTTATTAAAGCAGCAGCACATAATCCACTAAATTATTTTTTTCTAAAACAAGAAAGAATATGATGAGGACACAACTATAATTTCGTCTTATAATGAACCCCAAACCAAGAACAAACACAGTTCCAATGCATGGATTTTTCGCCAGCATCACCTCGTCAGTAATACGAAGAAGAGGCCGAGACAAGTTGAAGAATGCACAACAATGTGAAGCAGGGTATAAGCCCATTTTAATGTTGAATAATCAAAATGGGGTTGGAGGATAAAAACTTCAAAACACAGTACTTGCTTCACTACAAAATTCGATTCTTAACTAAAAAAAATACATGCAAGGCATTCAATAAGCTGTTGAGAACACTGGACTAGTACCTTACATATAGTATCAAAACCAACATTTGTTTCAACAAATTGGTTTTTGAGATCTCCATTCAAAGTAACAGGAATCCCAACCACCTGCAAAATTTCAACCAATCAGGTTCTCCTGTTCTTAGTTCAGAAAGAAACTACACTGGCCTAACATTACAGAGGTGTCATGGTGGCTTTATGTCCAAAACCAAAAGAACAGAGGACCAAAATAAACTACTAGTGAGAAACTTCAAATTTATATATAAATCTTCGAAAATCTAGACCATGTAAATTTCTAAACTTTCTGAAACATTAACTTCTGAAGGCAGTTTTGAAAACTTAATAAATGAGATGCATCAACCCTTGTCTCCTTAACAAGTTTGGAGTTCCAACAAGGGACTTAAATTTTGGGACAGAGGAAGTATGAAAATGTTTTTTTTCTGTGTCAGTAAGTAAAGGATGAAAAATGTCACATGAACTAGGTACCTTAGTTGGGCATTTTGCTTCTGCAAAAGTTTCAGCAAGCTGAGCAGCGTCTGTGTTTGATGTCACCCCTTTAAAAGGTACAAAATATTTACGTTAAGAAAAAATTAATACTATATGTTGCATTTCTATGGTGACCCTAAAGCAAAGGATCAGAGATACCTCCAACAATGACAAGGCCATCCAACTTCAAATCTCTGCATGCGTTGAGCGCAGCATTGACTTGCTCAGTTGTTCGTATTTGATCTTTTGTTCTTCCCAGCAAATCATAACCACCTTGACAGGACTATAGCATAAAATAAACTTTCCTGAAAATAAAAATCGCGATCTGAAAATTAAGTCCTAGTAAGTCGTAACTACCTTGATTTTTGTAGGTTGCAAGAATGTCATCAGTGATCTCAAGGGTCTTTTGTGCAAATAAGCCTTCAGAACCACCTGGTAGCAGGCATAAAAGAATTCTTTTAGATATCATCAAAAAAGATACAAACTAAGGTTGGGCATAATGTGCCTGTGACGCAAAATACAAGAAGAAAGCGTGATATACTGATATGTAAAAAGACAGCATCCTAATCATTGGCTAGGTGATAAGGAAACAAAACCAAATAAGAATGTTCAAAAATGACTTCTTTTTCAAGATATGGGTGTGTGCACATGGATATGTTAGAGGTCCATGGTAAACGAAAAACTTCAAGCCAGAAGAGGAAAACAAAAATGCCACTAACCCAGAAATCCAAGCAAAGAACTGTTAGGGTTGTGAATCTTGAGAGCATTGTGAAGGCCCCATATGACATTATGTCCTCCAGGAGATTGTCTACCACAAAAAACCACACCAACCCTAGAAAGAAGATATTAAAAAATCAGCATACTTGAATGTATAAAAAAAATTGTGACTATGAAGAAATCCGTCCCCAAGATGAGTTACACAAGTACAACGAGCATAGAGTTAGCGATATTGCAAGGTATAGAGATCACTGCAACTGTAATGCAAGAATTTCTCAATATGTCTGGCCCTTAAAGTGGATCATAATGCCAAAAGGAGAGTAAAGAATGTCAGTGCAATAAAAACTGAGGGCAAACCAGCTAAATTGACAATATAATATAAACTTAATGAGAGAGAACAGTTTTGGTTTCAATTTTGACACTGCAGTGCTCGTTTTCTGAGTAAGTTAAATGAAGCAAAGTCATTATCCAGTACATACCTAATTGCTGGATGGTCAGTAATTATCTGGGCGTCAGGGACTTTGGCAGTTGCCCTAATAAAGTGAGCTAAAGGCTGACCGTAAGTGTGTGGAAAAGACCGGCATATGGTGTGGGCACCAGAGGAGTCAGCAGCAGTGGTTCCATCACCAAATTCCACACGGACAGTAGTCCCCTGCAAAATTACAACACACAAGCACAAGCTAGGTTAATAAGCAGTGACATGGAGGTAAAGAATAAAGAATTAAATAACCCTACTTAGATGGGAATTATTAACCAAGAAGACAATCATTATGCTATTCTCTTTAAAAAATGAAGCATGGAACAAATGCTATGAACAACAAATGTATGAGGATAAATAAACCATGCATGACCATCTCAGCAACAATGATAACATGTTCAAAATGGTATCGACTAACGTACAAAGAAAAATGAGAAACAATATAGAATATGTATATCATCTGTCTGATAATTTACCCCAAAACCACAAAAGGCGTTATTTCAGTTTGTTCTCATAGATCAACAAGAGTGTAAAATCCAGACATTTGAGTATGAATATAGCATCTCAAATCATGTATCTGTGATTCTTGCAAACACCAAATCATCATTTTAATTTTTGCTTTATCTTAATTCGCCAGCAATTCTTCTTGATTCTCATAAAATACATACACGTCTATGATTTAGAATTGAGAGAGCGCCATAATGTGCTAAAGTTTTATTTCTTCTGTGACAATTACACGTCAGAGACAGTAAAGTACATAACAAGCAGCATTGATGATTTCACCCCATTGAATCATGGAAGTCATTTGATCCAAAACTTCACTCTGTTTTACTTTGGTATTTCAGCGTGACGTCATCAAAATCATTGGCAGAAAGGTACTAAGAACTCACAAGACAAGTGGTAAGCCAAGTCTTATAAGTGGGGTTTAAATTTAGGTGGTAAAGCAGAATGTAGCTAACGGATGTTTCTTATGCATAATTCCTTACACTATATCCAGTCAGAACATCCGCACGGCAAATACAAGGATATATAGACATGCTATATCGCTTTGTTGTGAACTTGATCTGATCTGGTCCGCAGAACAAAGTCCAAATAAATAATAAGCAAACCCAAGACAGTACGGCATAAAACAAGTGATGTAACACGTCAGATCTAATTTCTGCATGCTAGCTTATGGATGGATTAATGCAACACTCAATCAACTAGGAAAGCAGTGAAGAACAAAGTCTTTTAATAAATCAATCTCGAAGGCTGCTTGACGAAAACAAATACATAGATGAGCGAAAGGCGAAGATTGGGGCTGAAGCGGCTTAAACGAACAAAATAACGTCAATGCCACTATACAGAACAGCGGATTAACAGTATACAGGGGTTGGGAGGGAGGGGGGAGAGCAACAGAATGAAACAGAGCAAATCGCAATTCCAAGGGAAACGAGAAGGAAAGATAGTAGAGAGACCTGAAGACAAGGGGGGAGCTCTGGTTGGTACTGAGATCGAAGCTTTTGGAGATCGGACAATTCTCTCGCTATCCCAAAATCTGAATCCATTGTTAGCTCTCTTTGTTCGGTCGGTCGTTCGTTCGTTCGTTCGTTCTCTCTCTGCACTCTGTTTTCACCTAGTTACACACTGTTGTGTTGTGTTGTGTTGTGCTCTATCTCTCTCGCTCTCGCTTGAAGATAGGAGGGGGGCGATACAACCAACCATGCCACCTGCCGATGTGAAGTGACCCAACTACCCTCTGGCTTAATCGATAATGGCATCACCTGATCATAAATTATTATGATTACATTTACATTTATGTTAGATTATTAATTGAATTTCATGAATTAATTGTCACAAATAAATAAATATTGGATCCTCTCAAAATTTAGTAAATTTAAAAAATCAGCGAAAACCACAATGAGTGATTATTAATTAATTAAAATATGAAGTGAGGAAAGTTTTTTTTTTTTTTTTTTTTTTATAAATCATCAAGTGATGAATTTCAACGTAACTGGATCCGATCCGGTTCCGAATAAGTAAGTGCGCATCTTTTCAATTGAATGTGCGTGGTGTGGGGGATACTTGGTTGAATCAATCCATCCACCGGAGCCCACGGACCCACATTGTAACATTTTCTCCCCAAATTTTTTTTAACTTGTATAACACTCCCATGCGATGCGATATGTGGTAAGATGTACCAATAAAATATTATACATTCTTAATAAATATTATTTATCTTTTAATTTGTTTGTTTTTTTGAGATAATTTTTTATTAAATGTGCACAACACTTAAAATTTACTCTATTCTTTCTCTCTCTCGCTCTATTTTTTTTTACTTTTTTGATGTGGACATGATGAATAGGAGACAGACAATGGCAGTGGGCCGTACCCATACCCACTTGACCCCTTCACCTAACGCTCTTTTTGCGTAGTTTAGGTTGGTTTTTATTTTACGTGGGCTTTTTATGTCACGAGCGGCACGACGGATACTGACGGGTTTACTTTATGTAATGCAATCACTCGATCCATTTTAACTTTAGTTAAAAATAAATTAAAAATTACTTTTATTTCTAACCCTCTCTTTTCCAAAACACCACTAATGTTGTCTATCGGTATGCTCACAAACACAAACACAAACACAAAGAGATGTGGCTGATTTAGAAAGACAAGAAAAAAGCATATGGATATTGCAAACATGTTTCCTTATCTTTCACTGTTCTGCCCTGTTTACTTTTACCTTCATCTGTATCGAAATGAATAATAATAGATTACAAAAAAAAAAAAAAAAAGTGTACTGATGGGATATTTTCAAATATTCTAAAATGAAGATACGTGTCCACGGCATCAGTAAATTTTTATTATTATAATCACGACACGTACCCGTCGGATCACAAGTCCCTGTTCCCCCGAGGTACTGTTCATAGAGATCAATGACACCCAGTACGTTACGTACCGATACGTATCTCTCCGTCGGATATGGGTACATCGGTCCCTACATGTACCACTCCCTTCGGTACCGAGATGTACCCGTCCAGAATGACGTTCTCTGCTCCTGCAGAGGCTATTGATGTACAGGTCACTAGCCTAGGCTAGGCTAGGTTAGTCATCATGACCTTGTCTTATACAATTGATGTTAGAAGGCACGAGAAGGCAGAAGACACAGCCAATGGGGAATAAGCGCGTGGCATATTGTGTCACATCAGAGACAAAAAGACTGAATACCCTTGCTGACACACGACTTGGGAAAGCAAGCATTTAATTACATCATTCCCTTGATGAGACAGCATTTAATGCGGTAAGACTCGGAAGTGAAAGGTAATAAATGTCTCTAAGGTTGGACATTTATTACATCCTTGCCGAGAGGAGCTCATTAAACAGTCGGCAAGCCGATGACGCAGCCTTGGTTGCTCGGGATCCCGAGCAGTTAAAAGAGAAGACATTTCTCATAGGAATCAGTGCGCACGTTGCCCGTATCTAATGATCACCAACTGACCACACTGACAGCAATCATGAGTTTTTGAAATATAAATACTCTTTACAAAAGGCAAGACGTGAGGCAACGAAAAACCTTTTCTCAAACCTATACTCAGTGTTTTTTCCTTCCCCTCTCTCAGAAATTGACTTGATCGTCGGAGGAGATACGCCGAAAAACACTTCGACGCCCTTCTAACTTGTCTTTCTCTATTCCAAGAACCTTCCCTCAGCTTTACTGAACCACTCCCTTGATCCACGAAAATCACCTATTATCGTTCCAGGCCACCAACGGATCTCAGCCCATTCCAAATAGCAAGATTGATCATTTGATTGACTAACTCGAGTTCATCACGGGAGAGATCTGTTCTCGTATTTATATTGTGCAAGATACTGCACGCACATGTACCTCAATAAATCGATAGAGAAGAGGGGAGGCTTTTAGAGAGCTAGTTATTTCCAAGGACTATTTCAGAAAAACAAAACTACAACTACTACATCTTTCTCTTACTATCCATAATCCCGAAGCCTTTGGTTTCCTTTTCTTTTGAGAAAAGGGAAGTGGAAGGAACCCAACTGCAGACGAGTCTGCCAAATTGTCTAGGTAATCATTTCCCAAAAAATCCAACGTGGACATTATCAAAATGAATGAAAGGGAGACAAGCACCACAGGCTTGGTCAAAACCCAAAGAAGCTGACCAAAATCATTTGATGATAACCAAATAATCTTTTTTGTTTTTCAAAAAAAAAAAAAAAAGAATCTCCAACACGACTGCAATAGACTCTGGCATAACTGGGAAAAATGTATGTAGCTGCCCTAAACTTAAGACTAAGGGCCAACTCCACTATGGCATCCTCAAGAGGAGGAGGAGGAGGGGGGGGGGGGAGTTAACTAATAACTATCCCATTCATTAATGCATACATATGCTTGCTTATTGTCATTTTTTCCATCTGTGGAAATTTGGTGAGCGATATATTATAGTGCTTATTTCCATTTTCAGGTTTCATCTTACAATTTTAGTCTATTTGAGTACAATCATTTTGAAATAAAGGTCATTTATAGTCTCGATATGGATCCAGAGGCTGCACGAACTGCCCGGGAATCTCTGGACCTGTTATTTCATATGTCAAACATTCTTGAGACCGGGCTTGATCGTCACACGCTCTCTGTTCTTATTGCTCTCTGCGATCTGGGTCTGAACCCTGAGTCACTGGCTGCTGTAGTTAAGGAGCTTCAAAGAGAAACTCCTCCGTCATCTTCCTCCTCCATGCCAACAACTCCGTCTGTTCCTTAGATGGGTTAATGNAAAATCAGAAGAGACGAACTGAATTTCAACACATTAAACTTGCCATGGGAATCACAACTTGTCCAAAGTTAGAAGGCGAAATTAAGAAAAAAAGAATAAATAAACTATTGAGGGTAAAAAAACTATAATTAAATAAAATCGGTTAGCCCAATAAATTTGAGGATAAAGTATTGTTGGCAGGGATTCTTACACATGCAAGTGAAATTCCATCTTTAATCTAAAAGCGATATAGAAAGCTACTAGGAGATCAAGTTTGCGGCTATAACGAAATTCCATCTTCTGATAATTAGAATGTGATTTGATGCAAAAACTATTTGGCATAAATTATTTTGGTACACCTTTGAGCGTCACTCACTTGACTATTTAACAAGATTACAAACCATTTTGTTGTTGTTAAATCTAGGTTACAATGTACATTCAAGTCTTAATTATACATACATACATACATGCATGCAAGACCCAGAAATCAAATGGTTTAGGTTCATATTATGCCTCTCTGCCAATTTCAACAATGTTCATTTGTTTGCCATGGCAAGAACAATATTATATCATAATCAAAATCACCTTACAAATACCGTAATGGGTCTTTTCTTGCTACAAGCATGCCCATAATAAGACACTACAAACTCAAAATCAAAATCAAACTAGATATGCAGAGGGTATCTGCTGCATCATCTCTTCTTTGCCTTCTTAAATGATTTCCCATTCTTACAACTTACATATCTATCAATATCTTTCTCACCATCATCACCGTCGCCCTTTTTTTTCTTCTTGTCTCCTGCTTCTTTGATTTTCTACAGAAGAAAAAGGAAATAATGAGGTTATAAAATGTATAATATGCAACTGAGACAATCACAATACAAAAACGGAGAACCAGTAACATCTCATTCTCTTATTTACCAAAAAAAAATCTCTTTCTTTTCAAGAGAAACCATAAAGGGCACTGTGTAACATAAGTATGTATGGGCTGCCAAGAACACATATTTTTAGTGCTTTACAGACATTGTCCACTCTTGCCTCTGCGATCAAAAAGACCGTATAGCATCATTATAGAATTGTAACTTAAAATTAATATCAACAATGGCTCATAAAGTTAAAAACTATATCAACCACAAATCATCCAACACGTCAGACAAGTTCTTCATGAATTGGTTTGGTTACATGATACCACGGTGGAACAAGGGGGGCCTTTTTTTTTTATTATTATTAATTTTTTTTTGGGGGGTGTATTCCAAATGAAGTAACGAAATGGGTGTGCCTTGATTGCCCCCAAGAAAATTCCTCTTTTTTTGATTAGAAAAGTGAATAGTTTGACGACTTTAAGTTGCTTGCATCAGTCCGCTTCATATCTAACCAAGAACTCAGGAAAGGCTCCATATAATTTTCAAATAAAATTATGCTAAAATTTCTAGTTAATGGTATGGACTACCTTGATTTCAAATTGACATGTTATTTTAGGTTGCAAAGAGTTTTTACGTAATGTAAGATTTTTTGAGTTTTATTTTAATTTTTCGTTACGTTGTGTCTTCAGACACGAGCAATTGCTCGTTAATACTATATTTGCAGTCCAAAATCCTAATATCATTTAGTTTGGGCACATTATTTTTAGTGTTTGAAAGTTTAAAGTAAAAAATCTTTAAAATATTTCAAAGAGCAAAGTTTATTTAGTCAATCATTTTCTTTTTGCCTTTTTCGTGTCCACAGCCATAGGTTCACGCAAAAGACCTTTTCTTTTGAAAATTATTATTAGGAAAGATTGAATATAGCTGTTTTGTATTTTATTTGCCTTTTTAAAAATTAAAAAAAAAACAGAATAATTATAAACATATCATGAACTATCTTTTGGTCACACCACTTTCTATACGAATACCACTTGTGAGTGCAGAATCTTGTACAATATAAACAGGAGAATAGATCTCTCCCTTGGTGAACTCGAGTGAGTCAGTCGAATGGTCAACCTTGTTATTTGGAACAGACTGAAATCCGCTAGTGGCCTGAAACAGTAATGAGTGATTTTTGTGGATCAAGGGAGCGGTCCAATAAGGCTGAAGGAGGTTCTTGGAACAGAGAAAGACAAGTTAGAAGGGCGTCAGAGTGTTTTTCGACGTATCCCCTTCGACGATCAAGTCAATTTTTGAGAGAGGTGAAGAAGAAAACACTGAGTATAGGTTTGAGAAAAGGTTTTTCGTTGCATACCATCTTGCCTTTTGTGAGGAGTATTTATACCTCAAAAACTCATGATTGCTGTCAGTGTGGTCAGTTGGTGATCATTAGATATGGGCAATGTGCGCACTGATTCCTATGAGGGATGTCTTCTCTTTTAACTGCTCAGGATCCCGAGTAACCAAAGCTGCATCATTGGCCTGCCGACTGTTTAATGAACTCCTCTCGGCAAAGATGTAATAAATACCCAGTCTTAGAGACATTTATTACCTTTCACTTCTGAGCCTTACCGCATTAAATGTTGTCTCATGTCTCATCAAGGGAATGGTGTAATTAAATACTTGCTTTCCCAAGTGAGTCAGCAAGGGCATCTGGTCTTTTTGTCTCTGATGTGACACAATATGTCACGCGTCCATTCCACATTGACTGTGTCTTCTGCCTTCTTGTGTCTTCTGACACCAATTGTGTAAGACGAGATCATGATAGCTAACCTAACCTAGCCTAGGCTAGTGACCTGTACATCAATAGCCTCTGCAGGAACAGAGAACGCCATCTTGGACGGATACATCTCGGTACCGAGGGATACATGAACGGGTACATCTCAGTACCGATGTACCCATATCCGACCCGAGGGATACGTGTCGATACGTAAAACGTACTTGATGTCATTAATCCCTATGAACAGTACCTCAGGAGAACAAGGACTTGTGATCCGACGGGTACGTGTCGTGATTATAGTAACAAGAATTTACTGATGCCGAAGACACGTGTCATCATCTTG